>CM050207.1:29741907-29786907 GCA_027475355.1 Coilia nasus
CACCTCCCCGTAATAGCATTCAATTCATCACCAGCTTGAGCCCGCTTGCTACCAAAATAATGACAATTTAATAACCTCCCGAACACACGAAGCTGAGATTAGCCAGAATTTATAAATGTCACTGGCGGAACCTGTAATCCAGGGTGGCAGAGAGGCACAGACAGGGACCCAGCAGTGTCTGCTCCAGCACACTGCAATGCCACCAATGCAGGATCCCCATAGCGAGGAGGCTATGAATAACTCTGATAATCACTGCACAATGACGCCATTTATCAAGTGGGTGTGTATGTGAGAGTGTCTGTGTGTGTGCGTGAGTGTGAGTGTCTGTATGTGTGAGTGTGTATGTGAGAGTGTCTGTGTGTGTGAGTGTCTGTGTGTGTGTGTGTCTGTTATTGTGTGTGAGTGTCTGTGTGCGTGCATGCATGTGTGTAAATGTGTGTGTGTATGTGTAAATGTGTGTGTGTGTCTGTATGTGTGAATATGTGTGTGTGTTTGTGTGTGTGTGAGTGTCTGTGTGAGAGAGTGTGTGTGTGTGTCTCTGTGTGTGTGTCTGTGTGTGTGTCTCTGTGTGTGCGTGCATGTGTGTGAGTGTGTGTGTAAGTGTGAGTATGTGTGTGTGTGTGTGTATGTGTGTGTGTGTGTGTATGTGTTGGGAGTGCCTGGTGCTCTTTTGTGTTCATGAGGGGTGGGGTGAGTGGTAGGGGCTGCAGGGGTTATTTTAGGGTGAGTCTGGGGTAAAAGGAGGGCCCGGGGCATGATGTCACCACATAAGTCACAATGACCTCAGTCTGCAGACAATCTGTACTGTGGACACATGCATGCACACACGAACGTGGGTACACACACACATATACATTTGTATGCACTCAGAGGTACACACACACGCACACACATACGCACACACGCACACACACACGCACACACACACACAGTTCAAGTTCAGGAACACTCCAAATGTGCCTAAACTAACCGAAGCTAACACAGCCACACAGCAGATCTACAGTACAGTATGCAAGCACATAGCATTAGCCGTGTGCATACAGTACGTGTGTGATGTCCCAATCAGGAATGCATACATACGTGCACAGATATGCCCAGTAAACTACAGAGAGCACACACCCCTGTGATAGTGCTGAGCAGACACATGGGGCGTCACATGGGCCTTTAGAAGCTCAGAGGGGCGATCTTTGGTTTTACTGTCCACCGGCTCGATGCTTCATCCACTCCTCTCATCTCATCTGGTGCTGATGCGCTTTGGAGGTCCCGACCAGAGACCATTCACAGGGGCCACTGCCACTGTCCACTCTCTTTCTCTCTCTGTCTCTCTCTCTCACACACACACACACACATACACACATTACACTGTGCGTCTGCAGCCACATCATGCCTCATCCACACACACACAGACACACATACAAATACACACACAAACACACACACACACACACACACACACACACACACACACATTACACTGTCCATCTGCTGCCACATCATGCCCCATCCACACACACACACACACACGCACAAACACATATACACACACACACAAACACACACACACACACACACACACACAAATGCACATGCAGGCACACATATACACATTAAACTGTCTGTCTGTAGCCACATCATGGCCCATCCGCACACACACACAAAAAGACACACACACACACACACACACACACACACACACACACACACAAAGACACACACACACATTATACTCTCACGTCATGCCCCCTCCCAGACCCTCCACACACATATGCTGTGCTGTGTTCGTCAAGGGCACATCCCTCCCTGCAGCTTCCTCGTCACAGGCTGTGACAAATGGCATCCCGCTATTGTCACTGTGACACAGTCGCAGCATCCAGCCTAAACGATGACATTAACATTTGCTACCCCGATACAATAGCAGCTGTCTCAGAGCAAGACGGGAATAGATTTTGATGACTTGAAAATAATGAATAATGACTTGCACTTTTTATCCTCTCAAGAAGTGGGACGGGGCAGGGGTGGGAGGTTATTAATGTGATCCCCCCCCCAACCTCCCCCTCCCCCAACCTCCCCCTCCAGTGATGAGACTTCTGTTGAACATGCATGCGTCAGAGAGTCCTACACACACACACACACACACACACACACACACACACCTTGATCTGTGTCCGTGTCGAAGAAACCACTGAAAACAGCAGAGGAGGGGGAAGATGAACATGATGTACATGGCTGTACATTCTCCCCCCAAACCTCCACGCACACCCCTGCCGCACTAGACAGATATAAACACAGACTCTCTCTCTCTCTCTCTCTCTCTCTCTCTCTCTCTCACACACACACACACACACACACACATTAATCAAAACACACACATATATACACACATGTACAAACACAAAGGCGTGCACACAGACTCATGGCAACAAAGGAGAGGATAAAAATCAGAGGGAGAAGCCAGGCCTGTCCTTCCTGTGCTTCCTCTCAGCTGGCGGTCCGAGGATGGGGGGGGGTCCGGAGCGGGGCGGGGCAGCGGGGCAGCGGGGCGGCGGGGCGGTGGCGTGTGGAGCTGAGGCCGCGCAGTTTGGGACGGCAGAGGAAGCGAGGAGGTGGCCGGAGGGACCAAAGGGAGAGGTCAGGGTGAAGTGGAAAGCCGACGCCGCGAGCCTTCTCCCTGGGCCGTATCCAATAACCGTTCCCATCTCCCCGCTCACGAAACGGAGGGGGTGGTTGAGGGTGGTTGGGGGGTACTGCTCTCTCTCTCTCTCTCTCTCTCTCTCTCTCTCTCTCTCTCTCTCTCTCTCTCTCTCTCTCTCTCTCTCATTTGAGGGTGACAGCAGGCAGGCTGGGCGTGTTTAGCCTGAATCCGGTTGGGAGGCTTGAAAGCAGGCCGGTTCAGACAGAGATAGAAAGAGAGAGAGGCCCAGAGAAAGAGAGAGAAGGAGAGAGAGAGAGAGAGAGGGAGAGAGAGAGAGGAAAGCGAAGGGAACCAGTGGGATACATCCTTTACTCGAGCACCAGGAGTTCCAGGGTGGGGGCAAGGGGAGAAGAAGAGGGGTTTCTGGTGAGCCGCGTTTCATTTTCGGGAGGGTGTCTTACAGCCCAAGCTGTGGGGAAGGAATGCATCGCTCCCCTTCTTTGACGGAGCGATTTCCTGCGCACCCCGCTTCAAAAGCGCGTCTGGGGCTAGGATACGGGGAGGACCTCCACATCAATTACCCTGAAGGAAACCAACCCCACTCCCCCCGCTTTGGCAGCAGAAGTACTTATTGTTGGTTTACAGCAAAAACAGGAGGGGAGTTTTGAAGGGTGGGGTGGGGTGGTGGGGGTGGGGGGGGAGCGAACATCTAAAGCTGTGCAGTAGTGAAAGGTCGCATTAGTTACTCTTAAGGCCCGATCAGAGCAGGAGTCCAAGTCTGAATACTGAGCAGCGGTTGGGTCTGTGTTTTTTTTTTCCCTCACGTGGGTTTTCACACGTACCTCAGGTTCTCTAGCTGCCCATCGCAATTACGCCCGGCTCTGTCCAATCACACGCCACAGCGCTTGCTCTTTGACCCCTGCGGTCGAAAAATAGCACAACTTTCTTAAAAAAAAAAAAAAAACTGCCACAAATTACCGCTCCGCCCGTGCTATACATCTCACTTCTACATCTCTCGCTTGGCTGCCTGAGTCACACCAGAAGGACTTTCGGGCCCATGGGTTGCATTGGTGATACCAAGCAAAGCCGAGGCGAGATTACACTGCAAAACATTATAGAGCGACTCTAAAAGGTACAATGATGTGGTAAATAGCCAGCGTGATGTAGTGTTTAACAGAATTGGCTCCCATTTTCACTTTCACGGATGGTTACATGCTTTTTTGTGTGTACTGCTGTAAAAAAAAAAAGAGGGCGACTCTTTTTAGATGTTAATGATCGGTGTGGACGGTTGTAAAGACAGAAATAGAGTGTAATACATGCGACAGGGCAGGGCCAGCCTGTGATTCTATTCCGAAAGTGACACGCCATGATGAGATTGATTAAGTTTTATACGTTGGGGGAGCCGAGTCCCAAAAAAACAAAAAGTCAAGTCACCACAGAGTCAAATGAATTTAAAAATGTTCGCTCGCTGTTATTTTCGTGTTTGTGGGGGAAAAGTAAACAATTATGTGGTGTGTTTATTTTTGCAGTCCACATGTGTTGGTGTGGGCTATGGTTTTGTCAGGCGCCACATCTGCTCTTTGCGCGTTGCCAGAGGGTGATGGAACACACAGAATATGCGATGGCTGACTCTACGAAGGGCGTGTCTGGCCTCTCGCTCTGCCAAACGCTTTCAGGTTTTTGCACCGCACAGATTAATTTATGCGGGTGTGTCCACATTTGTGTATGTGAACAGGAAGCTGAACATGTAGCATCTAATGCTGAGTAAATTTGGTGTCTTAGAAAGAGACATGTCTGCTTGAGTGATGGAGATTAACTGGATTTTCAGGGTGTTTGTATGTCTGTCTGTCTGTCTGTCTGTTTGTGTGTGCCTGTGTGTGTGTATCTCTCTCTCTCTCTGTCTCTTTTTGTATGTGTATGTGTGTGTGTGTGTGTGTGTGTGTGTGTGTGTGCCCCCCTGTGCCTGGCTGTGTGTGTGTGTGTGTGAGAGAGAGTGTGCCTGAGTGAATGTTTTCCTTGAAAGCTAAAAGATTAGGTGCCTCTCTCCCTGTGAGGTGTGCTTTAGGCAGGGTCCCCGAGATAGCTAATACACTAATTACCTTTCCCTGCTCCCCTCTCTCCTCTCCCCGGCTCCAAATGAGAGGGAAGAGGTATTTGCGGCCTGCTGGATTGAAACGTAGAGACAGATTGTGCCAGTGAGGTGTTGATAATACCCAAGATTAATGTCTCAGCCACACGTAATCGTCCTTATCCTCAATTCCCCCCTCAAAGCAGATAGACTTGTTGGAGTCCCTCGGACTGTGGCCCGCAAGATGGATGGCACACATGCTGCTGTTGGGACAAATCCATACATGCCGCCTGCCTGTGACAGAGTGAGGGAATGAGAGAGAGAGAGAGAGAGAGAGAGAGACGTAAGACAAGAGACAGACAGAGACAAACAGAAGTAAGTAGGGAGAGAGAAAAAGAGAAAGAGAGAGAGAAAGAGAGAGAGAGAGAGAGAGAGAGAGAAGCATGAGGGAGGGAGACACACAGTGAGAGAAAAAGAGAGATAGAGGGGAAAGACATCCGTTGGGGTATGAGGCAGAATCATACACGTCTTGTTTTTTGGCATCGCCGCTGGACTCCAGTGAAAACAAGGCTTCAGGCTTGGGTTTCAACTCATCTATTGGAGCGTTTCCTTTTCAGTGCAGTCTCCTCTCCTCTCCCCCCCCCCATCCTCCATCCTCCTCCATCCACCTCTCTGTTCTCTATCTCTCCGTTTGTCCCTCATTCTTTTTTTGTCTCATTCGTTTCCTTTTTTTTTGGTCCTTCTCCACTTTGTTTCTGTGATTCACTACGGTCTGGCTTTTTGACATGCGTGCAAATTGGCAAATTACAGGATGGCAGGCAGGCACTAGCAGACCCATGTGGCCACATTGAGAGGGGTGTAGGGGGGGGTCGCTGGGATGCTGGATGGGGGTGGTTGGGGTTGAGTGGTGGGGTGGGCTGGGGGTTGGCTTCGCTCATCACAATATTAGCCGAAGTTTTAATGCTTTTAACACTGCGAAGGCAGCTGACTCACACACTTCTAAAGTGGGCAATCACACACACACACACACACACACACACACACACACACACACACACACACTTTCTCTCTCTCACACACACACACACACACACACACAACAGATGCACCCTCCACACATGGCTTTTAAAAGAACCACCCAGAGTCCAGGCTGCTGAGCTGGACCTTTGAGGATTCTCTCTCTCCTCTTCCTCCCCTCTCTCTCTCCCTCTGTCCCCCTCTCTCCCTCTCTCTCCCTCTGTCCTTTGTCTGTCTTTCCTTCATGTTGTTTTTCCCTTCTGGTCTGAACCACCTCCCCCCCAACACACACACACACACACTTCCCCCCCCCCCCCTCCCCCCCCCCATCTTTCTTCCACTTCAGTTCCTCATTTGCATCTGAGGCAGAGAGTCAGTGTGGCGTAGTGTTGACGAACCCCTGGAAGTCTTCAACCCCCACCACCACCACCACCCCATCTTCCCACCTTCCCTCCCCGCGCTTTGTCTCTTCCGCCCCCTACGGCCCATCCCCGGCCAGATCAAAAAAAAAAGAAGGAAAGAGACAGACAGAGACTGACAGAGACCGAGACAGAGAGAAAGCGACAGAGCGAGAGGAAGAAAGCGAGAGAGAGGAGGAGAGAGGAAGAGAGAGATGGAGAGGAGTATGGCTGTGTTACAAAAACTGGACATGCTCAGAGCAGGACAGAGAGAGAGAGAGGTGTGGCACTTCACGACTGTGGGGTGGGGTGGGGTGGTGGTGGTGGTGGTGTGTTGAGGTCAGACAGGAGGATGAAAGGGTGTAGGCAGCGGATGGGATATCATAGGTCAATAACAGCATTGACAGCGGCGGCGCTCTACACGGTTTCCCAGGGCTGCAGCTCAGAGCCACAGGAGGTGGGATATGGGAATCTGGCCACCCGTCTCTGATTGGCTCCGGAGGCCAGCACGGATCTGTGCTTGGCAACGTGAAACGAATGTGTGAGACGAGGCCTACTGCTCGACCGCCTGCTTGCTAGCCCGGAGCCCAAATATGCTTCCAAATATTCCTCTACTGAGCATGTGACATCTTCATGTGCCCACCCTGTCAACATTTGTTCCATTTCTCATAAAAATGTTACTACTTATATCTATACATATGAAAAAATGCAGTACAAGGATAATGTTCATTATTATAAGTATTATAAATATGTAAGAATAATTATAAGTATTTTGGAAAAGTAAATGGGCCAAATGTCACTGCACTCTTAACCATATGGCTCAGGCATATCTGCCAACATATTGTCACTCTTTCCAAAAATAGTCAGGGTCACGTGTTTCACAAATGACTAACTCAGTTGTTCCTGCGTGCAACACCCCCCCCCCCCCCCCCCCCCCCCCCCCCCCAACCAAGCACACATGCAAACGCAAACACACACACACACACACACACACACACACACACACACATAAATACATTTACACAAACACAATCCGTTTTCTCTGTTGCTGTGAAATGATGTTAGTCTGATTAATTGTGCCCACCCCCTCCCCTTTTAATCACCAAGAGTTAGTGCTGAGCCATGGAGCCAGGCAGTGGGCAGGGGGAGGGTAGTGGATGGTGTGTGTGTGTGTGTGTGTGTGTGTGTGTGTGTCAGTGTGTGTGTGGGGTGCCTTTAGAGGACTGCCCCCTTTGCGCGTGTGGCGGAGTTTTAATTAACGTGGAGACGACACCTTTCTCTGAGCTCATCTTTCACCTGCGGAACGCTGCGGAACTCTGACACCGGCCCTGCAGGCCGCTGATTAAAGCAGGCCCTCATTTAGTGGACCCCGCTGTCAACAAAACAGCACTAATGGCATTATGCCCATACCTGAGGGGAGGTGGAGGTGGGGGTGGGACACTAGGACGTGTGTTTGTGTGTGTGTGTGTGTGTGTGTGTGTGTGTTTGGGGGGAGGGGGGGTAGGGAGTGGGGAGTGGGGAGGGTCAGAGAGGGCTTTGGAACAAAAACCCCACCGTGCTTGAAATGAGAGACAACAAACTTTGCCTAATCTCTGATACCAGGCTTTGAGCTTCCCAGCTGACTGCATCACATGAGGAGGACACGTGTGTGTGTGTGTGTGTGTGTGTGTGTGTGTGTGTGTGTGTGTGTGTGTGTGTGTGTGTGTGTGTGTGTGTGTGTGTGTGTGATGTGAGGGGATGATGGGGTGGGATGGCGGTGAGGTCTCGTTTCTCCAGGATGGCTGCTGCTGGATGACATGTGAGTATGTGTGTGTGAATATGTATGTGTGTGTGTGTGTGTGTGTGTGTGTGTGTGTGTGTGCGTGTGTGTGGGTGGAACTTCAGAAGACAGGGCTTATGGAAGCATTGGCTGGTGGCATCTTCTCTTAAATCCTGTCTCTTTGTTGATGTTGTGTGTGTGTGGGTTGTGCATGCTGTGGTGCGGTGTGGTGGGTTGGGTGGTTGGGTGAGTGTGTTGGCTTTGGTGGGTTCTCCATGTCAACTCCATTCAGAAAGCCCATCCAGTAACACCTCATCCCACAGAATAGCCTTTCCTGCTCTTTCACCAGCCGACGGCGGAAGTATTCCAGATATGGCGCTGACCTCACCCCCATTCCCGCCGGTGCTGTACTCTTCCTCTCGCACTTCCTCTATTTATAGGGAAGATTCCCCGCATAGCTCCATCTCTCCCACTGCTTTGATGGATCCCAGGACAAAGCCTTTGTACCTTTAAAACACTTGGATTGGAGAGCCCTCTGGAGAGGAATGCTAGCCTGTCCATCCTGGGTCAGACACTGGTCTGTCAGTCACCCAGCTAATCCCCGCCCCCAACACACACACACACACACACACACACACAGATGCATGTATACTTTCTCTCTCTCTCTTGCTCTCTGTCTCTCTCTCTCATGTTTACACACGTGCATGGAAAGATCACACACATACCAACACATAAACACAACACACACAACGACAAAAAATGTCTCCCTTCTTCCAGGACCTACGGTCAGCCAAGACACATCTCCCCAATGTCGCCATGGCTGCTGTAAGCTGCTATGCTGAAGAAAACTGGACTTGGCTCTCGCCTGGGCCGCCTCCACTACAGATTTCAACACGTGATGTGGTTTAACATTGAGCAGCAGGGCAGTATAAAGTTTAATGCAAAAGCAAGGTCACTTCTCTTTTGGTGTACATTGTGCTTTTTACAGGGCCCTTATTAGTCAGCCCAGTGAGAGAAATTTCACTGCAGGTTTTATTGATTTATGTCAATAGCCATTAGCTTAGCCGCGCCTCCCTCCCCCTTCTTTTTTTTAAGAGGAACGTGCACTGGGTTAGGCTGATGTTGAAAAAGCCAGGGATATTAATTTGATGATTAATTAGGAAAGTTTGTTTCTTGTAAAGAGACAGCTCTTCTTTAAGCGGAGCTGTAAACTTTTATTGGACCGTACAGCTGACCTCAAATTGGAAATTTGTCTTGGAACCAGACTGGCTCACCATTACAACTCCTGCCTGTTGTTAATTTTATATCTGTCCAATAAAAAGCAACAGGGGTTCCATACGTATGCTCAGACCCCCGCCCTCTATCCCCCAAATAACCCCCACCTCCCATTCAACATGCGCGCGCGCACGCACACACACACACACACACACACACACACACACACACACACACACACACAATGCTTCTCCATTCCACCACACTGTCCCCTATCCAAAAAGGTCTACTCACATTTGGTCCTCCTGTAGCATACCCGTCTATGACATTCATGGGTGCAGCTCTGCTTGCTTTGGTTCCAGCTATGAGACTTGAGCCCTGAGTAAAGCTGTCTCCACCGGCACAGCCCCAAACCCACTTATTTAATGCCATGGAACTATGCAGCAAGACCCCAAAAAAACCTGCACCCCTCTCCAATAACACCCATTCTTAGATTCCACTATCACAGATTATTGATATCATAAGTGACAACTACACTTCCTGAGTCTCTGTTTCTATGGTTGGGGCAGGCTGGCTGGATAGTTTTGGAGAGAGAGCCCCTAGTGGAGTGGAGGGGAATGATAAACTCTGCATATTTCACAGATATGCCTTGCCTCTCTCCCTCTCTCTCTCTATGTCTCTCTCCTCCAAGTCTCCTCTTTTCCTCAGCTTCGTGTTATATTCCCCCTCATAACCCCACTCAGTCTGCGGCGACGTGTTTATAGCGGAGTCACTGTAACGTGACGAGGCACGGGAGGAAGTCCACACTGCGGCTGCCTGATGACCGCCCAGGGGAGCCGTAGCTGTGGAGACACTTAAAAGATAATAGGCCAGCCATGTTTTCAAAACTCGGGGCCGCCTCGTTGCCTCACTGGAACAATATCACTGATGTAAAGGAAATGAGACTTGAATGGCACTGTTTACAGTTGCTGGATGTTCACACATAAGCAGCAAATTCCAACATAAACATCCATTTAGCTCATGTAAATGTAGGGGCTATTAATAAGCCCTTTTATCTTCTGTGCCCAGAGAGAGGGAGAGAGAGAAAGAGAGAAGGAGAAGGAGAAGGAGAGAGAGAGAGTAGCGTGGAAAGAGAGAACGAGAGAGAGAGAAAGAGAGACAGAGAAAGAGAGAGTTGGGTAGGGTAGAGAAAGAGAGAGACTTGGTCCTGGAGATGAGAACTAACCTTCCCCCTCCCGCTCTGTTTTTCTGTGTCAGAGACAAGGCCTCTGGAGTGGGGCACCCCACACTACCCCCACTACCCCCACCACCCCCACCACCCCCACGCCCCTCCTCCCCATCCACCCTCCCTCCAACCTCAGTGCCATACCCTGCCAAGGGCTTGTTCTCGCCGCCCATTCCTCTCTCCCACTCCCAGCTCCCAGATCCAATAAGCACACAGCAAGCGCCGGTGGCTTGACCTTAGAAAACCCTTGTAGGCGAGCTCCCCAATGGGCCAGCATCAGGCTAGGGCTGGGGCTAGGGCTAAGGCTAGGGCTAGGACGTGGCGTGTGGGGGGCTGCTGGCCAGGCAATTCCAATTTTTAAAAAGGACTCCCTGTGTGTACTGTAACTCAGGCCTCCGAGCCTGACCTTTTCAACAGCTAATAATTACTGACTTACGGGTCCTGATTAGTGCCCCGAGGAGCAGGTGAGAGCCCATTCAGGCCAATCGCTCCTTTTACAGCGCTCAATTAAGCGCAGGATTGCGGCCCGAGCTGTGTTTAGGAACAGCTCTGCTGTGACTGATTTGGTATATAATAGGAGCTCAAGACCCTGCAGTTGAGGTGGTAGGTGATTATAGAAGTGTTATGTTAAAGCATGGAGACAGTTTCTCTTACTCAGTCTCTCTCTCTCTCTCTCTCTCTCTCTCTCTCACTCTCTCTCTCACTCTCCCTCCTCTCCCTCAGTCGTATGGTGCCATCTGACTTGCTCATTTTTCCTGAAGCTTTGATGGGTTCAGACACAGTGGATACCTCTGCCTCTTCTCCACGGCTGTTTCTCCTAAATCTGTCGACAGCACTTTGTTTTTGCTGCCTCTCCTCTCTGTGTGTCCTCAACAGGCTTGCTTCCTGCCGTGTTATGAGTCTGTGTGTGTGTGTGTGTCAGACAGAGAGAGTGTTTATGTATGTGCATGTGTATGTGCATGTGTGTGTGTGTGTGTGTGTGTGTGTGTGTATGTGTGTCAGAGAGAGAGTGTGTTTATGTATATGCATGTGTATGTGCATGTGTGTGTGTGTGTGTGTGTGTGTGTGTGTGTGTGTGTGTGTGTGTGTGTGTGTGTATGTGTGTCAGAGAGAGAGTGTGTTTATGTATGTGCATGTGTATGTGTGTGTGTGTGTGTCAGAGAGAGAGTGTGTTTATGTATGTGCATGTGTATGTGCATGTGTGTGTGTGTGTGTGCATGCAAGCATATGTTTCTACGCATGGACTTGAAGAGAAGTTTCTTTTATGTGAATGCCAAGTGGAGATAAGGCTTCTGCAGCCCACAGCAGACAGGAGGCTCGCCACGTCTCACATTTTAAGCCCCGTCTCCTTGTTTTAAAGCGTCACACGTGTCTCTCGCATACGAGCATCGCTCATCCACGCAACCATGAAGAATAATGCACAGTGACATCACATTTCCACACCAACGTCTGCTTTTTCTTTTATAGAAATGCATATTTCTCAACAGGAGCGCAGGAAAACAGCATGGCCGCCAGTTCATGTCTTCTCAACGTGCCGGCCAAAAAGGAACCAGAGTCTCCCTCGAGCTCCCGGACTTGGCACGACCCGCGTTAGTCAGTGTACTACATGAAACTCCTGCGTATTTCCGTCCTGCTCTGCTATGGTGCAGGCTCGCGTCTCGTGTTCTGTCGGGTCCCCTGGTATAAAGCAGATGGCGGCACAGTCTCTGGTTCCTCACGCTGCATGCTGGCAGACCCCCGCTTCTCCTATCAGAACCCATCCGGCACAGTCTGTGATGTGACCTGTCACTCTCACAGCACACCCCAGGGTGCAGAGAGAGCGTCTGACCTCATTCACACTGCCTTGTAAGGCCTTCTGCTAAGTTGTGTGTGTGTGAGTTTGTGTGTGTGTGTGTGCATGCATGGGAATATTTGTGTGTGTGTGCTTGTCTTTCCCTGTGAGTATGTGTATTTCTCTCTCTCTCTCTCTCTCTCTCTCTCTCTCTTTGTGTTGATGTGTATGTGTGTGTGTGTGCATGTGTGTATGTGTGTGTGTGTTTGTGTGTGTGTGTGTGCATGTGCCTGTGTGGGCATGCGTTAGTAGGAGTGAGACTGACTACAGATGTTTGGATTGTGCACACACCACAGTAGACAAACTTTCTTAATGTCAAAGGGGATTTAAAGTAATTAAATCAAGTTTCAGGCTATACACTTGAGAAATCTTACTATCTGTGGGCATAAAATGACAGAAACACATAAAGGAGTTTTAGTAGAGAAAACAGTAAGCCAGTGTTACATACAGAAAGTGCCAGTAAGTTTTTCATAACTGTCTGTGGGGTCTCATATGACCCATTGCTGTTGTTTTAGTATATTTAACACTTTGTAATAAAACAGTCAATTTGTTTTGTATAATGTCACATTTTAAAACCCTTGCCATTCCTACCATAGAACAAACTACTTTAAATGTTGGAGTTGTGTTTTTGCCGTCGGCATGTCTGGATTTCCATTAAATGTTTGGGCTGTTAGTCTCGAATTTTTCGACACTTTTGCCAGCCGCCATATTTTAAGATGATTGATTTTGGGGTAACTGCACATGAGTTGGGAAACAAACACAGCAAGGGCCTAGACTGCATGTGTGTGTGTGTGTGTGTGTGTGTGTGTGTGTGTGTGTGTGTGTGTGTGTGTGTGTGTGTGTGTGTGTGTGTGTGTATGTGTGTGATGGGGGTGATCATAGTTGGGGGGTGTGGGGGGCCCTCTGGGGTGGCGCTGGAGATGACTAGGCTTGCAGATAGTTAGAGAGAGAGAGAGAGAGAGAGAGAAAGACAGAAATAGAGAGAGGCAGGGAGAGAGAGAGAAAGACTGAAATAGGGGGGGCAGAGGGAGAGAGGGAGAGAGAGAGAAGGAGAGAAAGAGAGACAGAGAGAGAGAGAGTGAGAAAGAGAGGGAGAGAGCCCCGATCTTTCATATCCCCTCTCCCAGTGAGGGGAAGTGGGGGTCGGGGGGGAGGACTGACATCTCCCGGGGAAAGCCAACAACTGGCCATCACCCTGGCCGTTTGTCTTCATCAATCACCCCGCGTTTGTTGACCAAGCAACATGATGTCACTATTAATTTCACGCATTCCTTTAACGGGGGTGCGAGGGACAGCCCTACCCTCTCAGTGGGCATTTCCTGTCTCGGTGCATTGTGGGATACGTCTGTTTCCTCCAAGGAGATCAGTTTGACTTGTGAAAGTTGTTTTTTTTTTCTTTCTTCCATTCCCTTCCTCCCCCGTTTTTTTTTTTTTCTCTTCCTTCATCTTTTCCCTCTTGCTCCTTCATTGTGGTCTTTTCTTTTATCTTCCTGCTGTGTTTGCACTGCTTTGTCACTGTCCCAGCCCAGCTCCAGAGCAGCGTGGTGGGCCTGTGACTTTGTTGTGCGAACATCTCTGATGATGATTCTTCCATGTCGATTTTTTTTTTCTTTTTTTTTCTCCTGCAGAAGGTACGCACCGAACTGAAATGCTCTTTTGATCAAATCTCGTATTTCATGAGACGCGTACTGCTGCTGCTGCAGTCTCTGATCAACACATTAGCTTCTTCATTTGAAAGAATGGTGTCACTGTGTTGACAAGCGCGTGATAAGTTGGTGGCTTCTAAAAGGGAAAATGTTTAAAGCCGGTAAATGCCTCAGGACTTAAACTGTCTGTCTCATTGTCCCACTGTAGTTTATTTTTGGTGATTACCAAGAACCTGGTTTTAAACAGGCTTCAGGGATGCGGGTTTATTAGCTTTACATAAAAACGCGAGGCCCCTCACATGATAATACTGCGCGAGCATCTAATGTTATCTGTTCTGACTTCTGTGGTTCCATATTTACTGTCGACACACATCGCTTTCATCCCCGCACCGCTTTGATTGTATCAGGCAAAAAAAAAAGAGAGGAGCGGAATGGTAATGACTAGGGTACAGTATCTATTTCACTCTTAGTTTCGCTCTCCTGCTCTCACTCTCTTTCTCACTCTCTCACTCAATCGCTCTCTTTTTTTCTGTCTCTCTCTCCCACTGTCTCTCTCTTTCACACACACACACACACACACACACACACACACACACACACACACACACACACACACACACACACACACACACACACACAGACACACACAGACAGACACAAACACAACTCTCTCTCTATCTCTCTCTCTTTCTCTCTCTAACTGCCTCTACTCCCTCACCTCTCTCTCTCTCTCTCTCCCTCTCTCTCTCTCCCTCTCTCTCTCTCTCTCTCTCTCCTCCAGCTTTAAAGGGCTTAGTCGGAGCTTAGCACCCAGGTCAAACTGCCCTTTGCCCTTCATCTGTCAGTCGTTTGATCTCATGCCAGGCTGGAGCTGCTCGCTGGGCCCTGCCTTTAACGGCTCGTCTGGGGGTCACCACAGGGCAGAGGCTGCAGATGGGCCTGACTTAGTCGCACCCCACCCCACACACACAGCACCCTTTCCCCACCACAACCACTAACCCACCCCCACCCAAAAAAAAAAAAATCCTCACCAGTCCTCACCACCACCCCCCTGAACACACAACCTCTCGCCCCCTGCCCCCAGCAACCCCCCCATGCCCATTATTATTTTATAGTTTGGTTCTGCATTCCTCTCCCCCAGCCTGTGGTAGACTAGGCCCTTCTGCTTTTATTGCTTACACATGTCCATGCCTCGCTCCCTCAGCGGGGAGAGACAAAACACCGGGGCAGAGAGATGCCGGCACGAGGGGGCTGGCTGGCTGGCTAAACTCTCCCCACCTTGAACTAATCGTGCCGTGGGCTGGTGTATGTATGTATGTGTGTGTGTGTGTGTGTGTGTGTAGAGGGGGCGTTGTATGGAACTGGTGAGGGGCTGGGTTTGGGGGGGTTAGGGGGGGCACAGGGGCTGGTCATGTAGTGTCAGCCCCACACTGCAGCCTCCTGTGCCAGTGGGGTTTCAATTTGTAGGGGCATAAACAGATACTAAAGGGGCGAGTAACGGAGCGGTGATTTATCAAGCCGAGCTCCCATCAAATTATCACAGCGCCCCCCTGCTGTCAGTCTCCACCAAGACCCCTCATCACACCCCACCCACCACAGCACAGCACAGCAAAGCACAGCACAACACAACACCCTTGGTCTGCCCCCTCCCCTTCCCGCTGCAGAGGTGCCGCCAGGCAGCGTGGTCACAGTTCGTTTAAGAGTTCACAAGCATGTGTCCTTCTGTCTGCTCTTGGACTAAGCAGAGCACAACCCTCTGCTCAGACACTCATCAGCCAAAACAAAAAACTTTATATATGTGTGTGTGTGAGTGTGTGTGTGTGTGTGTGTGTGTAGCAGTAAAGTACGAGAGACATTAGCTGTGAATGATGTAATGGTGCTCATGATCTCACCATCTTAAACATGGTCATGTGTTGTGGACATGTTGTGTAGGTTTGTTGGGCAGCAGAGACTCTGAAGGAAAATGAAGTTATGACACTAACGTAAACAGATTCACTTTGTAGAAGTTATCAAATATAATCATCGCAAACACACCCTCTTGTCTCCCTTTGCTCTTCGTACGCTTCACACAAAAGTGTTTCATCATGGGCCTGTTGTGTCTCTTATAGAAAGGGAGACAAAAAAGAAAAAAAAAACAAGTCAGCTTGAATAGTTTAGGAGTATTTGGGTCAGCCATGTAGGAGGAATATATCTTGAAATAAACAGATTATTTTTCTGTTCCGAAATCATGTTTCAATTTCACTTTGCGCCAGGAACAGTGCAGTGCCTTTGATCTCTGTCCGTCACGGAGGCCAACACATGGGTAATATATCTTTCAAAAGATAAAGGTAAAAATGTCTGCCGGGACGCGGTGATGTCATGCAACTGCAGGGGGAAAAAAAAGCCTGGGAGAAAGGCAAAACTTTTCACAAGCGGACCCCTCTTGCCCACGGATCGCCAAAAAGTCTGATCTCGGAGCTGTTTGTGAAATCAATTACACGTTGTCCAAACTGCGATTCCGGCCCTGTAGGAACTTAATCGCCAGCCGCTCCTGGTCAGGATCATCCCGATGAGGTCGGACATTTGTTTTCACTCCCCCACGTCCGTAACCCTAGGCTCCCAATACCCCAACCGCCCCCAAACCCCCCAACTTTTTTTTCCTGGTCGGTCCCTTTGCTTTGCACTTCGCAACATTTGTGCACTGCTTACAATTCTGCCGAGAGCCATTCATCATCATTTGCCTGTGTATCTGTCTTGAGAGCCCGAGCTTTGATCATGTCGTGTTTTATACCTTACATCTGTTCTGCGTTTAACCTTCTGTAATGCTGTTGCTCAAAAACTATTACCTGGCATAACAAAAGAACAGTTTTATTGAAGAGTTTGTACCCTGCATAAATCCTGCGTCCTCTTCATTTGTAATGGGCCGGGAAATGAGTAATCCCTTGTGCCATATGCAAGGGTAATGATTCCTTTCTCTCTTTCACCCTCTTCCTCTCTCTCTCTCTCCCTCCTTCTACATTTTATTTTTCTTTTCTTCTCCACTGACCACTTGTTGACTGACTGTCTACCTCATAACCCTCCTCTTGTAAAATATGAACACTTTTTTTTAAACGTTCAGGATCAAAAATAACATCCCTTACTATCTGTTGTGAAATCCCTGAACATTAAAATGTCTTCCAGTATTCCTTATCCTCTCAGCACCACCCCCACCCAACACACACACACACACACACACACACACACACACACACACACACACACACACACACACACACACACACACACACACACACACACACACACACACACACACACACACACACTTTCCTTTTCTCCTCCTGTCATGTCCTGCAGCCCATTCATACCTCCAACTATCTGCCCTGCCCCTCCCCACTATCTGCCCCAGTGCCCCTCCCCACTATCTGCCCCAGTGCCCCTCCCCACTAGCTGCCCCAGTGCCCCTCCCCACTAGCTGCCCCAGTGCCCCTCCCCACTAGCTGCCCCAGTGCCCCTCCCCACTAGCTGCCCCAGTGCCCCTCCCCACTAGCTGCCCCAGTGCCCCTCCCCACTAGCTGCCCCAGTGCCCCTCCCCACTAGCTGCCCCAGTGCGCCTCCCCACTAGCTGCCCCAGTGCCCCTCCCCCCCTAGCTGCCCCAGTGCCCCTCCCCACTAGCTGCCCCAGTGCCCCTCCCCACTAGCTGCCCCAGTGCCCCTCCCCACTAGCTGCCCCAGTGCCCCTCCCCACTAGCTGCCCCAGTGCCCCTCCCCACTAGCTGCCCCAGTGCCCCTCCCCCCCTAGCTGCCCCAGTGGACTGCAGCCATGCTGGGATAGGAGCAGATCTGTGTGTCCCTCTGCTGCCACCCCCAAACCCCCTCCACACACACACACACACACACACACACACACACACACACACGCTGTGCCCCCAGTAAGGTAATCAGCCCTAATCAGAAGTGAAATGCGTTTTTCTAAGGAAGTCGCTGGAAAATTTCACAATCTGTGTCTCTCAGACCAAACTGATTAGAGAAACATTATCCTGCTTTCCTAGTCGCTTCCAATCTGGCTTTAATCTGTCACTTCAATCACCTAATTATTTAGTCAATGACCTGGGGATGCAATTTTACAAAAGGATGAAATGCATGCCATGACATTTATTTCTGATTTTTTTCCATGATATCAGTGGTTATGTGTAATGTCCCTTAAAGCACCAATGGGTGTAATTGGAGCTTGTCTCTGTGTGTGTGTGTGTGTGTGTTTGTGTGTGTGTGTGTGTGTGTGTGTGTGTGTGTGTGTGTGTGTGTGTGTGTGTGTGTGTGTGTGTGTGTGTGTGTGTGTGTGTGTGTGTGTGTGTGTGTGCATGTAATAAAGAGTTTGTATGTGTGTGTGTGTGTAGAAGAAAGTTTGTGTATGATTCCATGTGTTGTATGATTCAATATGCATTATATGTGTATACCTTTATTTATTGGGGTGGTAGCTTTTAAAATATATTTTTCAAATGTATTTCTTTTCTTATTTATTTCAGTTCATTCTTAGTCTTATGTCAAATCTTATCTTTAATTTTAGTAACATATTACCAACTTCCATACCAACCTTCTGCAGCCATGCTGGTGTTTTGCATTGTATTAAAATGTTTTATTTATTTGAAAAACATATTCCTAAAAACATCTGTGTAACAGTACACTACACTTCCCATAAGTCAGTGCAAGAGGTTCTGGTTAAGTAAATGTAGTAAAAAAAAAAATACAAGAGATAACTTCTTTTGTAATCTGTCTCATCATTATACAATGCAGAGTTAAATGTTTTGCACAGTTTGAATAACAGTGTTGTGTATAAGCGGTTGTGCATGTGTGGCCTGTGCATGCAACATTTTAGTGACTAAATGTTGTTCAAAGGCTTTAGGAGTTACACACAAACTATCTTCCTACAAAAACATAGATTAAAGCAAAGGCTATTTGTATTCCTCAGCAGAACAATAATCATGAAAACCATCTTACATTAGTAATGTCTCATTCTTGAGAAATGCTAATCTATCTAAGGCTAAGTCTACATCTACTGATCACTGATCATGTTTAGCTCATTCACAACAATTTACTAGCCGACCTCCCTGACAGTACTTATCTTGTGGTTTATTGGTGTGTTTGTTCTATGAATAGAGAATTGGAAATGTGATAGGCTAGTTGGATACAGTTAGCCATAAGAATGTTTGTTTCTCTTTCCCAGGCTGATTGATTTCTCTCCTTCATGTGGGATTTTTTGTGTGTTTTGAAGAGAAGCCTTGGAAAAACACTTGGTTTGTTGTTTTGTTCAAAGTTTCAATATCTAATTTATGTCTGCAAGTTTCTCCAACATTGTCAACTTTACCTTTGCCTCGGTTGTAACATTAGGGTTTAAAAAAGCAATCTGAAAATAGTAACTTACAGTGTTGTTACAGTGTAATAACACTTCCTCAGAAGAACACAGAACATAGACACATTCAAACATACACACATAAATGACATATTGATAATCTGCAGACATAGTTACAGTATTGTCCACTAGTTTACACAGCAGAGCTGATGTTAGCATTAGATTAATAATCTGCATAAGTATCTAGCTAATAGCTACTATACACATTCGGCGCAACACAAAACAAAAGGATGAAGAGATCGTTACCTGCCCAACAGAAATACAGCAACTATGCCATCACTTGTCAGCCCTGTCAGTTGTTAGCATCCTTCTCCGTGAAGTTCACCATCTAGGTTACAGCTCATGCCACCTGCCATCTCAACTGCCACAGCAACAACAACAAACCTAAAATGGTGTGACTTCCTGTCTCTGTAGTGGGTGCTTCTACTGAACTGTCAAGCTTGGCCTCTGGTCACCTTTGTCCACATCTCCTTTGCTGCCCACTGACTGCCTTTGCTGAGTGGTCAGTTGACCGTCAGCTATACCAAGAATAGGAGTCATATTGAGCGACTGTCTGTGCGGGTCCTATATCCCACACCGAACTGTACCCTTAAAGTCGGTGTCACAAAGTTTGTTTTGATGAACTATGGATGCCTTGTCCTGTGAGCTTTTCATATTCCTCTCCCATCCTTGCCACACTCAGTGAAGATTCTAGACCTCCGCCAAGCAACAGAGACACTCAACCAGAGACACCAGCAAAGAAAGTTTGAATTAAGGCTCTCATCCCACTCTTGACACCCACTGGACTACAGAAAATGGCTGTACTTTTTCTTGCTCAAGTAGCCCACTAGCTATATTAATGTCTGTCAAGTGGAAGACTCGCATCATGCGTTGGGCAAGAGCACACAGGTAATAGGTAGGCCAAAGACAAATTAAATATTGGAATTGACTTTTTACAACTCTGACTGCCACATGTTACTTTTTTGGATGATTGTTTTAAGCATGGAGCAGCATGTTTGTTTGGCAAGTGTTGCAGAAGTTGTCAGCTGTGTGGACGTGCACTTAGCTAACACATTTTACTACATTTAATGCTGAAACTGTAGTGTTTCTTTGATTCAAATTAGCAGTGCATTCAAGTAATTAGCCTAGCTTATGTTCAATATGTGATCAGTATTTTCTGTGCCCACCTTTTTCAATATTTCTTGTTATACCAAAGATACCGGATGTAAAAGAAGTAGGCCTATAGAAAATATAGGAAAACTTCTGCTGAAAGACTTGCCAACCCTGGATGTTATGTGCTGCTTAGGGCTAGTGGTATTCTTAATAGTGTGTCCACATTGTGTTCCTGCTGTATTATCCATGTATTTTATTCCCCTTTTTTAGTCTTATACTGGAAATGGTAACAAATGTGAACTTATTTCGTTAACATTAGCTATCTGGAAAAAAATTGAAAGTCTCGTGTAGCATCATCACTCCCTATGTTTAGTGATGTGCTGTCCATGCCAGCCAATATACAGGTTATTTTATTTATTTATTCTGGGTCTGTGTCTGTATGTACAATAATTAGCATGTTCTCTATGGTAATAAAAAATCTCTATGGTGTCTGTTGTTTCTTTGTTACCAATGCCACAATACTGTAGGTTGGTATGCTGAATGCTTCTAGTCACAAAGTTTGTGTTAGTGATTAAAAATGTTTGCATTTATTTGAGTATTTGTTAAATGTACTTTCTTGCTGTCTCACACTCTGTGTGCGTCTTTATGTCCTTCGCTATGAGAGACTCTACGGGTATGCATGTGTGTCCTTTTGTGTATGCGCGTGTCTCTGTGTGTCCTTTTGTGTACGCATGTGTGTTTGTCCTTCTCTGTGAGAGTTTGTGTGTGTGTGTGTGTGCGCGTGTATTTATCTCTGTATTTATCCTTGTGGCTACAGAGGCCGCTGCGCGGTGGCAGCCTGGGAGAGGCTAAAGCAGTTTCGCCCTCAGTGGTAGGAGTCCACAGGGAGGGAGGGAGCATGGGAGTCATGTTATTGGAAAGGTCGTGATTACAGTGGGGGGTCAGAGGAACTCGCTGACACTCTCCGCGCACAAGCGCTCGCCTGCCTCCCTGCCTCTGGCTGTCAACTACTATATTGAGTATTGACTATATGTCACGGCGATAAAAAGGAAATCTGTTCTCTTGCCAAATATTTTACCTTCAAAAGAAACGTTAGGACAAAAAAATAAGATGACTTCCAATGTCAGGAAGTTGCTTCTATTGGCTCTGACTGACATCGTTGGCGTTTATAGGTTCATAAATGCATTAAACACCTTTCTCGTCTATATTATTTTATGCGCCTGCTCTTAAGAAATGATTTTAGTCGGGGTGCCTTGGGGTGCTTTGACAGATGACTAATATGTTTTTGTCCTTGTCTCTAGGTTGCATGGGCTCGGGAGGTTCTATTTTTGGTGGTGATTTGATAAACAAAACCTTTCGGGCCAAACTGCCTTCACATATCCAAGAGGTATAAATAGATAATCATATTGCAGGAACAGCTCGGAATATATGCGGCTGTGCGTATGTCAAAGTAAACTTACAACTCTCGTGTCAGACATAGCAGCATCTGGCACATCTTAAGTGTTAACTCAAGTCCACCACACTTGTTCATTTGTCAACAAAGACATTGTTAAGCTTTGCCAGGTTAATGCACTTTAAAACAGTAATATTGTGGCACAAGGCACAAAAGAGGGAAACACAAACTCACATATGCACACTACATCACACACTAATACTCAGTGATCTGGTTAAATAGAGCATCTGAGATATGAATGGTTTGCAAAGTTTACAACCCGAAAAAGGTCAAGAGGTGTCATTTTCTCCACGTAAGAAAAAGGGGAGGGTGTGTTTGTGCTTTGTATGTATGTATGTTTGTGTCGGTGTGTGTGTGTGAAGTATGTGGTTGACTGATTTGTGACTGAATTATCTACATGTGAAGAAAGAGATAGAAATGCAAGAAAAGAACGGCTGAAAGGAAAGGAAAAAATAAAGAAAAGCAAAGGTAATGAGACTTTGAACTAGCCGCATGGTGTGTCCCCTCTCTCTCTCTCTCTCTCTTTCTCTCTCTTTCTCTCTCTCTCTCTCTCTCTCTCTCTCTCTCTCTCTCTCACTCACCAGGCCAGAGCCGATAAGGATCCCTAAAGGCTGACCGGGGCAATGGGCTCTCCCTTTCTTTCTCTCTTTCATCTTTTCTATTTTTTTCTTTTTCTTTTTTACTCTTTCTTTTCAGTGGCCGGCAGGGCAGGTCTGCGGTGTTTGTGCCCCCTCCGTTTGCGTTATCGTGGCGGGATTCTGTGGAGTCATCACGCTTATTTGTTCCCCGACACCCAATCTGCAAAGAAAGCCGCTTGGAAATGTGCTTTTAACTGAGCGTAGGAAAACATTCCAGAGTCTAGCCGGGGGGCAGGTCTACTAAAGACCAGGCCGTCTGCAGGAAAGCCAGCCAACGCTTAGCACCTCCACTTCTGCAGACACACATACAACACACACACACACACACACACATAAACAGTCACTCACACAGACACACACTTATACTCACTCAACCAAGGTCATGAACTTTAAATGCAAGAAACAAACTGATCATGCGAATGGCATTAAAAACGTACATGTGCACAGACAGATGCATGCACACACACAGACACACACACACACACACACACACACACACACACACACACACACACACACACATAAGGTAAACCTAAAACATGTATTACTTCAAACGTCCATAGCCCACAATAAATCATAAATGAAACACAATAAAATACAATAAAGTAATTTTAAACAAATATATATATTTACTAGCACAAACAGACTTACATACTACAGTATTATACTCACACACACGCTCACACACACACACACAAATCCCACATCTCCATTCCAACATCCAAGGCTGTTCACATATCAGCTTGCCGAGGCTGTGTCACTTGCCACTCCTCTCACTTTGAAACAGTGGTTATTGTTATGTTTAAGTCGGAAATTTCTCGGTCACACGCTTCAGTGGAGGCTTGTCATGGTTAAAATGTCAAAACAGCGTTTGATGTTGTCAGGCAAGAGACTTCTGTTTTGAGTGATTGTGTATATTGTCAGAGCAAGTCCTTATCTGCTTGCATGGGGGCTGCAGTATTTTTTTGTGAATGAGTCGTGCCTTCGTAAACAATGGGCCAATTCTTAACTCTCGATGCTATCAGCTGCTGAGGTACAGTAGCAACTCAAGTGTAGGCCACGTCTACAGGCCGTGAGGGGCTTGGGTTACAGGAAGTAGGCAATGGAAACCTTCTCTTTTTCAGAACACTGCCGCTTAAAACAATGATGGCTATATTTTGTGGATACATTTTATCTTGAGCATTCATCTTCTAGCTACAGCTGATTCATCTCAAAGCAGCAGCTGATTAAAAATGGTAAACATGAAACGTGAAAGCATACAGCAAAATGGATTCACGTTATTTGTTATTTTGTTCTTTTCATTTGTTTTGTGTTGCATTTTACTTTGAAGTCAGACAAAAGAGTATGACTTGTGGGAAATGTATGCTGGAAAAAAAAACACACATCTACTTATCTGGTAGAACAGCGATTAGCAAACCTGATGATTTAAGAGCTTAATCAATGCTGAGAGAAATCCATGACAACAAAGCGCATCGATGGTCAGATCGAGTAAACATTATCCACATTTCATTAATTTTGTCAGACACAAGAGAGCTATCTGGGAGAGTGGTGGAGAGGAAAGCAGGCAGACAGAGAGAGGGGATCGGGGGTGCGGGTGGTGGGTGGTGGGGGATAGAGGCAGTGGTAAGGATGGCTATTTCAGGAATGCCATAGAGGAACACTATTGATCCGAACACTTAGACTTGATAAGGACATCAGCCTTAAGAGGGGCAGGGCAATCATTAAATACACCACTTGGCCAATGTTGTGTTAAATATATGTGGTGTTTCTTCTCTCTCTCTCTCTGTCTACACTTAAACACACACACACACACACACACACACACACACACACACACGTATGCAGTCTCTCTCTCTTGCTCGCTCTCTCTCTCACTTTCTTTCTCTCTCTATTTTTTTTAGAGCATCCATTGCCAGAGGTGAAAAAAAAGAAATCTCCTTTCCATCAGGGTAAATTGGGGTGGGCAGCATTATCAGTTAAAGTGAAAAAAAAAAAGACCCCCGGATTTGACAGGTCCCACTCCACGGTGATTAATTACTCCTAGGCCTGGGCGGCCCTCTCCTCGTTTCCTTGGGTGGTGTCTGGAGGCGAGCAGCGATAAGTGCTGGCCTTATTACGCGCCACGCGGGGAAATGTCTACTGCCGCAGCGTCCGTGCCCTCGGCAAATGAGGACGCCACCCCGCCTCAGATGCTGCCTTTGTTTACGCTTCTCGTTATCCCCCTCATGAAATGGTTCAGTCATCTCTCCCTCCCTCCATCCCTCCCTCCATCCCTCTTTCCCTCCCTCCTTCCCTTCCCCTCTCTCTCTCTCTCTCCCCCTCCATCACCCTGCGGTAAAATATGGTTTAATCCTCCCTCCTTTTTTCTCCCCACTCAAGGCACACCAGGATCTCTCTCTCTCTCTCTCTTTCTTCCTCCCCCTCTCTCTTCCTCTCTCTCTCTCTCCTTCTCCCCTTCTCTCTCTATCTCTCCCCCTTTCTCCTTTCTCTCTCCCCTACTGTATAATATGTGTTTCGATCTGCCCAGTAATCACTTTGGCTGTCTGGATTAGGTTTACAGACTCTTTAGAGCTCTCTATTATCAGCCTGTGAGGGGAAGGAGAGACGAGACACCTCATCTCAATTTTGGAGGGACAAAACTAATCAATGACAGAGTAGGAAAAAAAATGCATGCTTGAGTGTCATCCCTATTATTTATTAGCCGGAGTGCTTTTATCCTTGCCTGGCTCCCGAAGAGAGAGAAGGAGGGAGAGAGAGAGAGAGAGAGAGAGGAGGGCAGAGGAGCACAAATGCCCCCTGTGTCACCAGCTGGATCAAATAGTCAACATCCTGTGGCAGTCCTAATATCGTCTGACAGCCAGAAGTGTGCATTCTATTTTTGACCTTACGCTTTGGACAGCTCACAGCTCCCACTTTCTGCCGATTAACATGGATGTCCTCTGCTAAACACACACATATAAACAAACACACACACACACACACACACACACACACACACACACACACACACACACACACACACACACACACACACACACACACACACACACATACATACACACATGCATACACACACATGCACAAAGACACACACACACACACAAACCCACATGCTTCATTTGGCTTGCAGCATTCAGTCTGTCCTGTGAACTGATGTGTGTGTGTGTGTGTGTGTGTGTGTGTGTGTGTGTGTGTGTGTGTGGGTTCAGGCTGGTGCAAGAGGGGTTCATTATGGCTCTGTCACTGACTAAAGCCAGTCTGAAGGCTGTGAGACAGGGAGGGAAAGAGAGCAAAAGGAAGAGCTAATGTGTGCGTGTGTGTGTCTGTGTGTGTGTGTGTGTGTGCGTGTCTGTGTGTGTGTGTGCGTGTCTGTGTGTGTGTCAGTGTGTGTCTGGTGGGATGGGAGGGCTGTCCTAAAATACATACGCCTGTCACACGCCTGTCCTCCAACCATGGCCACACGTGTCATTATGATGTCACCCGGATGGACACATCTGTCTCCTCCGCCCGAGACAATTCTGTTAAAAAGCATGAGAGAGTCACCGACAACCTATCCCCTCCTCCCCCCCCACCCCCCCGGCCCCACAACCCCCAGCCCCTCCACACATCACATCACCACCCACAAACACTGCCTGCCTTTATTTGTTTACCACCTCTCTAGAGCAGCCGACCTCCGCCATCATGATGTATGGAGCGTTGGTGAGCCCAGGCTGATGGGAGGGGTAGGTGCAGAGGTGTGGGGCAGAGCTGGGGGGCAGGGGGGGGGGGGGGTGGGGGGTTGGGGGGGGTTGGGGGTGGGGGTGGAGGAGCCTCAGCCACCAGGTCGTGGCATATAACGCGGCTTCTAGGATGTCAATATTATGTTAAAAGCCAATGTTCTCCGCTGTCCACCCACATTATTACCGCCCGCCATATGGATTTGGGTTTTTTGATTCCAATAGAGACAGCCCAGGCTATCGGTTATTCTGCCTGGACGTGTGAGGCCCGGCCACTAACGGATGTCTTTTTAATGGCTGTAGGCTGTCAGTCAGTCAGTCAGGCAGGCAGGCAGGCAGTCAGGCAGGCGTCTGGGCCCTGCCGTTTGTTCCCCCTGCTCACGCCCAGAGCAGAGGGAGGGGAGGGAGATGTTGAATGTTGTCATTAGTGGGAATAAGGTGAACTTTTCCCAGGCTGAGACCTCCTTGTCTGGCATCTGAGTCTTTCTCTCTCTCTCTCTCTCTCTCTCCCTCTCTCTGTCTTTCTCTCTCTCTCCCTGTCTGTCTCTCTCAGTCATGCTCTCTGTGTCTCTGTATTTTCCCCTTTTCTTTTGAGGCCCTAAATCGCTGGTTGTTGTGCAGCATGGAAATGAAAGAATATGGCAACATTATGGCATTTGAAGTCAATATGTATTATAAAATCAATCTGGATGAAGATCTGCCCATCCTTCTAATTAGACGAGGTGACTGGAGATTGATTTTTAATTGCAAAAGTAATTACATGGAGCAGATAGCCAGTGACATTTGATTATCTAGGTGATTGATTAAAAGGCCTTGCTCACAGGGGCACACTGTCAGCTGGCGGAATCCCAGACAAAAGAGAAAATTAAAAAAGTTGTCCCGTTTGTAATCACAAATTTCAAGGGTGAAATTACAAAGCCAAACATCCCCCTGTGATATCCCACTGTCCTTCTGTGCCCACTTCCCCCCAACCTCATCCCAACCTACCACACACATACACACGTACACACACACACACACACACACACACACACACACACACACGTACACACACACACACACGTACACACACACACACACAGACACACACGTACACACACACATACACACGTACACACACGCACACACGTACACACACACACACACACACACACACACACACACACACACACACACACACACACACACACACACACACACACGTACACACACACACACACACACACACACACATACAGGAGCCCCCTCCCAGTCGTTCTGTCTCACCTTTCACACCATAAAAAGAGGATGTGATGAGAAAAATGAATCGAGGAATTGTTCGCTTACAAATACCCTTGTGGGGGAAAATGATGGAAGCATTCATCTGCTTAACAGCCTCATCAGGACAGCAAGAGCGTGGCATAACTGAGAATGATATGTGATGTGTGTAATCATAGCCTGTCTTATCGCTCTCTCTCTCTCTTTCTCTGTCTGTCTCCTTCTCTCTACCTCTGAATTACTGTTCAGCCAACTCCATCTCTTGTCATCTTCTAGCAAAAGGTGTCTGCACCTGTTCATTGTCGTCTGGAGAATGATAAGAAGGTCACCGAGTAAACATGTTGGGGGTAAACACCTTATCGCACGGCGAGTCTAGCAACGCAGAAAAGAATATGCAACTTCGTGTTTATTTTCTCTCATTCTGGCGCCCTTCTGGGATTCTTTAGCCACGGATTAGATGGCCGTGATTCAGGTGGCTGAATGAATGGGAGGCTGATAGGGGCCACTATTTTGTGTGCGTGCGCGTCTGGTGTTTTCCCAGGCAGATAGGCCCGCCGGCTCGCTGCACGGGCGGTTCACTGAGTGCCAGAGATAAAGGGGCCGGTAGAGGCTGAGAGGGCTTCGCCCCTGCTCTCGCTCCCGCTCCCGCTCCCCCTCACCTAGCTGTCTGTCTGCCTGCCCCCCAGTCGCCTCGCACCTACGCCCACCTGCACTTAATAAGCCCCCTTCACCCGTGCTGTCAGAGAGCTGCACACACATACACACACACATTTCCACAAGCACACACATACACACAGACATACACGCACACAACTGCACACCAATCCCAACCTACACACATATACACAACCACACACAAATCACAAATGCATACAGATATCCAGACACAGACCAATACACACATACACATATACACACATGCAGGCACACACCTACACACACACACACATACACACACAGCCAGGTCTGTGTGCTCTCTGGTCCCAGGCCTCGTAACGTGGTGATACATTTATTTCTTACTGTAGGACATGCCTATAAATTACACCTTGTTAAGGTATCATTTAGCTCAGCCTGTTAGGCCATTCCTGTCATTTCGGTGCAGGGTTCAGTCTTTAAGTTTGCTATGGAGGTGGCATTTATGTGTTTAATTTACAGGTACTTGCCTAGAGGGTCCTTCTCCCTTTTATGAAGTGGTATTAGGGGGCCTATTTAGTTGTCATGGCGAGGATGTGCTCCTAGTGGTGTGGCAGAAGAAAAAAGAGAAAGATATGGAAAGAGAAAGACAGAGAGCGGAGAGAAAAAAGAGAGATTCAACATAGACAATAAATAATAGGTAGGAGAAAGAGAGAGAGAGAGAGAGAGAGAGGGAGAGCGAGAAAGAGAGAGAGAGAGAGAAAGGAAGAGATTTCAAATGAGAATCGCTGTCCTTTTAACTCAAAGCATTCTGTTGCCTGGCAGGCGAGACACAGCACTCTTTGAAGGGGAAGGAGGGTGGAGGGAGGGAGGGAGGGAAGAAGAGAGGCAAGGAGAGGGAGAGAGGGAAGGAGGGGGGGAAAATAAAACAGGCCGACTACCTCCAGATATTATCCCCCCCCAGGACGTACAGAGTCTATATTGGCTTAAGCAGAGGAACCCCTGGGGTCAGTGCAGCCTCTGTGGCTTTTCAGTGGTGCTGTAAGAGGGACTTCCCAAAAAAAGCGAGTTGGGGGGTTGGGGGGATGGAGGGAGAGGAAAAGAGAGAGAGAGAGAGAGAGAGAGAGAGAGAGGTGGGGAGAGAGGACGGCGGCAAGTGTCTGGTTGTAAATCATCACACATGTGCCTCACAGCACCAGGCCCAGGCTGAACACAAAGCAACGCGGCACTTATTAAATTTCCATGAAGTTTACCGAATTTGCGGGATCAGTTGGGTGAGGCCGTCAGGGAGCCTCTGCCACTGCCTGCAGCGTCTCTCTCTCTCTCTCTCTCTCTCTCTCTCTCTCTCTTTCTCTCTTTCTCTTTTCCTCCCTCCCTCCCTCCCTCCCTCCCTCCCTCCCTCTCTCACCTCAGCTTTGGCACTGACACACACTGCCTCTTCACAAGGGAAAAGGGATTGCAGTCAGGACACCCCCCAAAGCCTCCCACCCCCCACTAAGGGCCCCTGTCCACTCCCCAGCAGGGCCCCGCAGGGCCCCCTCCGCAGCAGCGAGAGGCAAAAAGAGAATGCCACAGTGACAAACAGACACACACAAATACACACACGCACACACAAATACATACACACACACACACACACACACACACACACACACACACACACACACACACACACACACACAAATACACATACTAACACATAGACACAATAAACACATGACCAGACACATGAAAAGACTTGTACACTGTCTCTGTAGATTCTTCCTACTGTAGAAGGTGGACTGGTCGAGTCTCCTGCATTTGTTCAGACACTCACACACGGCATATCCTACACACACATGCGCACACACACACACGCACGCACACACACAGCACATCTATATTTACATTGTACACACATACACAAGTGTGTGTTATGTGTGTACAATCTGTCTAACACACAATGCAACGATATAGTACTAGTGTGGCAGCTGTGGCCTAGTGGTTAGGGAGTTGGTCTTAAAATCGAAGTAAGAAGGTTGCCGGTTCGAATCCTGCCCTGCCCATGGTTGAGATGCCCTTGAGCAAGGCATCTAACCCAACACTGCTCCAGGGACTGTAACTGAAATCCTGTTAATATCTGTGAGTCGCTCTGGATAAGAGCGTCAGCTAAGTGTAATGTAGTGTACTACTACCTATAGCATTACACGATATGAAGTATGTAACTATTAATGCAAAACATCATGTGTTCTCCTCTGTCCTCTCCTGTGGAGAGCTGTCGCCTAATATGCTACGCCTTTTTCTGGTTAAGGCATTAATCGCCATCAGCACATTTTCTTCTCCTTTTGATACCATTCTGTGAAGAAAAGGGTATATGTTGGACAAAATGTGCGCACACATTTATAGATTTTTTGTTCTTTATCTTCCCGAAAAGGAATGTGTAAATTGGTCTGTCCACAACATTGTTGCATTTCAAAAGGTTGTAACCAGCAGTGAATGCGCACTCAGCCCTTGACCTCACAGACCCATTTTTTTCACCTTTGTCCTTCTGATGGAGTGCAAGATGGGCCTTCCTGGCTTGTCCCATTAGTCGAGCCCCTTTTCATGGGTCTCTCTCTCTCGGCCCTGATGAAGGTGCTGCTGCTTCGAAAGGGGGCTACATTTCGATCCCCGCGCCAGATAAGAGCTCGCCGTGGTTGATGGGCCCTGATGGCATCTGTCAGCTGTCCACACTCAAAGACAAACGTGGTTGAGGAAGGTTAGCGTGGGCTGTTGTGCCCCCTTATCAACCAATTACATTTGGCTTTGTCAAATTAATTGTATGGAATTGTTTGGTGCAGATAGCAACACTGTATTCTTAGGGCTGCAGGTGGTAGATGGGAATAGATGGGCCGGAGTCGAGGTACTCTCTCTCTGTCTGTCTCTCTCTCTCTCTCTGTTGAAGGAGGGGCTCCTCTGTTTGTGTCCTTGTGGCCGAGTGCTTTGACCTCAGCGACTGATTACTTTTGGCGTCCAGCAGGAAGGGTACCAGATGACATAAGAAATAAAAAAAAGGTTTGATTACTAGTCATGTGGTTTCACCTTGTCGAGAGATGAGCGTAAAATCTTTTGTGATTGTTACACATTACCATGTCATGTTGGTTGTATCACACCACACCGCAGCCTCCTGAAGCGATCGGACAGATGATGTACGCATGTTAGTTTGCCTCGTGTGTTCATTTGAGATGCATCAGGCTCATTTAGCATTGGTGTCATTGCGCTGACAATATTTAATCAGGTGTCGCCAAAAGTGGGATGATAGAGAGAGAAAAGCTAGCTAGAAGCGGCTAAGATGGAGTAGAGTTTGCTTACACTTCAAGGACTTGAAGGGCTTGAGGCAGTGAGAGCAGAAAGAGGCTGACTGTGTGACAACTCATCGACGGAGAACATTTTCGATGTGAACAGATAGATTAGCGGCAGTATTTTTTTTATTTACACGCCAACTGACTGGAGGTGATGGCACGTAATGATGTGTGAGAGGTGTGTTCAGATAAAAAATAAAAATAATAATAATGATAAAAAAAGCCGCGGTCAAGCGAAGACTCCTCTGGCCAGCGTCCGTCTCGCTAATGAGACGTCACACGGAAAAGACAGAGCCGGGCACCAGCACCCACTGGTCATCACACACTAATTCCCATCCAGCTCAGGGTATCGGGGAAAAAAAATACAACAACAACAACCATCATTTTGAGGAGGCGCAGGCCTGAGTTGCCGTGCCAACTGACCACATCATTTTGATGGTTCATTTTTCAGAGCAGCATTTGGCAGGCCGCAAACAAGCAGTCAGGCGGCTTTGTGGGTGTTTGTGGGTGCTTGTGTGTGTGTATGTGGGTGTTCGTGTTTGTGTGTTTGTGTGTTTGTGTGTGTGTGTGTGTGTGCATGCTGTGTGTTTGTTGGCTGAGGTAGAATATTGTTTCCGTTTCCACCGATTGCACAACTAGGCCAGCCCTATTAGGCATAGCCCTTGGCCAGTGGAGCCCTCACACAGACACACACAAACACTCACTCACACACACACACATACACAGACAGAGAGAGAGAGTGCTAATGTGAACATGATGACTCTACAGCTCTTAAGGAGGAGAGGCCCATAGCCCTTCCAGTAGACCAGTAGCCCAATGATCATTCCCGCTTCCCCCACGCCTTCCTCACATTACGTCTAAATTAGCACCAAGACGGAACCGATTCCCCTGATCACATCCACCACACCCCCACCTCCTCGCCTTCTCCCCCCCCCAAGCGATGAGAAGTTCTCCTCAGTTCTCTGCTCTACTAGCCAGTGGGTCAGGTTGATCCCCCCCGTCACTGAAGCTCATTGGAAGGGGCTTTAAAGTGTAAACCAGATGAAAAAACAAAGGGCTTAGGCAAATCAGATAGCTCCAACAACAACAACAAACGCACACTCCGTAATCTTCTTAGGGAAATTAATGAAGGGAGGGAGGGATGGGGGGCAGCAGAGGTGGAGAGGGGGGTGGGGTGGGGTGGGGTGTTGGGTGTGTAGGCCGCCGGCCCGAGCGCATAATGATCCCGTGCCGGTGGGATGAGAGCCCTGCTGCAGTGGATCAGGCGGAAGGTGAGAACGGGGGAAAGGGAGGGGGGTGGGATTAACGGCGGACTCCCACCAGAATCAAACAGGACTCTCGCCAAAGGGATCTCTTCCCCTTCTCTTCTCGCCGTTGCAAACTTCAAAAAGTCTGTCCTAAGCTGGAAGTAGGTGTCAGTAATCCCCTCTGTGGATGTAAATCTATGCGGCCCGACTCAGGCCGCAGCCCTTTCATCCACTCACACTCGTTTGCTGCCGTGCTCTCGCTCAACCCATCACTACCCCCCCCCCCCCAACCCCCCAACTCCCCCACACACACACACACACACACACTTGCTTCAACCACTGCCCATAACCCCCTAACTCTATCCACGTCCTGGGAACGTAAACTTTTGCACTATGCCCCCAGCTCAGATCACTGGGATCATCATTTCTCCTCTCTCCTTTCTCTCTCTCTCTCCTTCCTGCTCTCTCTCCTCCTCACCTCATCATCAGTGCTCAGCTCCGACGGGTCTCCAATTTATCGCCGGCGGAAGGTCAGAGCATGTTGGCTGACCACGGGGATGCAGGCCGCAGCCTCTGCCGCGGCAAATATGAACTAAAAAAAAACCCCAACCACTCGTCTGTGGCTCCGGCTCGCTTGGTATCTGGTTGGCCTCCCTCCACTGCTACGCACCTGAGTCTTTAGCATCCATTGGCCTACGCGGAGACTGAGGAAGGGTTTTGGAGGGAAGCGGTGGGGGTGGTGTTGGGCTTGGGGTGGAGGGGGTGAGTGAGGCGAGGCCATACTCACAGTTCAGCTCATCATCGTTATACAGGTCTGTCTCCTCCGTCCTCCATGGTTGTCGGTGGAGATGATACAAATACACTGGAGGGATTTTTCTCCAACAGGAACTGCAGTTTAAAGGGCTCACTGCTTAGTGTCAAGACTGTCAATTACATCTTGTGTGCATGTTTTGAGGCACCTTTGATATGTGGAAATCAATGCCACTGGGGATGAGATTTATTCAGATTGACTTTTCCCCATTTTGCTCCCAAAGACGCTGGATAATAATATGAATTGGAAGTAGGAGTTTGCAAAAAAAAAAGTGAGGGTGTGTTTATTTAAATATCGAATGTGGGGCAAAACTCACTTAAAGTGACCTTTGCTGTGACAAATTGTATCGCGGACGTAAACATGCGGTTATTATCCCCACCGCAATGTCATGGTGAAGCAATGAAAATAGTCGCGGAAGATTCCCACACTGAGAAGATGAAAGGGTTATCAGGTGCAGTTTACGAAGAAAGAAATAATAATTTCAATATCTAATTTCAAACCCTTCCCATTCCACACAGGCCTCAAAGGCCTAATGGAGCTATTTAAGAACTCACTGTCTCCCACAAAAGCTTCGGCGTATCGCTAGACAGAGCAACCATTGTAGAAGTGAGGGTCCTCTGAACATAACTTGGATGTCCTCCAAGGAGTTGAGTTCGCCATGAGATGGGGAATGTGGGATATACCATACAGCCGAACTATTTTAATGTGAAGTTGGTATTCACGTAAATAGTGTGCTTTGGCACAATTCGGACCCACAATGGTTTCCTTCAATAAATGTATGTCTTTTACAGTGACATTCAAATTTTACACATTTTTCAGCGGTTCACCAAGAAACACAGAGAACGGTATGAAGGATTTTGAGCTATTATTGTATCACAGACCTACATTACATGTTTTGTACGTAACCTCACCAGTTCTGCTACCAATGGATCATCTGATATTTGCACAGATATAAATGAGATGACTGTTCATCTCTTGTGTCTAATTAGCCTCTGTATGATAGAGATCACCTTTGAAAGCCATAAAATAGAAGAAGAGACTATGGGCACAGTTTCCACAGTAGGGGAGAGAGGGGGGGGGGGACTTGTTTCCCCCGTAGCCAGTTTTTTTCCCAGCATCCTCTCTGCCACCTTCCATGCAGCATGTGTGTCGTCACGCTCTTCCTCTTGCGCTCGGTCACAGTTGTTGTTGATATTTTTATCTGGCAGCCAGAGGATATTTATCTGCGCGAGCGTGGCGACCGAGAGGGCGCTTTCCAGCATTAACAGTTGCGGGGCCAGAACTCGGAGCGCCGAACTAATTACTGCATCCCCTTCTCTCCCCCTGCCGAAGACTGGCTGCAACCTAAACCATTAATGTGTGTAATTATATTGTAATTGCGTGGTAATTATACTTCTAAAGCACATACACCTCTCCACAACCCCAGAGGCAGGTAGAATTCACGCTGCTCATGACTCCAGATTAAAGCTTTAGATTGTTTTTGCATGGGGAGAAGGAGCAGGCTTAAACACTCTGGCAGTATTCATAGAGAGCCCGCGCTTTTTCGTTGTAGGATTTGTTTTGGTTTTTGTTTGTTTTTCAGACTCAATTTCACACAACGACAGCATAAGCATGGAGACATTGTGTGTGTGTGTGTGTGTGTATGTGTGTGTGTGTGTGTGTGTGTGTGTGTGTGTTTGTGTGTGTTTGTGTGTGCGTGAGTGCATGTGTATGTGTGTGTGTAACTGCATACAAATGTGTGCTTTTGTATGTATGCATGCTGTTTGAGTCCCTGTCTGTCTGTGACTTTGTGTCCTGTGTGAGTGTGTTTTTATCATGTATTATATATGTGAGCCTGTATATCTGTTCCAATGTCCTGTGTGTGTTTGTGTGTGGGTGTGTGTGCACGTTTTTCATCTGAGAACATACGTGGTGTGTATACCTAAGTGAGTCTTTGTGTATGTCTGCATGTGTGTCTGTGTGTGTGTTTGTGTGGGTGGGTAGGTGTGGGTGGATTGGGAGGGGGCATTATCTGTCTATGCATCACCAGGGGAGAGAGAGAGAGAGAGAGAGAGAGAGAGAGAGAGAGAGACAGAGAGAGGGAGACAGAGAGAGGGAATGGGAGAAAGAGGGGACATAGGGAGGGAGAGATATAGAGATGGGAGAGGGAAAAAGAGAAAGAGGGGAGATGGGGGGAGAGATAGAGAGATGGAGGAGAGGGAGATGGGGAGAAAGAGAGAGAGAGAGAGAGAGAGAGAGAGGGCCTCTCGGCGGAGCTTGAGAAAACTAAACTGCCGTGCTCCGTTGCTCTCATTAGGTGGCTCCCAGTGTGGTGCTTCATGAAGACATATGGGCAGAGGGAGCCCTCTCTGTAGCTGCCACTGCCATCCTCGTCCCCACCACCCTCTCTGCCACCACCACCTCGTCCCCACCGCCTCGCCGTGCTTGTCATCCACAATCTCGCCCTGGCCCCTAATCCGTGCTTTAATTTACTCCGCCGCACCAGGCAAGTGGCAACTAACACTGTCCTCGGGGGTCCCTTCACTTCTGCAGCCGGTGACAAGGCGTATGCAAAGGCCCAATATCTCACTCGGCTCGCTGACAGAGAGCAGTTCCGCCTGGGAACCCGCCGCCGATGTCTCCACATCCGTTACGTCACTCATCCCGCCGCCGAGCAGTCGCACGCTATTCTTCAGAGAGCGCTTTATTAACATGCTGATCGCAGGAGCCATTACGGCTCAAGGGTTGTTAGTCAGGCAGGATGCGGCTATTGATTCGGGCGCCGCATTAAAGCAATGAGCGACCTGCCTGCCTTGCCCACACACCTCACCACCCCCCCCCCCCCCCATTCTGCCACAGAGAAGAGAACAGGAGAAGAAAAAAAAAGTTTGAAAAAGACTTGACAGACTTGCAGGCGCATCCAAAGATTCTAAAGTTGTGTTTTTCTTTTTCACTACCTTACTTCCCCTCCTGCACCCCCCCACTGAGCAATCTTTTATTTCTTTTTTTTCCCCCAGTCTACTAATTTTCCCCAGAAATGCTGGGAGAGGGAGTTGCCGTTGACGGGCTGAAGTAATTGCTATCAGTCTGTCATTAGGAGCAGTGGGGCTCTGTCTCTCTCTCTTTTTTTTACTCTCTCTCTCTGTCTCACTTTCTCTCTCTCTCTCTCTCTCTAAAGGCCTGTGCTCAGCGTTGCTTACAAATAAGACACTTAGGAGACGAGTGGAATTCGCTCCCCCAAAGCTGTGATGTATTGGATTTTTTACGGTCAGAGCAGCTCCTCCATTGCCTTTTCATTCGCCCTCCATCCTGAGAACCATTTTCTCTCTGTCCGCTTAGCTCTCTCTCTCTCCTTCTCTCTCTCTCTCTCTATCTCGCTCTCCCTCTCTCACTCACTCTCTCGGCCTCTCTACTTCGCCTTTCAGAGTATCATTTGCAATTTAATGCTCACCTGGGGTGAGTGCTGACAATAGACTCCGCCGTGAAATGGTCTAGGCCCTGCCTGCATGCCTAATGAGGCTGATGTTGAGCTATTTAGGTCATTGTCCCCCTACAATATCTACTTAATGCAACTCCATGGGAGTGGATTGTTGGAACGGTTAAAGATTCTATTAAGTCTTTACAAAAGCCACTCCATTCTGCTGTCCAGCGTATAGTGCGAGGGCCATTGCAGAGGTTGGATTTCACTTTGTGAAAAGCTGTCGCTACAAAGTGTAGCAAGAAAGTGCAGTGTTATTTTGGATGGGTCAGAGCGAAGAAACAGGATGTAATATTTCTCAGCCCCTTTTGGTAGCATGAGAGAGCATGTTCTCCATGGTTTCCTTTCAGGCGTGGGGGGTAGGGGACAAAACTAAAAGCATGTTCCTTGACCTGTGCAAGACTAGACATTAAATATGGCCTCTTGTTTAATTGAAAGTGGATACTCTTTTTGTTTGAGTTTCCGACCAAACCACAGGCCTATAACTTTGCACTGCATAAGGAAAACAAGGGAGAAAGGAGCAGAATCCATTTCAAAACATCGGCTTGGAGGGGTGATGGTGCTTGTTGTGTAGAATATGCTAGTGTGTACTTGGTAACCTGTGTGTGTATGTTACTGCAAGTGTGTATTGTGTGTGTGTGTGTGTGTATTGTGTGAGTGTGTGTATTGTGTGGGTGTGTGTATTGTGTGTGTGTGTATGTGTGCATACGTGCGTGCTTGCATGTGTGTGTGTGTGTGGGCGCTTATATGTGTGTGTTGAGTGTGTGCGCGCACACCATGGGGTGAGGGAGGTTCAATTAGATCTTGTTATGAAAACCTGGTTGATGTGCTTTGTATCCGTCTGTGGGAGTTTTTAAACAAGCCCATATGGTGGAAGCCACCAGCTTTGGATGGTATTGGGTGGGTGAGGTGGTGGAGTGTGGAGGGTGTGGGCTGTTGGTGCTGGGTGGTTGGTGGAAAAGAGGAGGGTTGGGGGGGGTGGGGGTTCAGGCAGGGCCAGGATTTCACACAGTCAGTATTGAGTGGGATTGTGGAAGGCGAGCCCTTAAGCTGTCTTTTCAGGCACTGCAAAGGCCCTCCATCTGGCCTCCCCTTAAACTCGGGGTGAGTTTGCTCAGCCCCTGACAGCCTGATTGGGCCTCCTGAAGCAGAAGTAACAGCATCAATAGTGTAAACCCTTGCCACTTGAGAGTATTACATTTCTTTTCATGCTTGACTTAATCAAAAGTGGGGAAGTGAAATTTACACCTTTTTGATGTTCTTTTTCTCCCCGCTGACTAAGAGGGTCCATCTTAACCCATTTGATCTTCACAAGCGCCAACTAAATGGCCAAATATGCCAGGCAGACGGAAACATACGGTTGGCAGTTGCCAGTTCTTTTTTTTTTTTTTCGTTTTTCGAGCGAGGGGGTCACCATCGGACCACTCCATGTGGTGGGGCACGCACCTCACAGAAGGTTCCCGTCTTTGCAGAGCGTGGCCAAGCGTCTGTCTTAAGGGCTAGCATCCCACTCCTAGCATCGCTTGAGCCAATATCAATCCTAGCACCCCACAGCTCCTGCTTAGGGTGTACGTGTGTGTGGTGGGGTGGGGTGGGGTGGAGAGGGTGGGTGGGTGTGGACAAGGTACAGGGGTTTGTGTTTGCCGAGTGAGATGTCTGATTCCTAATTGTAACTTTGTGTTAAGACAAGAAGTAAATAAAAAAGGAAGTGCCATCAAATGTCAAGCGCTCTGATGCTTATATTTGACTCGTGTGATGTGCGGTTGTGTTCCCGCACTGACATTCGAACGCTAATAGCCTGCAGATGAACACCCAAGCACTTAAACAGTTAATGATTCATGATCAGAAGCCTGTTGGTTCATCTGTTTGGGGTAACCACAAACAGACATACGAACAAACTTTCATAAAAGCCAGGAGAAACAGAGAAAGGCAGAGAGAGAGAGAGAGAGAGAGAGAGAGAGGGGAGGGGAAAAAAACGTCAGAAGAAGAAAAAGCTTTTGAGTGGCATTTGAGCGGTGAATAAATATTTGATGTTGGTGGCGTAGGGGTGCGGCGGGAGGGGTGGTGGTGGTGGCTAATCCTGTGTTTCACTCTTCTAAACAGGGCCTTTGGAGCCCACGCAGGGGCAGAGGGGATGTGTGAAGATCTGCCTGGACGCGGCGAGGATCTGGAAGGCGGCAGCCGCGAGGGTGCAGAGTGACAGTTGCTCCAGGACCTCTTGGGTGTGTGTTTTGGGGTGTGTGTGGAGGAGGGGGCGCACTTTAATGAGTCGGTGGAGTCTGGAGGCTTCAACACGGCTCGCCCCCAAAAGCGCACCGCACCATCGCTCCTCCGCTCCGCTGAGGGCCTGTGTGAGTAACGTGAGCCAGCTTGAGTCGGGCTTAATGGCGGGGCGGGGCGGGGTTGGGTGGGGTTGGGTTGGGTTGGGTTGAGGGTGGCAGGCGGGAGGGCGGCTGGAGCGGAGCGGGCAGTGCCAGCGTTGCGGGGGCCACTGCCGAGCCTGTGTTTGCACCTCTTAATGAACCTGGGGGCTCGTCAGGCAGCTTGGCGCAAGGCCTGCCCTTCCCCTTTTTCGCCCACACCGTGCGAGAGGACCATCATGCACCACACTGGCTTGCTCTCTCACACACACACACACACACACACACACATACACACACACACACACTTGCCCGCTCCCCCGCCTGCCCGCTCGCTCACTTACTGCATGCCCCGGAACATCCAAACATGACGCCATCGTCACTTCTGCTGTTCTATGTTTTTTTTTTAATGTGTGTGTGTGTGTGTGTTTTTTTTTTTTTCACGTCCCACATCTCCAACTGAGACACTTTGTCACACTGTGCAGCCCTGGCTTTTTTTAGACGCTTGTTGGTTATTCATATCAGTCCAATTTTCTTACTCGCAGCTGCAGGCTTAATATGAGAGGGAGAAAAAAATGTTGATTCCAGATAATTAAATGCTTGTGCCCCATGGAACACAATGTTTTTTTTAAACTGGTTTAATTATTTTTTATAACTCCCTGCCTTGCTCTCTCAGTTGAATATAAATTACCATTATAAGTGCGTCCATGGCAAAGTTGGGGGTGGAAGGGTTTTTTTTTTTTTTTCTTTTTTTTTTTTGGTGGGGGCTGGGGATAGGGTGTGTGTGTGTGTGTGTGTATGTGTGTGTGTGTGTGTGTGTGTAGGGGGGGAGTAGCTGTTACTTTGTGTCAGCATGAAAAGATGGGGCCCCTGTCAAGGCAGCCAAGACCCTGCAGAGGAACTTGTCTGGGACCGTGATGTTCCGACAGCTCCTCTGTGACAAGATACATAGTTTCCATTCAGCGACAAGCAGCTTATTGGTTACTATAGTTTCCCTAATGCCCAATTGAAGGCGATGCCTAATCTCAACAGAATGGGTTAAAAGGTGCCGATGTTGAGAGGCACAAAACCACATGTTGAGAGTCAAGGGACCAGGCCCCCGCAAAGCATGGCCCTTCCGGCTTTGAAGTTGCCTATCTGGGCCTGGCCGTGGAGGGAGAGGAGGCCCAGAAGAATACGCCGGGGCTGGATGGGTCCACAATGGCCGCCACAACCGGAGCAGAGGGGTCACCGGCACAATGGGAGCGAGAGGCTGAGCGAGAGTCCCGGGGCTGGTGCACTCGGGTACGCACCACCCTGCAGTGCTATCACGCACACACACGCAAGCATGCACACACTCACACACACACACACACACACACACACACACACACACACACACAAACACACACACACGCGCATGCACACACACATGCACACACACTCACACGTTCGGTAACTTCGCCACCAGAGCACACCAACATTAAATGTGATTACAACCCACTGGGCATTTACTCTGCCTGTAACCAACATTTTATTCTTGTCCCCCCCCCCCCCCCCCCCCCCCCTTTCTTTCGCGCTCTCTCTCTCTCTTTTCTCTCTCCTGGCACAGTACCATGCCCTTTGCCTTACTCTCTCTCTCTCTCTCTCTCTCTCACTCTCACTCTCTTTTTCTCTCTCTGCAGGCTTGGTGCCTGTCAGCCGTGCCGGGGACCCAGAGATGAACGGAGAGGGTGAACGAGTGCAGGACAAACTCGGAGGAGGACTGGCTGGTGGGGAGAGCGGAGGCGAGCTGAGGAGAGGAGAGGTGAAGAGAAGAGAAGAGAAGAGAAGATAAGAGAAGAGAAGAGAAGAGAAGAGAAGAGAAGAGAGAAGAGAGGAGAAGAGAGGAGAAGCGAGTGAGGTTGAGGATAGGGTGAGGTGAGGTGGGGTGCAGCAGACAGGACAGGACGGGACGGGGCTGGACGGGACAGGACGGAGGCCTGATTCACAGCCCCAGCCCCAGTGCTCTAGAGCGGAGTGAAGGAGATCAGGAGGTCAGCTTGTGTTTGAATAGACTGCCACTGAATGGCACTGGAGTGTAATTGAAAAGCTAATATTGTTTGGCATTTCCAAGGATTACGTCTTATTGGGGCATCAAGAGTGCCGCGTTGCCATGTTTATCTTGATTTTTTCTCTTTCGTTTTCTTTTCTTCTCTTTCATTCTTTGTCGGGCTCAGTGGTTACGGCATGTGAATACTCCATGCAAATCAGCGGGTGTTTTTTTTTCCTTCCACTTTGCCACGTTGACATTTCCACTCTCGTTACAAGACACAGACTTTGTCGTGCAGGCTTGGGGCAAACTCACCAAATGCCAGTGTATGTCTCCAAGAGTGTTGTTTTGTCCCAGACATGCTATTTCTTGCTATGCGTTTCTGAAAGGTTGCCACACAGCGATGTACACAACACGGCCATTTCTCCAAATAGAACACGAACACCAACGAATGCCACACTGTCTTCACTCCCGATTCGACCAACAGCTCTCCAGCTCCCCCACCACCACCATTGTGCTGGTTTATGGCAGATTTTAAATCAATTAAGTATGTAATTTGTAACAACTGCTCAGGCTGCTTCAGGCCTAAACAATGGCAATGGGATAACTGCCCTTTAGTGAAGCATCAATGGGCTTACAATGTGCTGAATTAGCTGGCATATTAATGACCAGACGCACCAACCCTCCATTTTCCTCTCCTCAAATCTGCTTATGCAAATGGCCCATGAATCCAGTTCAAAGCATTGGCTCTTTTTTTTTTTTAAAGAGGACACCCCCGCACCCATCCACACCAGCCTCTCTCTCTCTTTCTCTCTTTCTCTCGTTCGCTGAGCGGTGCTCCTGGAAAGTGCAAGTGACATGAGAAAAGTTAGGACACTTGTCCCCCTTTCCCTTCCCTTTCTTTCTCTCTCCCCCTCTTTTCTCTGTGTGTCTCCTCTGTCCTCCCCCCACTGCATAACATGATCCAGTTATCATGCGTCTCTGCTGGTAACGTGCATGATTCGGGCTATTGAATCTGAACTCTCTGCTACAAGGGGGGGGGGGGGGGGGGGGGATTATCCTGCCAATTGTGACGGCGTGTTCCAAATGTGGCATTCAGCAGGGGGGAACGCAGAGACCTATCCAAGTTCATGCCCCTGCTTGAAAGAGAGAGGGAGAGAGAGAGAGAGAGAGAGAGAGAGAAGAGAGAGGGGGAAGAAAAAACACTCTGTGGTTTGGAGTTGAAGGAATAGAATAATCCCTTCACATTTGTTAAAAAGGACCCTAACCCCCCACCCCCCCCCCCCCCCCCCCACCCCACACACACACACCATCCACCCCCCACCCCACTACCCCCAACCCTTTGTGTCCTTCAAGATGAATCTAAAAGGCTCTGTCATAATGGCTCAAGTGAAATGATATCTTTGACCACAATAGATGTGGCATGTTTCTATGGACAACTTGAAGTCTTATTGTTCCCCATTATTGTATCTGGTGTTTGAATACATGCATATACATTGAATTAGGCGGTTTTGTTGTTGCTGGTGTACTACATCTTGTTGTGAAATATGAAACATGATTATGGGCTTTGTACTCTTCCTGCTTATAATGCAATTATACAAATGAATAAGCCACATTGTGCAGACAAGCACACAGGCAGGGCAGGAGCTGTACCATCGCATGGCTAGGCTATAGAGAGAGCAAGAGCTACATCATCATCACCATGAATATTGTTATTTTCACTATAATCCTCATCATCACCATCTGGTTCTCATTGTTTACCTTGTCAAACAACATTGATCTGTCATTTTTTTACTCTTTTACTCTCTAGAAAAGTTCACAAAACACATTTGCCATGGTGACCGCGGCTTTCTTTGGACATTCACACAGATAAGCACTAACATCTTTGAAGTGAACTTGTGTAAACATGAGAGGTCTTTGCTCCATTGAAAGCTTGCTTTTGTGACTCATGTCAGGTACCTGTAGGTCCCTTTCACTGCCACTGGACAGCAAAGCTTTACACACATTTCAAAAAATAAAAAAAACACGTCTATTGCCCATCTATTATTACCTGTCGTTCTTTTGTTCAAACATGGCACTCCCCTCAATCCGCCATATCATTTATTTGCTCATGTTTCCCAACAACTGTTGCTCCAATGTGACTCAAGCAGTTTTATGGTCTCTGTATCCACAAAGCCCACACTGAGGCCTTTGTTATCCTCCTTGGGAGTTGCCAATTAACTACAAAGCATTAATTAGACAAGAAAAAAAAAGAAATCTAACATCCTATTCACACTCATAAAGGCCAGCTCAGAGGAGCTATTTATTAGCTCCGAGTTCATTTCACACCATTCTGGAGTGGGGCCAGTGGCCCCATGACGCTCTGTGACCAGACAAAGAGCCATGGTTCACTGTAGGGTGTAGTGACAGCGTTGAAAGGGAACATTGCAGGACATCTCCTGGTCAATGGGTTGAAAAACAAAGGCAATGGGAACATTCTTCCTTCTGTTTTTAGATACCAGGGGCCCGAGCACCAGCAGTTACTTTGTCAAAGCAGACAGAGCCTGTGTGCCTATATGTCCTATTAGTACCATACAAAACTCTGTGTTGACAAAGAGACTGTTTGCAGGTTGTGATAACTTTATGTGTATTGTACAAATGTACACAAAAAGAGTTTGGTGGTCATTTATGCTACTAGATGATTCTTTATTTTTTCATGATTTGTATTTGAATTTACTTTGAGTAGATTTATTATATACACATATCTATCAATATTACACCTTATTGCATCGCATATAGGTCAGTACCTACACACTGTTTGGATGTAACGGTGAGTGTTACGTGTTATGCATGTGTTAGGGTGTTAAGTATATTACTCTCTGTTTGCCAGCATATTTTCTTATTTCACTCTAACCCTTGACCTCAACCTCCCTGCTTTACACGGAGTTCTGCTATCCTGCTGGACATGCAAGCACACAAACATTCTCACTCACTTACTCACTCACTCACTCATTCATTCATTCATCCACCACCACCACCACCCCACCCCTCCCATCCCTTGCTTAAGTCACTCATAATGGCTGTGTGAAGTCCCTGAGAGAGTGCAGAGCTCTGCTAGGTGACAGATCCTCCCACTCCGTCGAATTCCCCCTGCGATAATTTGTCTTTGTGTTGACGGCCCGCTAGTTCCACGCGACGTGGGCATAAAGGGAAGGAGGCCGGGCCTGTCCCCATCACCTGCCATCTCCGTGGCCCTCTTGACACCCATGGCCCCCCCCCCCACTACACCCTCCCCAGGCTCACCCCACAAAAACAGCCACCCCCACTCTCTTAGATCTCTCCAGCAGGAGCTGTCTTCTCACATGCAGCACAACCAAATAATGGAGCTTGTCACTGGCCTTGTGCTTTGTTTTTTCACTGCTGAGGAAAAATGCAAAGACTCCATTGTAGTCATTAATTTTCCCATCCTTTCTGCCCGGGCCCTCTGCTGTTTGGAGTTTGACCTGTTTTGGTGAGGGGGACAAGAGGAGGAATTTTTCTTCAACTGAGACAATGGCATTCCTGGGCTTTGCTGCCACAGTTTGTGTGTGTGTGTGTGTGTGTGTGTGTGTGTGTGTGTGTGTGTGTGTGTGTGTGTGTGTGTGTGTGTGTGTGTGTGTGTGTGTGTGTGTGTGTGCGTGCGTGCGTGCGTGCGTGCGTGTGTGCGTGTGTGTCAAGTGTTTAAAAGAGACTGTGTGTCAGAGTGACAGAATTAAACCAGACAGGATGTCACGATAACATGACATTAGTGTGTGAATATTTTAGTGATTTTGACCTTTTTCTCCAAAGTCTGTGTTTGTGTATCTGCAT
>CM050207.1:29796907-29829407 GCA_027475355.1 Coilia nasus
AATCTCAGGTTAGCAGTCACTCATCAGCTGGGGAGTAGGGAGCGGGGCCCGCACATCTCCGGCGTGTGAACCGTGGCCGTTGCGGTTTTTGAAGCACCCCCCTCCCACCACCACCACCACCACCACCACCCCCACCCATCACAGTGCACCCCCTCCCCAAAAAAAAGGGCCGGCCTGGCCAATGACAGATTGGGCAGATAAGAGATGATCCATGAAAGCCGATAGGCGCGCTGACAGCAGGAGGGGGGCCTTGGCCCCGGCTCACCAGGCCACATTGCTGGGGCTGGCCACAGCTGTCAGACCCAAACATCCCACCGTCTCCCTCTCTCTCTCTTTCTCTCCCTCTCTTCTTTCACTATCTCTCTCTGTATTCCTTTCTGTCTTCTCTCCTAGTTTCTCTTACTCATGCTCTCTTGTTTCTCCTCACTGTCCCCACTCTCTCCTTCTCTCTCTTTCTTGGCTTTTCTCTCACTCACTGACTCACTGACTTTTCTTCTCTGTCTCTTCGCCGTGCCACCTCACTGACGTCATACGGCTATACAAGGCTCCTTCACTCATCCTTTCTTTCCCCCTAGCCCCCTCTCTTCCCTCTCTCTTTCTCTTTCTCTCTCTCTCTCTCATGTGCACATTGCTCTTGCTTCCTGCAGTCACTTAACACCAGCCATTTGCCACTTGGCTTGAAGCTCCACTTCTGGGCAAAGTCTAAATAAAGTTTACCCTGCTGACCCATCCGCTCCCTCACTGTGAGTCCACCCCCCCCCCCCCCCCCCCCGCCTCGCTCCGGAGGAATGTCTTCTAATTCAGCACCACAAATATTGACGTAGACACACAACCCGTGAGTGATCTACCCCCCCAACCCCGTCTGCAAATGGGGTTCGCTGGTCAGACGTGTTAAACATAACGCAGGCCTATTTTAAAACAGGATTAAAACTGAAAACTTCCTTTGGTGAACTGCTGCAGCATGCCGACAGTGGAAGCCGCAGTACTCTCACAATGATCATCCTTCTCAAAAGCAATACGGCGGGACTTCAGTGGATAGTAGATATGAAAACAGACGGCAGTGATCCATTTAATGTGGCACATATCTCTGCAAAAAACCCTCACTTGTCACACATTTGCTTAACCATCTTTTTTCCCTTGTTTGGACACAATTCTCTAGACAGACGTACAGCAGAGACTAAATCACAGCCTTACAGTAGAACAGTAGACTTTCATGTACTTCCCCAGTCGAACACAAGTCCACACTGTTCTAATTTCATATCCTCAAAAGATACTGAGGAAGAAAGAAGGGAGAGAGAGAGAGGGAGGGAGGGAGGGGAAAAAGAGGGGGAGGGAAGCTGAAGAGTCCCTGAAGGGATGGAAAGGCAATAATAAGCTATTTAATTTATATTTGAAATTATTTTATGCTCAGCAGATACACTGTGGGTCCTTATTGGTATTTAAATGATTACCAAATTATATTAATCCGTTTTCAGAGGAAATTTTCCACATCCTCATTTGAGTGGCTAAATGAGGACATCTTTTAACTGGAAGTTACAGAAGCAAGGGCTTTTCCCTTTCATTTCCAATTCATTTAAATGTGTCTCAGGCCTCACTTCTGAGGTTTGTATAATTTATTGCGCATAAGTACTTTTTTTTTTTTTGGAGACGGCTATTTTAATCAGTTGAAATCCACACAGTAGCCTACAACAAGAGCTGTTTTTTTCCTCCTTTTCCTTAAATGTCTGCGCTAGTTAGCGTGTGACTAGTGGCATGAATGACGTTTCGCCTCCTCGACAATGGCCTCGGTGGAGACCCGTGTTCTCTGGGTTTAATTGGCACATAAGTATGTAATCGTCTGCTATGGTCTTAATCTCATTTCATTATAAGTAGCTATCTTTTTCCCTGGGTCTCTGAGTTCCTGGCTCTCTCCTCATCAAAAGCTCTCTTTTAAATTCAAGAACATACATGGCAGAAAAAGAGAGAGAGATCCGCGACCTTTTAATGAAAATGCCAGTGGTCATGTCACAGTGGAAGAAAGGAGAACTGTACTGTATATCTGAGAAGGAACCTTTACCTGATCGAACCTGAACTTCCAGCATGACAAAGAGGGCCCAGTAGTCAGTCCAGACTGTGATAACTCTTTTTTCTAAAGCCAGGGAGCTTCACTGAAGGCTTTTCTACCTCCGAGGCGTTGCGATGCTGGAGACAGACCTGATGACGTTGAAAAGTGTTTTCATCTATACCGGAGAGGGAGGCTACAGCCATGCATGTTTGCTTGCCTCCCTTTTCTCTCTTCTCTTTGTGTGAAGTGTTTTCATTTTTTTCCTTTTTAAGTTTTTTTTCCACATAGGTTTTTATTTCTTTTTTTATTTTTAGCTGCTTGGTGAGCCGAGGCGAGGCATCAAGGAGGAGGTGGGCTTTAGGAAAACCTGACAACCTGACGCCGGGCTTCATGTGATGCCTCCCAGATCAAAGCCTCTCGCCGGGCGTGCTAATTTGAAGTCCACTGTAGTGATTATCGGCGAGCATGATTACCGCACAATGGCACTCGTATTAATCACATCACTCAGATTATTCTAATTTGATTTGACTCAATTATGTACCCCCCCACACCCTACCCCTCCCTTCTCTCTCTCTCTCTCTTGCCCCCCACCATCCCCCCACCCCTCCCCCGAATATCTCCCTTCCTTGTCATCGCATCTCCAATAAAACTGTCAAGAGTCTGACTGCAGCGTAGTTAGAGGATGACATTTTAAAGGCTACAACATGAGTGACAGTAAACTCACAGTGAGAGACAGAGACAGAGAGACAGAGAGAAAGCAATACAGAGAGGGAGAGAAAGAGGGAGAGAGAGGGAGAGAGAGGGAGGCCCGTGTTAATGCTTACAAATGACTAATGTATCCCCCAGCAGGTGCCTTGGTCAGACAAACGGGATAAATATTAAGATTCTTCAGAGCACAGCAGTGTGTGAAATGAGACCCAACTGTTTCTAATGCACTGACGGACTGACAGGCCCCGAAGGGAAGAAGAATTCCTCCTCTCCCATCATTTCACCCAACTAAATGACCTGTGAGTGAATAAGGTGTCCATCTCTCTCTCTCTCTCTCTCTCTCTCTCTGTTTTATTCATTCTGTATCTCTCTATCTGTGTCTGTATGATTGTAGGAAAATGCAGCTGGGTAGTAGCTCATTTTGTGTGCCTCAGCAACAGGAGTTCAGATGCAGAACAGCAGATCATGTGACTACGTCTGACTTCTCCTCAGTATCCACAGTAACAAGCAAAATTTGTCCCAAGTCAGCACATGCAGTGTCAACTAACATTTAGTTCAACCAACTGCACATAGATAAATGTTTGTGTTTGAGTGTGGAGTGTCTTGTGAAATGTGTGTGGGTGTGTGTGTGTGTATGTGTGTGTGTGTGTGTGTGTGTGTGTGTGTGTGTGTCTGTGTGTGTGTTGTCCTACACTGCTGAGGTGTCCAGTACAATGACGCTAAGCATTTTGTGTAAAGGTTATGTCAAACTCCACCTCTGTTCTCAACAGTCTCTTTGTCTTGCTCTCTTTCTCTCCCTTCTCTCTCTCTCTTTCCCTCATTTTTTTGAAAATGGTGAAAGGGGGGGAACTTCTATGGCACAGTCTAATGCTCTTATGTCGCTGCTGCAGAGCAAACTCCCTAGGCTCTTCACACAAGAGCTCTTTATCATAATCACGATTTAACACATCCATCAGGCACGTCACACTCCACGACCCGGCTCACACCCCTCCCCACCACCACCAGCCCCGCTACACCAAGGAGGTCACGGGCTACACGCTGCCTCTCTACCACGCTGCAGAACAATGAGAGAGCTCTCCTACGCCTATCTCTGCTTTTATCACCAACAAACTAATGTAGGGACAGTGTCATTATATTGTTATACAATGACACGATGAGTTGAAGGCACCACATAGCATAAAGTTGCTCATAATCACATTTTAGCGTAGTTAGAAAAGCACAAAGGACACTGGCGAGTAGTATGCTAATGGAAGGAAAAATGGTGTTCTGTGTAGGGAGCTGGTGGCTACTGGGCATTACAGTAGCTAGCTGGGCAATTTGTTCTCTTATGGCAGGAACGTTTATTTGGTATGATGTGGCATAACACTGTGGAAATGACCTCAAATATATGCAGTTAACCGCTGGATTCATGCTAAGCCAGAGCAGGAACAGCACCCTTGCAAGCCAGTCCATGTATCATTATGGCGTTTGATCTTTATTCATCAGCAAATCGCTGCCAAGAATAGCACATCAGTGGTAACTAATCTGTGTTAGGCAGAAATCCCTGCTGATCGTGCACAATGAATATTTACCAACCACTTCACTCAGTCTTTTCCTTTTCCTCTCTCTCTCTCTCTCTCTCACACACACACACACAAACACACACACACACCACACACACATACACACACAAAGAGAGAGAGAGAAATAAACAGATAGTGAGAGAGCAACAAATAGAGCGCACGAGAAACGGATGTATATAGACACACAGATTCTCTCTGTCTCAGTCTCTGTCTCAGTTTCCCCCGCACACACACACATATGCACACACTGAGTCAGACACAGAGAGACACACACACATCTCACACGTTCACATATCTACACACACATAGATACATGCATGGACAAGCACACAGACATCTACCTTCACTTCTCAGAGTGCCTGTTCCATCTGGACGCTGTTAATCATTATATAAAATCTGCACTGGACCTATTTGTTTACGGGCTCGAACAGTTTGCCTGGCTAATTTGGCCTCTAATCAGGGAGGCTGTCTTGGTTATTTACGGTTTGTCAGGGTCATCACATCACGTCGATCTGGGAGCTGCCAGATCCATGACAGCACCAAGCCCCCCCAGTGATATGCGTCTACACCAACCCCCCCCCACCCCACCCCACACACACACACACACACACACACACACACACACACACACACACACACAGACACACACACACACAGACACTCACCCACTCACCCACCCACCCAGGCCCAAAAAAAAAAGCCTCATCAAAAGTGCTCTGGTGCCAAGGTCAAGGGTGGTGTCGTAACCCCCACATATGGTGGCGTCAAAGGCGAGACAAAGCCAGGGTGAAAAACACCCATAAAAGACGGCAACAAACCCCCAAAGACATCCACTCTGAAAGCAATGAAGGCAAATGTGGAGCCCCCCCCCCTTACCGCCACTTCAAGGAACTAGCACCAGGATAGAAGTGTCAGGTTTATTATTCTGTAGTTAGCTTGTTTAATACTTCAGGTTTGATTTTGTCTGATCACTCAGCGGTGCACGCTGTCTCAGACTACACACTGTGCATAATTGTGCTTCGTTCAGTTGTTCTTGTGTGTGTGTGTGTGTGTGTGTGTGTGTGTGTGTGTGTGTGTGTGTGTGTGTGTGTGTGTGTGTGTGTGTGTGTGTGTGTGTGTGTGCGTGAGAAAAACAACCAGACCATTTGTCTCTTCAAAATACCCATGAAATTTCCATATGTTCAGTATGTTAATGCAATGTCAGTGGATCTTTTACTCAAGTCTTGACTCAAAAACAATGGAATACTGTAATACCACATGCAATAATTAAGCAACATATTACAAAAACATAGTTTCAAGTAAAATAACATCACGTTATAGGTAAATAAATTTTAATACTAACTGATTCCAACAAAGCTTTGTAATATGTGACAAAAGCACGTCTTTTAAACAGAAAGATTCATCACTAAAATTTCCAGCAGTGAAAATGCCCATTTGAATTCACGTCATCTCATTTTCTTTGTAACGTCATCCACTGACCTAGCCTTCCCAGCTGCAGTGACTTTGACACACAGCACTTGACCCACATTGTGCCCCTGTAACAGACTGACACTCCGACCTGCCAAAAGTAAATAAAGGAGGGCGACCCCGCCCACATCATTCCAGTTACAGTGGAACCTGCGGTTTAAAATTAAAAGCGGTTATATTTAGACCGGGAAAGTACCAGCCTTACCACCCTGTTGATGGGGCCCGAGGGAGGCCCTTACCTCACGGGCCGGGGGGTGGGGGTGGGGGTGGGGGGAAGGAGCGGGGACCCACCCAAGCATTGGTGGGCCGCTGGATGTGACGTGCGTCATGCTCGGCGTGCAGAGGGTCCGGCCCCCAGGGACCCGCCGGTACATCCTCCTCACACACAATGGAGCTGGCCCTAGTGCAGGAGGTGCACAACAGGAGTCCACATGATACACACACAGACACATTGACACACACATATGCATGCACACACACACACACACACACACACAGAAATACAGAGAGGACCCCCTGCCTCGGACAGGAAGCTCCGCCAGCCACCCCTTCTCACCCCCACTGACACCAACAGGAAGACTACCCAGCCAAACCTCTGTACCTCTGTGTGTGTGTGTGTGTGTGTGTGTGTGTGTGTGTGTGTGTGTGTGTGTGTGTGTGTGTGTGAGAGAGAGAGAGAGAGAGAGAGAGAGAGAGAGAGAGAGAGAGAGAGAGAGAAATATATTTAGGGTCACTATGTGCCAACAATTCATACTGTGAAACACAGCTGTATTTGCACATGCACAGACGCACACACACAGACAGACAAAAACAGAAATAAATTACAGCTCTATACAATACATGCATGTTCAAATGCATACACACAGTATGCATCAACAGGAATACAAATATATAGATATCTAAGCGTTTATGTACAATAACTGAATGCTTTACATTTCCACAGGAACTGCAGATGCAAAAGGATTTGCAAAAAAAAATATTTATGCAGACATTTTACAACAGACATTTTACTGTTCTGTTGTGCATCTAACGCAACAGTAGAGAACAAGATAGAGAGACAGAGAGCTGGAAAAGATGAGACAGACAGACAGACAGAGACAGAGAGTTTTTCAAAGTGTGCAGTGTGTTGGGGCAGTTTGTAATTGTTGGAAGAGGCATGCTATTGACAGTGGGCTCTGAAGGCGTCAGTACGGGGGGCTCGATAAGAGCTCCCAGCCGCGGCAAAACACACATTGTCCATTGTGGCGGAACAGGCAACAGGGGCCGCCTTTAAATTGGCCATGTCTGGGGATGTCACTCAGGGTTCAACATGATTAGATATGGAACAGTTTTCCTCTCTTTTTTACTGTTCGTCTGTTCTGTTTACTTTAGATGTAGCTGACTACAGTGGGACAGACTGGGAAAAATAGACAGACAGAAAGAGAGAGAGAGAGAGAGAGAGAGAGAGAGAGAGAGAGAGAGAGAGAGAGAGAAAACATAGAGAGAGAAAGAGAAAAGGGAAAGAGGGAAAGAAAGAGAGAGGTAATGGGAGAGAGCAAAAGAGAGAGAAAGAGAAAAGAGAGAGAGACATAGAGAGAGAAAGAAAAAAGGGAAAGAGGGAAAGAAGGAGAGAAAGGTAGCAGGAGAGAGAGCAAAAGAGAGAGAGAAAGAGAAAGAGAAAGAGAGAGAGAGAGAGAGCGAGAGAGAGAGAGAGAGAAAAAAGAGAGCACAAAGTGTATGTTTCATGCTGTGGACATGCTACTCCTGCCATGGACAACAGTCTGAGGAGTGAATATCGACACAGCATGGGCGAAGCAGGAAATCTCACTAGGGGTTAGTCTATATGGTGGCTGCGGTGCAACAAATGGAACATGATAGCAGCTGCAGCGGCAAAGCGCTGGATGACCAGCATGAACGTTACAAACAAATGTGCTCCCAGTCTAAAACTGAAACTAGAAAACCTTTTGTAAGGGCTATCTTCCTGTTCTAAATCTGAGATAATAATAAAACAAAAACAAAACCAACAAAAAAAGAACAAAAAAACAAATGTATCTGGTAGCAAACAAACCACGTTGAAAGTTCAGCTGAGTTCCTGCTGACTGAAAGTTGAAGGTGGCATGAAGCCGAGCCGTGCCTGTGTCCGTGCGTCTTTGTGGGCTGCGGGTCTCATTATGGACCACTCCAGATGCTTGCTGACATATTGTGGCATTGGCACAGACAGAGGGCTTGTACTTGTTGTGTTAACACTGGTAGAGCACAATAATCTCCTACTTGTAAAGCAGGTATCGTCCGGACAAAAACATGATTGTCTACATGCTAATGAGGCCAGGGAGGGGCTGGAAATAGATTTAAGGAGAGGCTGCATGGGTCTGGGGTGAGAGCGAGAGAGAGAGAGAGAGAGAGAGGGAGGGAGGGAGAGAAGAGAGGAAAGATGGAGGGAGGGTGAGAGGGAGGGGGGAGAGGGCAAGGGGTTTGTTTTCTTGCATCACTGAGCATGGAAGAGTTGCCTTAAATCGTCACAATACAAATTAGCCCTGCCTAAAGAAAGGAAGCGAGACGGGAAAAAAAACACAACAGATGACAAGCCTGAAGTTTTAAGTCGAGCACAATAGTTTCTTCTATCTTCTGTACTCACTAACCCTTTGATGCACAGGCACACACACACACACACACCAACACCAACCAACAGACACACACATTAAGGGGCATACATACAAATACTCACCAACACATCAACAAATTAGTTCCCCACATTCCCCACATCAACACTGGGACAATAGGAGAGTGAGGGGGAAAAATGGGAATGTTGGTCTCCTCTAATGAAGCAAACTAAGATGCGAGTCAATAGAGCAATTCATTAACAAATCAAAGTCCCTGTGGAGGCTGACTGGCAGGCTGGCCGTGTTTGTGAAAGGCCCTCCCGGAGAATGGGCGCCCATATGCTCAGGGTCAGGGTGGTGCCCCACACCGCGCCACTCACCATTCAGCCGACACACACGGCCGTTAAGGTCACCGCTATCTGACGCGTCCTCGGCACACACTCGCACATACAGACAGACACACACACACACACACACACACAACAGAATTTCCATATGGTCCATGAAAATACATGCGCTTTGCTGTGCCGCCACTTCCCACGCTCCTCCTCAAACCCCCCCTCAACTCTAAGCTCCCCACCTCAACCCCCAACCTTTCCCCAATCTCCCCGTACACACAGACGCACACAAGCACACACACGTGCATACACACACACACACACACACACACACACACACACACAGTCTATCCCTACTCCAAGCACACATCATGAACCCCACAGCCCTATTACCCAAGTTGAAAGCTGGGGAGTTGGGCAGAAGCCCTGGGACACTGGAGATGGATGCAGGGGGATGGAGACCCTGTAGGGACAGATACACTTTGCCATAAGTGGAAACTCCATTTTAAAGCACACCACTATAACTTACTTTATCTCTGGTATTTCTTGTTATTATTATTATTATTATTATTATTATTATTATTATTACTGCTGATGTTGTTATCATTATTATTATTGTTATTATTATTATTATTATTGGTAGTAGTAGTAGTAGCAGTAATAGTACTAATATTAGTATTAGTAATAGTAGTAATAGTAGTCATAATACAAGTAGTAGTAGTTACTTTACCCTTGAAAGTTTTGACCAGCTTCCTCCCCTTTCACTGTACACAGCATGAGCAACTGCTGCCCCCCTCCCACACACACACAAACATACACACACACAAACATACACACACACAAACATACAGGCACACCACATGCTCTCATAATGCACCTTTCACATGACGGCGTTGATGTCAGTCCACAAGAACGTGAGGTTCAGCGCAGATGACTGCCCGCGAGTTAAAAGCCCTTTGAGGCCGCGCTGACCGGCCTGAAGAGGATTGCGCGTCGAGGGCCCTCCACATGACTCTTTCAAATCCTCGCAAATAAAGCCCTTTACGGGCTGAGAGTGGCCCCTCCGATGTGCCACTACAGAGCCCCCTGAAAGGCCCAACACGATTGTCATGGATATTACACGACGCAGGCAAGAATAGGCCATGGAGACAAGTGTCGACGCCGAACAAAACTCACACAGACTTTTTCTCTTTTTTCACGAGCCGAGGCCAGAAAATGTTGACAGGCCACTGAATGGGCTGTTTAACCCTTTGAAAGTGAAAGTGTGTGTGTGTGTGTGTGTGTGTGTGTTAGTTAGTTAGTGTGTGTGTGTTTGTGTATGTGTGTGTGTGTGTGTGTGTGTTAGTTAGTTAGGTAGTGTGTGTGTGTGTGTGTGTGTGTGTGTGTGTGTGTGTGTGTGTGTGTGTGTGTGTGTGTGCGTTAGTGTGTGTGTGTGTGTATGTATGTGTTCAGTTAGAGGGGGATGGTGACAGCCGAAGCAAACACATTCTGATAGACTTTATACCCACTGGGGCACTAAAAAGTACACTAAGCCCCTGCTGAAGGAGCCTGTAAGAAAGAGGGGTGAGAGAGAGAGACAGAGAGAGAGGGACAGAGACAGACAGAGAGAGACGGGAGGGGGGGATAGAGAGAGAGAGAGAGAGAGAGAGAGAGAGAGAGAGAGAGAGAGAGAGAGAGAGAGAGAGAGAGAGAGAGAGAGAGAGAGAGAGAGAGAAAATCAAACGAGATCGGAGAAGTGGGAATGGGTTCCTGCCCAGATCTCATCAGGCCAGTGCCTCTTCCATTTCCAAGCTCTGCAGCTCCTGGTCTGAAAACAAGAAATGATTGATCGAAACTCCTGGACTACAATACCAATTCTGAGAGGGTTCGGCCACAGCACCGGTGGCAGTGTGTTTCATCAGGGAGACAACACGTGCTGTGTTTTTAAAACGTGACAGGAATGTCAATCTAAACTGTGAAAACATGACTATCATATTTGCTTACATGTTAGGGGTGAAGTAAACCTAACCAGTGAATACAACAACATAAAATGAGTTTTTTTTACTGAGTACACAACATATTACATATAAAAATAAAGGTGATGGAAAATAGCTAGTGAGGTGAGGCATATTACCTTCTCCACTTTAAGTGGAGTGTATGTGTCTGAGGTGGGGTGTGCAGAGAATTCCGTCCCGAACTGTGAAGGTGGTGTTTAAAAATGTCATTTAAAATGGTAATGACGGGAAATGCAAATGCCTTCAGTTGGTAATTAAACTTTGCTCTAAAACAGATATTGCTCTGGCTGATTTAAAAGTGGGGCATGTGACAATTACGAGGCTGTTAATTGCGAAACTGCTCAGCATTGCTAATTGTTCCGCAGACGAGGGAAATGAGTTGTTGGCACAGGCACTCTATCAATGTGACGAGCGCGCGGCACTGTAGCGAAGCCACTCTGCATCACCTGTGTGCAACCATCCCTTCCCTTCACCTGCCCAGTGATCCATGCCCAGCCAGCCTGGCTCACTCCTCCATGTCATGCTGCCCAAATTACCAGGAGGCCTCGGCCAAAGGCTCCAACACAAGCGAAGGCAGCCACTGCGGTAGGGCTAAGCAAGCAAGACAAGTGAATCCTGAATGTATCGAGTGAGTCTGGATTCAAAATGCTTTCTTAGTGCTTCTGTGGGTGTATTTGAGGAAGGTTTTGATAGCGTTTGTAGTCTGTTGGTGGTAAAACCACAATGTTGGACTGCTGCAGTTCAAATATTACACAGAAATTCTTATTGCCAAGGATATAGTTTTGAGATTCTTTTGTGATTTATTTCAAAGTCGGGTATGAAAAGAGATCTGTTGACTTTGTCTGTCAATCTTGTCGGTTAGAGATGAGAGGCACTGAAGGATGCCTCAAACCCTCGAAAATCTGTAGGGCTTTTCAGAAATGCTTAGCGCAGCCGAAGCAATGCCGTTCCTCTAGCACTCTCCATTTTTTATGTGCAGACAAAAGACTAAACTTCCCCGGAAGAGTTTCGCCCTCTTGAAGGTAATCATGAACTTTTGGAAAAAGAGGAAGGGAGAAAAGAAAAAGAAATGCAAAGAGAAGAAAAAGGCAGAAAAAAATACAGTTGTCTCTAGCGGGGAGGAATGTGCTTAGTTCAGCTCTTTCCCTGTCACCTGGTGCAGTTGGGAGCTTGAGGAGACACCCAGTCGCCATGGTGAGACAGTGCGTTAGTGTTTGTGCCAGGGAGAGTGTCAGCAGGAGGCCTGTGACAGTTGGGATGCGAGGAGCATTGAGATGTCCTTGTCTACGAGCGAGAGAAAGGGAGAGAGAGAGAGAGCAAAAGAGGAAGAGAAAGAGAGAGAAAGAGTTCTGCTACAGCCATAGGCACAGCCAATTACACCTCCAGCATGCTGATGTCTCCTCGTGATGAGGAGAGGTGACTGTAAGGGGAGTGGGAATAAAAAATAAGTAGCGATATTAAACCAAATAGATATGTGTCGTGGATGGACAGATATGCATGCAACTCTTATCAATTTCATTGTAATATTTGATAATTATCCAGAGAGACGTCAAGTTAAATATACTTGACAGTGCTATACATATACATATTCACAACCATCTATCTGTCTAACCACAGAAAGTGAGGGTGCTACAATGAATCCTCCATTTGTTTACAGGAGACATTCGTTGAACTTTTTTGTGAATTATTTTCCTGTGTCACACCATACCCAAGAAAATCTATATAAATAAAATTAGCCTGGTAACAAAAAAGGCTGTCTAAGGAAACAGGCACTCACTAGTCAAACTAAACTATGTGCCACACATGATATGCCTGATGTCTACATAAAGACAAGACCAGCATAATAATTTCAGTGTTGTTTACAATTATAAGTATAGCTGCATGTGGAATGGCATCAATATAGTGAAGTTTTGACAGCAAGCTTCAGCTTTGTCATTATTAACAAATTGAGAGAGAGGGGTAGGGGGAGAGAGAGAAAGAGAGAAAGGGAGAAAGAGAGAGAGAGAGAGAGAGAGAGAGAGAGAGAGAGAGGGAAAGAGAGAGAACAGAAAAACACAAACACAAGGAGTCCCTGACTGCCTGGTCAACACAGGTGGCAGATTCACAGGAAACAGATCTAATTATGCTCAGAGTAACAATGCTTTGTCCTTACAGCGGCTGACATAGATGTTGACAAAGGCCGCCACTGCATTCTAATCAGGAAACAAAATGCTGGGAAGAGCCCCAGAGGCCTGCAGGTGGATCATTAACAAGGCACCTCAGATGAGGCAGCAGAGGATGAGGACAGGGGGGTGTGTGTGTGGGGGTGGGAAGGATGTGCACGGATATGCATCCTACCCATGACACTCAGGGAGAGAGCGGACAGTCCACCCAGGAGATAGGGGCCCCCAGGTGGGGGTGAGGTTGGGGGTGGGGGGTGGGGGGCTGGAGGGCCGGTGGTGCTGGCCGCCAGGGCTTCTCTCTGACAGCCCTCTGTGACGCCTGCTGCCTCTGCCACTGCTGCTGCCGCTGCTGCTGCTACTGCCGCCGCCTGCCCAGCGCGCCAGCCAGCGCGCCAGCCAGCCAGCCAGCGCTGTCTTAACGAGGAGCCTGACAGTGTGCAGCTGGGGCCTGCCTAACGAAGACGGGCCCTGCTCTGACGAGTGGGGACATTAGCGCCCGCGTGCGTCTGTCTCATTAGAATGCATCAACCCACCTTGATTTCCATCCTCTGCAAAAAAAAAAAAAAAAGCTCCCCCGCACCCTCCTCTAACCCCCAACCACCACCACCACCACCACCACCGCTCCTCAGCCCCCCTCCCCTCCCGCTTCACCCCCCCACTGCCTCTGACAGCTCAGCCCCCCGCCAGCCAATTGGGAGAAGGCCGGCCTGCTGGTGGGACGGTGGCGGAGGCTTGTCGTGCTAGGCAGCCTGCCTGCCTGCCTGCCTGCCTGCCTGCCATCCATGTCAGCTGATGAGCTTGGCATTACCGGGGCAACGGCGGAAGGGCAGAGGTCAAATGTGAGCACGATCCCAGCCTCGGTGACGGGTTGGAAGGGAAGGGGAGCACGGAGGCACGGAAGGCCTTGTTAGTGGGCTGCTGACGTGGTAGTAGGAGCATCGTCGCATCATCACAGTAATGAGGCGTGCCACATGCCCCTCGCTAAATAATAGCCCCTGTCTCCGCCTGTCTGTCTCCCTCTCACATCATTATGTAGGAATCTCATTCAGGAGCGCGTCACTTTTTTTTAATATATACAGTACACCCCCTCTTACAGAATGACTAGAACAGCCTTGCCACTTCTCACCCCACCCTACGCAACAGGTTTAAAAAAACGCACATTCCGTCAATTCTACTGATTGCTGATGTCAAGTCATAGAATATGGCAGGACAAAAAAACAAACCTCACATTTCTACCCAAACTTGCATGTCAGGGCTTTTGCCACCAGCAGCGAGCGAGGCGAAGCACCAAATATAGTTCCCAAACAGATTATTTGGAGGGCCTCAGAGCCACAGAGGATGAATGCTAATGGTGCTGGGGAGCCCGGCGGGGCTGGCTGGCTAACTGGTTGACTGGCTGGCTGGTGGGGAAGGCCTCGCTGGAGCACGGTGTGAGAGTGGGATACTCTATCAGTCCCTCCCTCCCACCCACCCCCACCCCTCCACTTAATTCACCCCCCACTCTACCCCACCCCACTCCACCAGGTCTCAGGAGCTCAGCGCAATGGCCAGATGAATAGGATGATGAAGTACAGGTCACATGTCCATGTGATCCAGTGATAACGAGGGGGGCTGGCGAAATAATCTATCAGTCATAATCCGCCACTCTGGAGACGTCGCAGGGTGAGTGTGTATGTGTGTGTGTGTGTCAGAGAGAGAGAGAGAGAGAGAGAGAGAGAGAGAGAGAGAGAAAGAGAAAGAGCGCTTTGGGAGAGCAGAGGATTGCAAATCAACATATTCACAAGCCCCTTTCATTACACCAATAATGGGGTAGGGACTGGAGATGCCCTAAGCCAAAATGGCGTCCGGGTGAGCTGCATGAAAAATCTCTTCCTTTGTGCCTAACTGCACTGGCTCACGGAAATGTGACAGTAGGTTCTGCTAGTTTTTTTGTGAGGCTGGCACCACAGCAATTTAGATAATGTTTTGTCTCTTAGCATCCCAAAGAAGGAAACAGGCTCCAGTGTTGTTTTGGATAAGCACAGTTCTTGGATTAGAACAAGAGGAGATATAGCTGGAACAGAGCAGTGTCAAAGTACAGTGTGGCAGTTTGTGGTTTCACTGTGTAAAACGACATGGCTTCCAGTTGGCCCGTCCAACTATAGATTAGAGAGCGCTCATTTGCATGAGGACACACATGTAAATGAGACAAAGTCTCTACAGGACATGGGGAAAGAGATATCCTGAAGATCGCCAGACAGCCGCCCCCTACCCAACCCCCACCCCGCCACACCCCCACACCCACGCCCCACCACACACAAAAAAAAAATGAAAATGAAACACCCCACCCTCCAGCCGCTTCCTATCCATGTTGCAGTAATCAGGACATGTCTGGATGCGAGCTGATTGCAGACAAGCTCTTGGCCCCTTCCAGCGGAGCCACTGTTTTACCCAATGAAAGGCTCCCGCCGAACGAGAAAAATAACATCCTAAATGATTGTTTATAGTGGAAACGAGGAGCGGCTTTTTTGGCTGATGGAAGCCACGCGTGTGCCAATGACGACATTGTTAGCACACAGCATGGAAAAACACATAGAGAGGGAACAAAGCACCAAAGCAGATCTGATCATCTTTTATTCATTACACAAACAACGGCTCAGAGCAAAAAAGAGAGGGAAAAAAGGGGGCCTAGTCAATGGCTCATCTGCTCAAGCTTCATTAGACACGATATTGCGCTGTTTCGTTATCCGGCAGGCCCACACATTATTTGACAGGTAGCTGTGATGTGAATTGAAGGAAGTTGAAATGGGCCTGTTGAGGTGCTGGCCTCCTTCAAGGTCAATCCGGAGATATGAGCTAAAAAGGCAATCCCGACACGGTGGTCTGTGTAATTTAATCTATATTTGTGATATTGGTTTGAACAGTATTTGGAAAATCTAATTGAAGCTCCTTCTATCTGATAATCCTGGACAAAGCAAATTAGCCCAGAGCACACACACACATACGCAGACACACACAGACACACACACGCACACGCACACACACACGCACACACACATACACACACATACACACACACACACACACACACAGACACAAACACACGCACAGACACACACACACAGACACACACACACACACACACACAGCTGATCTTCTCTGTCTCCCTCAGATGGTGCTGACTCAATTATCATCATCAGAGGAGAAGCAAGCACTGTGTCAATCTGTTGCCTGGGATGAGCTGATTGCAAGTGTTTGCCGATTATCTCCATGATCTCTCGTCAGGATCGCTCTCAATCATTAGACACGAATTAGACTTTATAATTGCAGACAGGTCGGTTAGAATAATGGTGGTGGGATTGCATGTAACACAGTGTATTTATTTATCTTATCGGGGTGCTATAAATCTTTTAGATTGCAAATAGATAGTATGTCTGCTGTAATATGCTTTTTATAATGCATTAATAACTGTTCAAGTGTTACTGAGCTACTGTGATGTCAAACTGGAGTGTATCAGCTGAGTTTGTAGCATGCTCATCCCTTGAGGGACCATCTGCTTTGCCCTACCTGATAAATAAATGTCAATCAAAGTGAAGAGGGCATTGTCTGACAAGCACGAATAGTTTATTCAAATGTGAAAGAGGCCGGTCGAGGGTGAACGACAGTTAGTATTTGAATACATTAAATATATACACATTGCACCAGCCAAGAATCTTGACTGCTTTTTTTCACTGGCAGCACTTTGCTTCTCAACCTTCAAACCATCTTTCTCTCTCTGTCTCTTTCTTCTCTCTTTCCTCTTGCTCTCTTTGTGTGTGTGTGTCCATTGTACTCTTTCCACCCCGCTTTTTTGATACACATTACCCCATGCGAAGGATGTTCAATCATTGCCTCTCTCCATCTGTGACTTTTTCTTTTTCTGTCTGACACACACATACTCTCTCTTTCTTTCCTCTCTCTCTCTCTCTCCTCTCTCTCTCTCTCTCTCTCTCTCTCTCTCTCTCCCTCCCTGGTGGCTTTGGTGAGGCAGGTCACTTTGGGTGGGGGGTGTGGGTGGTGGCGGTGGTGCCGGGATGCGGAGGGGGTTGCCGGGAGAATCTCATCCCTGCCTCCCGTGGCCCTGGCAACGGCTCTTAATTAACCACCCAGGTATTCCCGCTCCTCACGGCCCAGTGCCCGGCCCTCCATATGGCTGGACCGCTGCCGTGCCGATAATCGCCAAGGGAAACACTGCATCAAAAAGAGCTCACCCGACATAAAGCTTGTGTAAATTATTTTTAATGGTTCCCTTCTGGCACGGGGGGTTGCACCGGGGTGGGTGGGGGGTTGGGGGGGGGGGGGGGGGGGGGTGGCTGCTCTGTGGTAAGGGGGGGAGAGTGTGGGGGGGGCGGAGCACTGCGTGTTTGTCATTTAAAAAAATGACCAGCTTGGCGATTTATTCGTCCTTGACCTGTCTTTTCCACGCACTTGCCCTCTGCTTGCTGCACTGACCCGTCTGCCTCCTGTCCATGAATTAGATACAAAGCCATTAGCACCACTAGTAGGCCTCCGCTGCTCTCACCCTCAGGCCTCCGATACGTGTGTGTGTGTGTGTGTGTGTGTGTGTGTGTGTGTGTGTGTGTGTGTGATTGTGTGTGTGTGTGTGCGCGCGTGCGTGTGTATACGTGTGTATACGTGTGTGCGTGTGTGTGTGTGGGTGAATCACAGAGTGAAAGAAAGAGAGAGCGAAAGCGCATTTTTGAGGTTGTATGTGTGTGTGCACGCATGTGTGTGTGTGTGTGTGTGTGTGTGTGTGTGTGTGTGTGTGTGTGTGTGTGTGTGTGTGTGTGAAAAAGAGAGAGAGAGAGAGAGAGAGAGAGACCAAGGAAGTATGCGTATGTAAGCGAAGGACGCAGGTCCATGATACGCTGTATTGCATCTGGTTCTGCTATTCTGTGGGCCTTGTTATCCTTAATAAGGTCACTGGTGACAAAGCCTGGACGTAACACCTTCCAATGGAACAGACTCAGCATCTTATACTAACCCCTAGCTAGCGTAATATAATATAGATTACAAGAACATATAAGCATCTTATACTGACCCCTAGCTAGCGTAATATAATATAGATTACAAGAACATATAAGCCAAGAGAACAAGAACACAACCAAATGAATCAAATGTCTCCAAAGGTGAGGAAATGAAGGTCCCCTAAGCATGTCTGTACAATTTGTGTGTAAGTCATATGTGTGAAAAAATGTATATCTAATAGATGGCAAGAGGGCTATTTTACTGACAAAGGCAGTCATCTTACCTCTCATAAATGTATTCTACATGTTCTTGTTTTACCTTTATAAAAAAGAAAACCTGGAGGAAGATGTACTGTTTGATGTAACCTTTATTATGCAATTCCTTCAATAAATAAATATAAAATAATAACAATAAAAAGTAATACATGTATTATACAGGAGCTGTTGCTGACTAGTGCCCAAGACATTAGGAGGATCTGTTAAAGTCAGGCGGAGGGCCGAAGCTACAACCCTACGAGAAGTAATCCTTCAGGCTTAGGCATCCTTCCCTTCACTGGGGCCCCACCACAGCCAGTTGGGCCTATGAAAGCAGCCTGGATTGCTTGTTCAATCATTAGGAGGGCCACTATTTTGGCCCCGGTCTATAATTATCCAATTTGTTGTTTAAATAGATGCCTTTATTCCCCTTTCAAGGGAATGGGCAGCAACATTCCTAAAAAGGTTGAGAATTGTGATAAAATTACTTCCATGCCATGCTCGCTCTCTCTCTCTCTCTCTCTCTCTCTCTCTCTCTCTCTCTCTCTCTCTCTCTCTCTCTCTGTCTCTCTCTCTTTCTCTTCCCCACTTGCTCACTTGCTCTTTCTCTCTAAGTTTGGACTGCTAATAGTCCCTTGAGGGGCAAGAGGAGGATAAGGTAGCGGTGCAGGCCCGTGTTATTTTTGACCACGGGCTTGTTCAAGGATGTTGTTGTGCGCAGCTGACCGGTAGCAATGGGGCCCACCGTAAAGGGGGTTGCGATCGCTGGTCACCGACTACACCAGCCGGCCAACCGCCGCCCCCCTCCTTCACCCTCATCCCCACCCCCACCACCACCCCCCAAGCCTTAGAACCCTCAACTCCACCCAGGCCGCCAGTCCAATCACGACTTGTCAGGAACCCCGGGACGTTTCCGCGCCGCTCGGCAACCCACTGCGATGCTTGGGCCTCAAGCCGTCATGCGGTGTTTTTGTAAGGAAGTCGGGAGCAATCTGGTCAGAGCGACCCCACATCTGCCCGCTAATGAGAGTGCTGGACGCTGGCCCAACTCACCTCCCTGGGCCTGTCCTCACCCCGCACGTCCTCCTGAGGAGCAGCCGGACAACAACACATGCACACACACACACACACACACACGGATATGGACACGGACACAATAAGATGCACACGTATACACAAAGCATATGCACACACAACACACACACACACATGTGCATGTGCACACAAACATGGACATAAAAAGATACAGACATACCCACATGCATGTGCACGCACACACACACACACACATACGTATGGACGCAATAAGTAATGTACCCATACACACAAGCACACACACATAAACACACACACACATACCCACACAAACACATAGCATGCACCCAACACTCACATGAGCAGACACACACAGAAAGACAAAGACGTGCACAAACACACACACACACACACATACACACACACACACTCAGAAAAACCTATATTGTATACAGTGTATAATTACTGCCATGAACAGAAAGAAGAGGCTGCACACTGACACACTCACACAGACACTCACTAGTTTACAGGAGCAAAGCAAATTCTTAGCAATTTTTTCACAAGTTCCACCCGTGCATATTGTGTCCCCCAAACACACACATACGTGAATACATATATTACATGCAAAACACGTAGACTCCCTAGCCAAACAATGACCACTCTGACCACACACACACACAGTAAAAACTCCTTAGCTCCAAGTTCCCCAAGACTCTGTGGTCACAATACCAGTGACATATTCATGAACCTGCTCAGGAGCGTAATGAGTTTGTTGACGCCAAGTGTACTGCCTCTGCTCGGTGCATTTATGCAGAAATGAAAGCATAATTGCCACTATAGATTCTGTGCATGAGAAAAACACAAGCAGGCAGCCATGCATTTAAGCACACCATCATCCCCTTTTTCTCTCTTCGAGACCCTTGCTGTCATTACGGGGATATATTTTTATAGTGTTTTCTAAAAGGCAACAGAAATGAATCATGCTATCAGAGTGGTGACTCCCCTCCCTGAAGCGTGTGTGTGTGTATGTTTATGTGTGTGTGTGTGTGTGTAATATGTGTGTGTGTCTGTAGGTGGGTGTATGTGTGTGCTTGCTTAATGTACCTGCATTCTGAAATGGCTCCAAATCGCTTGATTGGCTGTTATTGCTCTTCCAGGCCAATAACAGCTGAATGAAAGTTAAACACGGAAAGCTCATTTGCGTCTTTAATGACCCACACAATGACAGAGGGAGTGAGATATTCGCGGCGCTGCATACCGGCGGCGCACTACGATCGCGGCGCTGCCATGCCTCCGCGCCGATAAATTAAAAGCACAGCTGCCATTTTAACGCCCCAAGAAAAGAACACGGCCGAGTACTGCCAGCACCAGGGAATCCCTCAAACTCAGCACCACCACAACCACACACACACACACACGTCTACAGCTCCACTGGGAAATCCAATGTAATGTTGCCCACCAACTTCCTTCAGGGACATTCCATAGCCCAGTGCACCATAATAAATAGACAATTACAGGTATCCGCTATCTTGTGAAATGTCTCATGTTTATTTCAGAAACTTGACATTTAGTTATCGTTATGCTAACGACTAACGTCCAACTACTTCATTCTTCAGACGTAGGGCTCGCGTGTTACCGTGTGGCGCAACACACAACGGCTCGAACTTTGGCTGCGTTCTTGAAGGTGTGTTTTCTCCCCTTTTGCCTTTGCTCGGGGCCATTGGGGGAAATCCTGGGGCGATATGACCCTAGGATAGCTGGCAGGGTAAATGTTTAGCTCTCTCACATGTCTAGTAAAACACACATGCAGGGCCCGTGGCTTCCTGCGAGGAGCGTCTCCCCCACCGCCCCAACCCCCCCAAACCCACCCAACCCCCCCCAAACCCCGGCCTCCCCGCGTCCCCCAGAGCCTGCCTCACACAGGACAAGGCACCACAGGCCGTGGGGGTCAGGTCCATCCAAACAAATAAAGGCCCATAGGCACCCCTTTGTAGTGAGAGCAGGCACCAGTCCTCCAGCTGAGAAAGTGAGAGAGGCAGTGGAGAGGGGGAGAGAAAGAGGGGAGGGGGCCACATAGAGAGAGAGAGAGAGAGAGAGAGGAAGAGAGACAAAGAGAGAGAGAGAGAACAAGAGAGAGGACAGAATATGACGCCAGCATGTGGATTGAGCACACATTTGCGGTCGCCACAAATACTAGGGACCGTGTTTGCGAGTTGTTTGCGTCCCCAGCCATAACAGCTATTAAATTTGGCGTCTCCGCACACAAGCAACTGGACCAAACAAAAAACGCAGCAGTGGTGCAGCGTTCCAGCGCATTGTTCTATACGGGCCCCGGCGCGATGCACGGCCGGACAAATGGTGGAAAACCGAGACCCAAAACCATAGCTGTTACGCGAATGGCGGCGTGCAACACAATAGCCTGGAGAGACAAGCAAAGGCATGGAATTACTAAAATCACACAGAGGGTTTTTTTAATGTAAGTGTGCGCGGCCAGCGCCTAAGTGGTCTCTGTCTACACTTCAAAACCCCCCATCCGCCCACCCCTCGTCTCGCGCTCCTCATAAGTGTCGCGCTGTCACACTCTTACCACTGTGCAAATTTTACACTTTGTGCCGCTTCCATTACACGAGAACCATGTCGAATGGCGTAAATAGTGCGGGCACTTTGAGCCCGTCACTCCGGCGACATCAGAGACATGAAGATGGAGAAGGAGAGAGAGAGAGCCAGAGAGAGAGAGAGAGAGAGAGAGAGAGAGAGAAAGACTGAGTAAGAGAGAGAGAGAAAGAGAGGGAGAAAGATAGAGAGAGGAAAGAGAGAGGGGTGAGAGAGAAAGAGCGAGACAAAGCAAGAGACAGAGACAGAGAGAGAGAGAGAGAGAGAGAGAGAGAGAGAGAAAGAGAGAGAAGCTCAGACGCCTCTTTAAACTCTCCTCAAGCCCCAGACCACCGCGTGGATCTGCGCCACTATTCTGATTGCTAATTAGTATAAAATAGCTGGCCTAATGCAGGGGAGCCATGGAGGATACTCAGCAAACAACACACGTCCCTGATGGGCATTTTTTTGTCTCTCTGTCTCTCTTTCTCTGCCTGTTGTTTTGCGACTCCTTTCAAAGGATGCCAGAGCCCATATGCGAGAGCGCCTCTGGATGGTGTTACGCTACTGTGGCAACAGCGCAGCGTTCCCAATGTCGTGTTTGCAGCAATTGCGAGCATATGACTTTCATTTGCTGATTGACACAATGGCCCACCCTCAAACAACGCCGATCCGCGCTCACTTTTTTTTTGCTTTAACCAGTCGATGGGGCTTTGTTTACTGTGATCCGCTTTGCCTCTTAATACAATTTCGGTCCAACCAGAGGCATCGTGGCAAGTTAATCAGTCCCACTTGTACCAACACAAACACAAATGGCAATGTGATGGGGAAGAGCTGTGCATTGTTATGAAATGGCAGACCAAGAACCACCAACAAAAAAACAGAACAAAAAAGGAAAAAACCTCTGACCCAGTATTGACACCGCAGTGACACGTGGTCTAAATACAGCAAGGTGAGCCTATCTGGCAAATGAGATCTGTGTTTGGTGAAGGTCAGAGGTCGAAGGGTCGCTCGTGTTTGTTCATTTACAGTGTCCACAGTGCTAGCCGACCTCATTCACCTCGGCTTTGTTTGCCCTGACCCCGGCCCAATATTTCTGCTGACTGAGATGGACCGACATAGGTAGTACCTGCCAATAGCCTGTCTCATGTGTGTGTATGTGTGTGCGTGTGTGTGTGTGTGTGTGTGTGTGTATGTGTGGGTTTGCATGTGCAGACGCGTTTGAATGTGTCATGTCCATGTGTATGCAATTCTGAGTGTGTGTGTGTGTGTGTGTGTGTGTGTGTGTGTGTGTGTGTGTGTGTGTGTGTGTGTGTGTGTGTGTGTGTGTGTGTGTATGTGTGTGTCTGTGTCTGTGTCTAAGCCTATGTCTGTCCATGCCAGTCATGCCTGACCCAATACATCATTTACATGGCTTTTTGGCCTAATTAAGAAATATGGAGAGATGTTAGGCAGATGAAAAGAGCACCCTGTTGACCTTCTCATGGCTGCCTGGGGTTGTGAGGGGCAGGGATGGGGTGGGGATGGGGTGGGGATGAGGGGGTTTGCAGGCCTGTCGGCGCAGGACCCGGCCTGTCAGCGTAAAGACATCTCTAACGAGAACAATCGAGCGGCACCCCAACCGACAGCTCCCAGATCCACCTCATAATTGGTTCCATTAAGCCTTTAAGGGGCCCGCTCTCGCTTTGGCAAAGCAGTGTCCATCCTCTTTAACCCCCCCTCTCCCCACCCCTCAAGTCCTTGCAAACCACATACACACACACACATGCACACACACACTCACACACACATGCATACACACACATAGTCATTCATTCACACACACATTTATTCGTGTTAATTTAGCCAGACTAAATGAAGCCTGCAGTGACTATTTCGGTGACAGGGGCAGAGAAGTCTGTATGATTTTCAGCAATGGCTTGTGTAATCTAAAATTAGGCCTGAGAGGAGACCTGCCCCGCAGAGGCAGCAAAGGTGAGAGGGCATCAGCGAGACACAAAGAGAGAGAGAGAGAGAGAGAGAGAGAGAGAGAGAGAGAGAGAAAGAGAAAGAGAGAGAAAGAGAGAGACAGAGAGAGACAGAGAGAGAGACAGAGAGAGAGAAATAGAGAGAGAGAGAAATAGAGAGAGGAGAGGGTGCAGGCAGGAAGGAAAAGGGGGAGTGAGAAGTAGAGAGAGGCTTAGCATCTCTAACCTCTACATTCTTCTCTGCCTAAATGAAAAGGTGGAACATACTTCCCATGGCTGTACATTGGCAACCCTACACAACCCTGTGCTTCGCCACAGGATACTGGAACCGGCGCTGAGGTCATGTGCCCACACATCGCTCACTGTCAAAGACACACACAAAAAATAAAACCAGAAAAAAAACACATCCCACGCAGGCAATGCTGCTGGCTGCCCCTGCGCCATAAACAAAAGAATAACAGTCTCACAATGACAGTGGTTACAGTCTTGATTTCTTATTTGTATAATGGCATACGTCCTGCAAGGCTCAAGCCCTCCTCCTTCTATTCGTGTCAGCACAAAAGCATAAAAGACATCACCAGTCGCCATTCATTGTTCACTAACAATGAGAAATAAAACAGGAACTACAGGCAGGAATATTTTACACACACCTTCATTAACATCAAAACGCTTTCAACACAAGCCATTGACTACAAACGGTAAGCCACCAGTAGGCTAACAACTGTCATCTCAAGCACAGGTCCTAATTATACAGCATACAAATGGCACTTCCTTAAAACACTATTGCTATTGCGTTGGAGGGCACGTAGCTTACTGGAAGAGCAAAGTGAGCTCTTTAGAGAGATTTCTCCCCAACAGGGCCTAGCCACTTTGCTCTGACCTAAATGATCGCCTCTGATGATGGTGGTGTGGCTGAGAAATCACTCCACAGCTTAAAGCAAAGAGTAGGGCAGTTTAACAGTTCCTAACAAACAAACAAACCAAGAAACAAACACACGAATGTGTATATATATAATGAATAGCTAATAAATGTCGGGCTCTGGAGAGGCTTTTTATCTTGCCGGCTGCAATAATAAAACGCTATATAACCTTTGTTGCTAAAAGCAAGGAAAAATTTGTCTCTTTTAAATATTGCCCGTTTAATATTCATCAGCTCCCCATTAGAATATATATGCACAGACAAATCGCCAGCCCATGTGATTAATCCCTGTTTAAATTTAGTGCCACAGAGTGAAGCAGGGTAAATTCATTATGGCTTGGCACAATTTCCCCTCACAAACAAAAATATTTTATTGCAACAGGAGACCTGAATGAGTGTCAGCTTTATGGGAGGCAGCGCTTTTTTCATTATTACCGTTTCGCTAAAAGCAGTGTCTTTCTCGTCGACACCCCTCATCCATTTGATGGAAAATTTAAACAGAGGGTAAGCATTTATGTGTGTGTGTGTGTGTGTGTGAGTGTGCATGCATAAGTGTATGTGACTGTGTGTGTGTGTGTGTATGTGTGTGTGTGTGTGTGTGTGTGTGTGTGTGCACGTGTGTGTTAGAGGGCTTTCGCTGGCACCTCATCCTGTCTCTCTCAGAGCTTTTGTTTTGCCGTGCCGCCTTGTTCCGTGCACATCAAAGCGCCTCCCAATCCCTCCTATGGCTCACTTCTGATGGCCCGTTTGACGTCAGGGCCATTGCCTTCCTCCATCTCGCTTCCGGATCAATCCGTGTCCCAGCATGCACCTGAAGTTGTGGCGTTTGCTCAAAGCCAAGCGCACAGGCTGCACTTGAAAGGTCAGACATCAGGGTGCCTGCCCTTGATATGATGGCCCATTTCAAACCGCAGGAATGTTACATTGCACTTTCTGTGTGTGTGTGTGTGTGTGTGTGTGTGTGTGTGTGTGTATTATAACATATATTTGTTAAAATGTATGCATGTATGTATGAATCCACCTACTACCTACCCACACTGAAGTTATTAAAAAATACATATTTATAGGCAGAAGGAGTTTGAAGTGATTTCAGCCATGCCATGCATCAGACAAGCAGAGGCCAAAATGAGACGATCCCAGCTCAGCAGCTGGGCTCTTTGTTCATTCTTCCCTGACAGATGTGGCAGTTTTCATTCAACTCCACCTTTTTCCCCCTTTCTTCCTCTCTATTTCTCCTCTCGCGTCGTTCTACTTTTCACCCCCTTCCCTCTTCCCTCTCTCTTTTCCTCCTTTTTTCTGCTGTGCTCTCTGTCCAGGGAGTCATTATTGCTTTGGTAAATATTTCATAGCCCTCAATACCTAACCACGCAGCCACCCTGCCAACCTCAGCTCATTCTGGCTTCAACACACACACACACACACACACACACACACACACACACACACACACACACACACACACACACACACACATGCACACATACACAAACACACGCACAGAGGCCACAGATAAACAGATCAAACCCAATGAAAGAGGCAGCCAGTTTCTCCCTGCAGCACCCACATATATTACAGGCACGCACACATCCTGGAGTAGAATGGTCTCTACAGCTCTCTACAGCTGCCCCCCCCCCCCCAAAAAAAAAGCAAAAAAAAAAAAGAGAGAGAGGAGGGGGTGGTGGGGGGTTAAAGGCAAAGATTCTCTGGATGTTGTCAAATCTGTACCCCAACACCACTTTGCTTTTTAGACGCTTCATCTGTTTTTTTTCCTTTCCTTGTGTTTTTTAGTTTTTTTTTTTCATCCTGCACACACACATACACACACACACATACACACACACACACACACACACACACACAGACATGCACACACACACTCACACAGATGAAAGGCGATGTTCAGAAGCTACCATGCTTTCGATGGTGAGGAAAGAAAAGAGAGAGGGAGGTTGAGAAACAGAGAGAGAAAGGGGGGGAGAGGAAAGAGTGTGAATACTAACCTGCTCCCCTCCTCAAATCTCTGACCTTGAAGAGCAAGCAGAGGGTTGCTTTTCCATCTCTCGTTTCTCTCTCTTTCTCTCCCTCTCTCTCTCTCTCTCTCTCTCTCTCTCTCTCTCTCTCTCTCTCTATCTATCTATCTATCTCTTCTCCACCCATGTTTTCCCTTATTCTATCTCTACCCTCGCCTGTTTTCTTTGACTAGGTGGACAGAGGTCCCTTGCATCACTTGTGGTGTCCTCTTTTTGTCTAACTGTATCTGTCACACACACACACACACACACACACTCACACACACACACACACACACACACACACACACACACACACACACACACACACACACACACACACACACCACACACACACATACACACGTGTGCATGCATCCACCACTTCCCTTTTCCTCTTGAAAGGACTTGGCAAGACCCAAAGTTGTGAGTAAAATATTCAGTTTGGACTTAAGCGCCTGGAGTTGTTTCCGAGCGGTGTGGTGCGGTGCGGAGGATAGGAGGACACCCTGCGAATGCGTCCGAGGCCTCCATCCACCCCCTCCATCCACCCCCCCCCGCGCCTCCATAAATAAATGAACGAGTCAGGCCGGTTTGAGTGCCATCAGCACCCTCTCAGCCATGTGCCGTCATGCCTTTCATCTTGTCCTATCCACAGGTATAGAAGAGAGAGAGAGAGAGAGCAAGAGAGAGAGGAGAAGAGAAAGGGACAGTGGAGGCATTAATATGCAGCCGGTGTGAAAACCTTCCGGTTGAGTTGTGTCACTCTCTGCGACGGCTGCCCACTGCTCTGTTTACCTGTTAGGATGATAAGAGCTGCTGGTTTGGGGACAGAAAAATATAAAAATGTACATATATGAATAAGAAATACATGGAGAAATAAAAAAAATGCTGCTGAAACACCATATTGCTTTCAATGATCAGCTCGCGTTGTGCACTCACAAGAAATCCTTTATGTACTGTATATATACTATTCTATTTATATTATTATATATATATATATATATGCGTGTGTGTGTATTTGTGAAAATTCACAAGCTGTTGAGAGATGCTCTTTGATGGTAGCTTGCCTTCGAAAACACACACTGAAGCACACAGACGACAACAGACAGACAGACAGACACACACACACACACACACACACACACACACACACACACACACACACACCACACACACACACACACACACACACACACACACACACACATACACACATACACACACACACACACACATATAACCACTCTCAGGGCTGGTGGAAATGACCTGCAGAGTGTATGGCCAATGGCGTCACACTCGCATGAATCTGCGAGAGCCGGACAGGGTTTTTCTTTTTTTTTTCACCAGCACTCACCGGGGGAACGAAAGAAGCAAAAAAAGGGATGGGGGGTGTGTGGCAGGGTGGGGGTTGAGGGGAGCGTAACAAATGTTTTGGCTGCCGTCTGAGCTCCGAGCAGCCGCTTGCCAACAACGGTAGTGTGTTTTCTTTCCCGCTGACCCCCTGGGAGGGTGACCTCTGGATTTCCGGCCCTGAGTATGGCCAGTTCCACTTTCCAAAAAAAAAAAAGAACCAGAATCAGAAAAAGAGAAAAGAAGGAGTCAACAGAAAGAACAAGTGTGCTCCGAGACAGAGGGAGACAGAGGGAGACAGAGGGAGAGAGAGAGGGGAAGAGAGAAAGTTGTAGGAAAAAAAAAATGCAAAGAAGGAAAAAGAGGAAATGATTTGCTGTAAGTGTACTCCCCCCTGCGATTACAAGAATGGGTTCTGTATGCATAAGTGAGATTGGGGGGTGGTGGTGGCGGGGGGAGATTAGGGCTGCTAATACTGTAATCTGCACAAGTCAGAGGAAGGCCAGGAGACGTGAACGTGGGAAAGAAGGAAGAGGAAAAGGGAGTGCGATGAAGACGTTTACGGGGGGCAGCCGGCCGTACGTCTCTACCTCAGGGCAGAGAAGGTCACAAGAGGTCACGGCCACCTCAAGCCTCCATTGCCCCCCACACATCACACACACACATCACACACACACACACACACACACACACACAACACACACACACACACACACACACACACACACACACACACACACACACACACACACACAACTACTCCCCCCCTCCCGGTGGTGTAAATCAGCTGTGAGGAAGTGAGGTGACACTGGCTGTGGGCCGTGCTGACACAACGGCTGCTATAATTAGCCCTCGCACTGCCACTGCAGGAGGGGCCATCAGCTCTGGCCATCTCATCTCATCGCATCTCATCTCCCCACCAGCAGCAGCAGCAGCAGAGGCAGCAGCCGAGGCAGCAGCACCTCAGGCCATGGAGATTGCAGCTATGGCCCCACTACCACACGAGCAAAACCAGCCCAGGGAAGGAACTGGCACACACTAAACACCTGATTATTTCTCTGTCTGTCTGTCTGTCTCTCTCTCTTTCTCCTTTCTCTCTCTCTGTAATGGCGGTCAGGTGAAAGAGCATCTCTCTTCTTCTCTTTCTCTCTTTCCCTCTCTCTTTTCCTCTTTCTCTTCTCTCTCAACTCCAACACTGTCTGCGAGAGAGAGAGCGATGCCATTGGCGGTGTCTATCTCGGGGTGATACACATCTGGAAACGTCCACAGATAACCACAACATACAAGCACAGAAGGACGCCGGCCAATGCTAGTGGGACGCCGCTTCTGTGCTGTTTCTCTCCGCAAGCCCCGCCAGGCCAGGCCCGACCCGGCCCGACCCGGCCCGGCGCTGTCAGATTACAGGAGAACGTCTCCCTCGCGGTTCCTCATCACTAATGCATGGGATGCCACGCGCACCTACAAACGACCTTCAGATCTATCCGAGGGCCCAGATGCATCCCACGCCAAAATGTTTAGAAGGGGCTCATGATACGCTGACATAGAGGGAAAAGGAAGAAGGCGTTTGGAAAGAGAATACCTCTCCTCATCATCTCTCTTTTTATCTCATCCTTTTGCTTTTTCTCTCTGTTGCTATTGTTCTATTGTTGTTGATTTTTTATTTCCCATGTCTCTCTCTCCTCTATCTCTCGCTCTCTCTCTCTCTCATCTCTCTCTCTCTCTCTCTTCTCTCTCTCTCTCTCTCTCTCTCTCTGTCTCTCTCTGTGTTTCTTGTTCCGGCCTGCTCTGGTCGTTGTCCTGGGGTTGCTATCAGTGTTGCTTCAACTTTACCAGATCCCGGAAGCAGATAAAGGCAAAATAAATGGAGTGCTTTTGCCACTGGACACAGGTCAACAGGTGTCTCCTTGTTTTGTTGTTTGTTATTTTTTTGCCCTCTCTCTTTCTACTTGCTCAGAGGTTTTTCTTTTCCTCTGTTGTGTTCTTTTAGCTATTTTTTTTTTCTCCACACCTCATGTTTGTGTACTGAGGGCGAAGCGATTTGGGAGTTTTTCAGCTTGTAATGAAGGTATTGATTTTAATTTCTTTTTCGCTGCACTTTTGTCCAGCCTCCAGATCCTTCAGGTGGTTCCAAGCTGTCAGTCATAAATAAGTAACTTCCGCCCTGCACACAAAGCTGAAGCAGCTTTGGAAATCATGTTTTTATAAACTTTTGCTATACCACTTTCAACCCAACTCACTCTTACATTTTAAGGCCAGTGTGTTTGTGTACTTGTGCATTCACACATAAACAGAAAGTAGTTTGCTTAAGTGAGTAAGTTTACTCACAGTATGAATTATTTGTGTAAAGGAAGGCTTGTTAATGCGTGTATTTGTATATATTTATTTATTTTATTTTTGCCGTGGGCATGTCTGTGTGTGTGTTTAAGTTTGAGGAAGCGTCTTTGCACCTGTCATAAACCAGAATAGACGAGTGGTATCAGCAATAAGATCTTTCCAGTTTCATCTCAGAAATATCTTAAGTATGCCTTCTGTTCTCTCTCTCTCTTTCTCTCTCTCTCTCTCTATCTCTCTCTATCTCTGTCTTTCTCTCATTCACACACACTCTGTTACTCTCCCATTGTTTCTTTCTCTGTTTGTCTCCCTCTCTCTCTGTCTCTCCATCTTTTTCTCTACCTCTCTCACTCATGTTCTGTCTCTCTATGTCCCTACTGGGACAAACACACACACATGCATGCACGCACAGGCCAGCTGAGGGAGGAATGTCGGTCCCAGGCTGTGTGCCAATCCCACCCCCCCACCCCCCCACAGCCGTCCAAGTGGAGGGCCCGGGGAGCGGGACGGGGACGGTGACTGTGACAGTGGCGACGGAAGACTGAGGGAGGACAGGGGGCCTGCCGCTGTGGGACAGAAGCACCCTGGGTAATCTAAACGAGCGACGGGGGAGCCGCAAACCCCTGGACCGGGCCCGTTCATCCGACACCCTTGATGAAGTCTAAAGGTTAAGCGGTTAAAAGGTCCGGCTGCTATAAGTGACGCACAACGCTCCGCCGCTGAACACGATACCCTGGGAAGCACAATAACAGCCCTGTGCAATGCACTGGCTTCACTAGGCCCACAGATAGACAGAGAGAGAAGAGAGAGAGGAAGAGGAGAGAGAGAGGAGAGAGAGAGAGAGCAGAGAGAGAGAGACAGAGAGAGAGACAGAGAAGACAGGAGAAGGAGAAGGAGAAGGAAGAAAAAATGTGCATGAATGAGGGGGTGTAAGAGACCGACAAAAAATAATAAAAAGGCTTTAAGAAAGAATTGATGCTGAGTAGCACAAGTTTTAATGGGTCTGTCAGAGTCATATTGTTTATGCTATGTTCCAGATTAATCCATTCTTCTTTTATGACCCTCTGCAGCCATGGTAAATTGTTGGGCGTGTGTGTGCGTGCATGTGGTGTGTGTGTGTGTGTGTGTGTGTGTGTGTGTGTGTGTGTGTGTGTGTGTGTGTGTGTGTGTGTGTGTGTGTGTGTGTGTGTGTGTGTGTGTGTGTGTGTGTGTGTTTGAGCGAGTGTGAGTGAGGGAGTAAAGCCGGCCACTGCTGAGTTACGCCTCAGGGATCGGTGCCACACACAGGCAGAAAATAAATCAGCAGGAAGATTTAACACTCGGCCATACCTGGGCCTTTGTAAATAAAACCATGGATGTTTTTACACTCCTTTCACTGGCTTTTCTTTCCTTCCTTTGTCCTTCTCTTTCTCTTGCTCTCTCTCTTTGCCTATCTCGCTCGCTCGTTCGCTCTCTCGCTCTCTCGCTCTCTCGCTCTCTCGCTCTCTCGCTCGCACTCCCTTGCTCTGTCTTGCCTGAAGGGTTGTTATTGAATCTCAAATGGAGTGTGTATGTGAAAAAATGCGAGGGGACGGAAAGAAATGAGTGGTGTAGAGACAGAGAGAAAGAAAAAGGCAGAGAGAAAGAGTCTGGGTGACAGAGATGTATGGTGTGAGTTGTAAGACAGAGTTAGGGAAACAGTCTGTGTGTGTGTGTGTGTGTGTGTGTGTGTGTGTGTGTGTGTGTGTGTGTGTGTGTGTGTGTGTGTGTGTGTGTGTGGAGGGGGGGTAGGGGGGGATGTGCCTGAGGTGCATAGTCTGCTGTCAGACATGCTGAGTGCAGATTCTCCTCTCATCTCTTTTCTTCTCCTGTCTGCTCTCCTCTCCTCTCCTCTCCTCTCCTCTCCTGTCCTCTCCTGTCCTCTCCTGTCCTCTCCACTCCTCTCCTCTCCTCTCCTCGTCCCTTCTCTCCACTCCACTCCAGTCCTCTCCTTTCCTCTCCTCTCCTCTCCTCTCCTCTCCTCTCCTCTCCTCTCCTCTCCTCTCCTCTCCTCTCCTCTCCTCTCCTCTCCTCTCCTCTCCTCTCCTCTCCTCTCCTCTCCTCTCTCCTTTCTCCTCTCATTTCCTCTTCCTCCCATCTGCTCCTTCCTGTCCTCGTCTTTAGTGTCTGCGCTGCTCCTCTCTCCCCTCTCAGCGTGAGCTCCGAGACGGCTCCCTGCACC
>CM050207.1:29834407-29844407 GCA_027475355.1 Coilia nasus
TCTGCGGACAGCTGGACTCAAGCTCATCTCATCATTTCTTTTTTATTTTTTATTTAAGTTTTGTGTTCTCTCTTTGGCCGCCTGCTCGTGTTCGGCTGCTTGCTTTAACTGCGAGTGGATGCACATTCTGAGCTGTTCGTTCCCACACACCCTCCAAGAAAGTCATTTAATGTCTGACAACAATGCAGGGACTCTTATCAGGCTTAGCAACACCGCTAAGCATGTTGCCATTCAGCATAAGCAATATCAGCTTAAAAAAATGAGGCAGCGATCGAAGCCGTTTGGCATTTAAACTTTAAAAGACACCCATAATCTGGCAAGAGTCTATTTAAAGGGTAAATCAAATATTGTTCAGGATAATCATTTTATCTGATATGTGAGGATTCCAAACACCCTTATCAGCGGCACACTCGCAGTTGTTTTGTCTTTTTTAATCCTGCATTCTGTCTGCGAGGTTTTAATTGATTCTGTCTCGCAGAGGATTTTCAGAAGGAGATAATGCATTTGCGAACATGATGTTGGAATGCTTGTTTGAAGCACACTGTATTTGTCTGCGCCTATTTGCTTTTGCCCAACCACCCTGTCCTTCAAATATCCATCTGTTTTTTCTGGGTGACAGCTCAGTGTTGTCCCATAGGGAGTGTTTTTTTCAACTGTTTGAGTTTCTTCTTCTTTTGTAAGTATTGGAACGTAGCCTGTACACAGTACACATGGCTGTTATGGGAAATGTTAGCATTGGAGGCAAAATTATGCGGGGTCCATGGCCGTTACGGTAAATGTTAGCATTGAGTTCATGGCTGTTATGGTAAGGCCTGGAACCTTGAGCTCCACACTTAAACCACACCCTAACCTAACATGCTAAAACAACAACTGAAATAGGCTTTTCTGCACCAGTTGCTGTTTTCTGGTACACATACATATTTTACACCTCTGCAGACATGCGGCATAACACAAGTGCAAACATGGCATGAAAACTGGTGAATCTTATTACTGATATAAAGTAAACAAATATAAACCCTAAAGTTTTGGATGAACTCCTGAAACCTTGAGGTTTCCGCTCATCCCAGCTGTGTTGGGCACTGATAACACCCAGGCAACCCCATGCTGGACCTCGCTCACCTCACCTCCTCAGCACCAGCCGCCGCCTGCACGAGGAAAAGCTGTTTATCCCAGAAGCTGGGTAAGTAGAGGCCTGCCCCGGCTGGATCCTGAGAGGGTAACATGTCATGAGGACAAACACCAGTCTATTTAGTCTGCTCTGAGAAGCCATCGGTAAACAGCACAGAATGGAAGCAGCTGTTTGTTTTTTCATGGTGGCCTTATTTTTTTCCTCCCTTCTCTCTTTTTTCTCTCTCTCTCTCTCTGCTGCTCACGTTTTTGAGACAAACAAGTATCTAGGTGGAGAGTAAATCGGGATGAAGCAGTTGGACCTTATGGAAGGAGACTAACTGGCCTTTCAGTGGCAATGGAGGTTCACTATATCATAGGGCCATGTACTCATGTACTTTCCTCATGTCACTAAAGCATTTATTTGTTTCCTGTGGCAGAACATCCTGTTTGCTTTGGGAACATGTTAGAAACATATTGTATTTCACTGCATTGTCAAACTGAAACTGAGATTTTGGAAACTCAATACAACAGATCCTATGACATTGTGCGGCTATGTCAGAAGACTCATTTTGCATAATGGGCAATTCCTCAAATGCGAGGGCGTGATGGGAATGTGGGCAATTTTGTGTGCCAAATTCCATGACAAGTCAGTGGCACTCGGTGGCAACAAATGCCTTATTAAATTCCGTTTAAATATCCGAACACGGACACTTGTGCGGTTACGGCGTGTCATTTCCTCCACCTAATCTCCTGCGGCGCGTTTCACGCCCTGTGGGACGGCACAGGAAGGCCATTAACACAGCCGGGGCCATGTGACGGTCACATGATCTGGTGCTGTGGAAAAGGCATCTGCGATGGTAATCCACAGATCAGTGTCCCATCGTAACATAACCACTGGGCCCCGCTCACCACCGAGGAAAGAAAAAAAAAAAAAACGAAAACGGCCACAGATGGACGAAAGCTCCTATTAATCACATATTTAATTGAGCCCCCGTTGAACACATAAAGACTGTGGTAGTGCTTTTGGGATTTCTTGGTTTTCTTTTCCTGTCTGTCTCTCTCTCCTAAGAGGAGCAGATGTGACTGAGCAGTGTAAGGTGATAGTTAGAGGTCTTTTCTTGTTTTTAGTTTTTCATTCAGCTCCACTCATCATAAGCCATTAACAGCGCCTGTTTATCCTCACCAGCCTCTTTCCTCTGCAACCCATGCAGTGTCTGGTTAGCACGCACATCCAGTTGTTACCCCTCAGTGGTTTGGTTTGGTGTGGTGTTCCTTTTTGGTAAATGAGGGTGTGGTTCTGCTTTTTCAGGAACGGTGAAGCTCTTTACCTTGGCACTTCACCTTTGTTGACTATCTTTGTGGTGCAGTGTCATCAGTGTGCATGTTTCTAAGAAATAACAATGTTGACTGTTCTGTGGTCACGTTGCTCTGTGGTGTTATGCCATAGGTAGACCGTTGTGTCCGTTGTCTCCACAAGATCCCCACACGCCATCTCCCACTCACTCACTCACATCATTTCCCCCCACTGCCACACTCCAAGTCAACCTCACCCAGCCTAAGCCCCCCACCCGACCAACCCACCCGGCATGGAGGGGGATTCCATGGGCAGGCTGCTTACCGCTGATTACCCGCCCAAAAAGGCAGAGGGTGCCCCTCCGCCCCACCTCAGTGTCTGGAAAGAGCGGCAGCAGCGGTGGTGGAGAGCAGAATCAAAGCTCTGCTCTGTTATTAACCCAGTGCAGCTCTTGAGGAAAGAAAGCCCTACTGTGAGCTTAAAAGGAGTTGTCTCATTTGATCATTTATTACACATTTAAAGTGGTTTTGAAATGGCTGAGGCTGGTGCGGTCTGCGTCCCCTAATTGGAGTTCTTTTTCTCCCATTAATACATCCAGACTTGTGATCCGAGCGCAGAGGCACGAACGCGCCCCAACAAAAGCACTTGTCAACGGTTAACAGTTGTGCTGTTGCCATTCGGGGATCAGATTTGCGTTTATGCGCAGCTGTCGCCAGCTACCCCAAAAAGCCCTGCTAAGCAAACTTACCAACCAGAGACATTATCGTTCCCTGTTTTGGAGCCACTGATTGGTGCAGACAGCTTAAGCGCTTGGCCGATGTTCAATTGAGTGAAAATATGACAATGGCAGTATGGATGTTAAGCTTTTCTTAAACTCATCACGAACTTACCATGTTGTTTTTTTTCACATTGTATGACTCTTTTATGGTGTTTGCTCTTCATGAGATGAATTATCGTCCCTCCCTTCAAAGCGGGCAGTGTGGTTGAAGCTGAATTGATATTTTTTGGATGTGATGTTATTGGCTAGCTGGGCCATGCGTGATCCATCAGTGACCATCAGTGTTCCATCATGTGATTTATGTTCTCAGTTCTTATGTTCACTCTTCTCTTCTCTTCTCTTCTCTTCTCTTCTCTTCTCTTCTCTTCTCTTCTCTTCTCTTCTCTTCTCTTCTCTTCTCTTCTCTTCTCTTCTCTTCTCTTCTCTTCTCCTCTCTTCTCTTTTTTTGTTCCTCTTCTCCACTGTTCAGGCCCATTCTCTCCTTGTCTCTTCTCTTCACTCCTCTCCTTTCATCTTTCTGTTTTTTGCTCTTCACTTCTCTTCCCTTCTCTCTTTCAGTCTTCACCTCCCTGATCTCCCATCTACAGCTTAGCTTTGCATTTTTGCAACTCTTCCAGTCAAATCCCCCCTGCCTCACCCCCACCTCCAACCCCAGTCCTCCTCGCTGAATCCAATCTGCCTCATAATTCACCACTGTTGTCTCTCACCTTGACGTACACCTAGTAAACGTGTAAAACATTCCACTGGGATTTGCTCCATTTTAATAACAGGCACTCCTGAAGCAGCGCTGGGCAGAAAGAGATATCAGTTACTTGCTTTTTAAGGATTCTGGCATGGGGGCTGCGTGAACACTCTGCTCGGAGGGAACGGAGCCCCCGTCCAAAACTAACAGACGGGACAAGCAGGCAATTTTTGAGAATGCGGTTTTCAGTTTCTACGCATATTTTTCCAGCGCTGCTCCCGGAGCCATGATGAAATCCGCGTTTGGCCCCTGCCCAGTCTATTACCTGTGCGAGTGTCAGGTGATAGCCTCCCTAATTACTCTGGAAGGCTAACAGAGAGCCTTTCTCGCCCGGGCTTTTTCACGCGGCCCCCAGCGCCACTAAACGTGTCGCTCCTCTGGTAAAATGTGATCTTTGCGTTAATGAAGGACACGCTTCATTTCCTAAACTCAATTCCACCTCCCGGCTCACCCTCTAGAGGGAGCTTTGCCTTACCCTGTCGTTTTTCTTTCTCCTGTGTTCTTCTGCCCCCCCCATACCCATTCACATATAGGCATTCAATACATCTTTTTGGGTCGAAATTGGATTAGGTGCTTGTGTAGTAATGATTGACTGTAGTGTGTTTATATGTGTTAGTGTGGCTACGTGTGTGTGTTTGTTTGTGTGTGTGTACGCGTGCACATATGTGTTCATGCTCGTGTGGCAATGTGTGTTTCTGACACAGTGTCCCCCATAGCACTCTGAGATTGTGAGTTCTTCTGGCACGCACTCAGAACTGGCTAAGCCGAAAACAGAGGCTTCTCAGACATCAGCATCACCTTGTCCAACCGCGTCGGCTCCCTGACCACAGCTCCCTTCCCCCCAACACACACACACACACACAAACACACACACACACACACCAACCCCCCCCCCCATCAGCAACCAGCCCACACCAACCCCAACCTCAACCCCAACCCTGCGGCCCACAGGCCCTCCTCTGGACGCCCAGAGTGGTGCTGGTCCGAGAAGCAGCCCGCCGAGCTGTCATTAGAATATATGTTTCACAAGCAGACGCGGGATAGTAAAACCTTCAGGCTGGAGTGTTATTATAGCTGGGCCGAACAGGCCACTCTCTGTTTGCTTTATTGGAGTTTAAAAGTGGATTCCGTGTCGTTTTTTTTTTCCTTCTTCTTCTTCTTTTTTTACCTCAGACATGAGTTAGACGTGGTTTGAGGGTGAGGGTGAGGTGGACGTCTGATAAACACACATTATAGCTCATGCTGTTACTGACATAATTTGCTTTCTCTCCCGTTCTTTTCCCCCCCGTCTCCTTCCCTCTAAAGATCAGTGATTCCATTTAAGTCATCGGGCCTCTCAGTAGGTGACTCAGTGCTGGGCAGTAGGAGAGTGGGAGACGACCACAGAAACGTCGGCCATGTTTTTGTCTGTCACGCAGCGACACTTACGGGAGCCAAGGACTGACTGACAGGGCCACTGTGGTGTGCAGGAAGGCAGCTACAGCAAGACGGCACATTTTCATTTTTGGAGGGGGGTTATGGTTGGGGGGTTAGGGAGTGGGGGGTAGGGATCACGTGCTGACGGCCCCTCCATCTCTGACTCGGTTAACAGATTTTCTCCCCGCTGTGCCAGACCTTAAATCAGCTGGGCATTTCCAAAAAAAAAGAAAGCTTATGGTACATCTAAAGCACCACCCTTTTGTTTTCTCGTGTTTTCCTTTTCCTCCGTGGCCGGCCCTGGCCCGGGCGTGTAATAGAGCGCATATTGGCGAGGGCCGAGGGCCCGCTGTGACCGGGGCCCGATGTGTGCTCCTGATTACGAAGGCCTCCTTTTAGTCACTGACAGACATGGTAATAAAAGTGTCCATAAATTGAATTTGTGCTTTTGAAAGGAGCAGGGATATCTAAGGAGCGTTTCAGCTGATTGTCTCCAGCCGCCGTGGCAGGGCTTCAGTGGCTTTCTGGGGAAAGTTGATCCCCGCTGCGGTGGGGGGTGGGGGGGGTTGGGTGGGGCGGTGTGGGTTGAGGGGCTGGGATGGAGTGGAGTGGAGGGGTGGGGTGGGGGGCAGGGGTAGATGTGGTTGGGGGTAGAGGATTGTTTGGGGGGGGTTGGGGAGTCGGGAGAGGGAGTAACAGTGGGCTGCGGGAACCTCGCCCAAGCCAAGGAAAATAAAGACTGCTTTATTGCTATTCAAAAATCATTTGATTGAGTTTGTGCAAAATGGGGGCACACAGCCATGAATCAGCTGCGTATGTGTGTGTGTGTACGTGTGTGTGTGGGTGTGTGTGTATTTGATACTTGAGTCTATCTGTGTGTGTGTGCGTGGGTACGTGTTTTTGGAACTGCTTATGTATTATGTGATGGTGTGTCTGAGGGGCCTTTTTGGCGTTTTTTGTCCTGTCATCCACTCAAACGGTAACAGCGGCTTTGATGTATGACATTTCATCAATGGACGTCTACAGCACGCGCCTGTGTACTTAACCCAGGCAGCAACGAGCTACCACTCGCAGCCGTGTCTCTTCCCATTGCCTCTGTAATAGGAAGAAAGACAGCTCCTGAGCCTCACCACGACCAACTCTCCTCTCTCTCTCTCTTTCTCTCTCTTGCTCTCTCTATCTCTGTCGCTCTCCTTCCCACTCTTTCTCTCAGTCAAACTCTCCGCAGGTCTCCTTCCATTCGCGTCGAGTCTCCACAGGGGGATTCTCTCCCTTTCTCCATCTCCATCCCTCCGTCCCCACCTTCCTCTCCCCACTCTCTCTCTCTCTCTCTTTTCCATGGCTCAACTTGATGGACTGACTCTGTGATTTAGCCCGGGCTGCACTATGATTAAACCAAACATTGTTTCCACTCCCTGGTGTGAGCCGTCTCATAGCACAGACTCACTGCAGGCTCGTGGGGGGACTCCGCCCTGGGGAGGAGAGTGTGGGTGTGTGTGTGTATATGTGTGTGTATATGTGTGTGTATGTGTGTGTGTGTGTGTGTGTGTGTGTGTGTGTGTGTGTGTGTGTGTGCGTGTGTATGTGTGTGTGTATGCGTGTGTGTGTGTGTGAGTGTGTGCACGTGTGTCTGTGTGTCTGTGCGTCTGTGCGTGTGTGTGTGCCTAACAGTGTATATTTAGCTTGGTCACAAGCTGGTCTGTAAAGGGGGATGGAGAGATTGGGAAAGAAAGAGAGACAGACAAAAAAAGGAGGGAGGGCAAGGGAGGGAGGAGAGGGGAGGGGAGGAGAGGAGAGGAGAGGAGAGGTAACTTTACACGCCATTGAGACCAGCTTGCCTTTTGCCCCACGTGCTGTCACACTCCCCCAGAATTTGCCATTAGCCTGTCCAAAAAAGAGCCTACACCATTGTGACAAAGGGGACTGGCAATGTGGAGGACAGCCGTTTGAGGTCCCACTGGAGTTGTTAGGACCCACAGAACTTTTGGTGGCGTGTGGCGCGTAAGTGGTGGCAGTGGGACCAATGCATCATCCTCTGAGAATGTATGTATGTGTATGTGTGTGTGTGTGTGTGTGTGTGTGTGTGTGTGTGTGTGTCTGTGTGTGTGTGTGTGTGTGAGAGTGTGAGTGTGTGTGTATGTGTGTGTGTGTGTGTGTGTGTGTGTGTGTGTGTGTGTCACCGTCACTAAATTACACAACCCCCCTCTCTATGTCCCATGCTGACTCTGCACAGAGGTGAGAGTGAGCACTACTTGTTTGCACTCTGTCCTTCTCTCCCTACCTCTCTCTCTCTCATTCTCTCTCTCACTCTCTCTCTCTTTCTCACACACACACATACACATACACACACATACAGAGAGAGAGAGGTTCTAGCTCCTAGGGAAATGCCTTCCCTATAATAAACCTTCTCATGGAATGCTGCCAGGTGAGATGTTTAAAGGATTTCTTTCCTCTTTGTGTCTCTTTCTATCTCTCTCTCTCTCTTCTTTGTTCCCTTTCATTTTCTCTGTCATTTGCACATGTGCATACACACACACACACACACACACACACACACACACACACACACGTTAGCTTACATCTGCTATGACCACTGGTGAATGGTATCAGTTTCCTCTAGGCCGTCTTTGAATTAGACATCTTTTCTCTTTTTCTCCCCTGTCGTTTCGAAGGTCTTCCTTCTTTAAGCCATTCTTTGAACACAGATATGACTAAACCGGTATATCAGCGCCATTATGTGCAATTTCCTGTATTTTATAAGGTACATTTACTGACACCACAGCATGGCGTGCTCTCCGTCGTGAAGTTCGGAAAGTTCTCCCTCTGTCTTATTCACTAACCGCATTTGTGGAAATCAATATCAAGCCAGACGACAGAGCCAGTGGTAGTCAGTGGGTTTGTCTCAGGACAGCTTCTCCCACACAGACATTTCAGACACGGGTTTTGATGTGACCTACTGTAACGTGAAGCTGGAATCAATGATCTCCAGTGGTTCATTGCCAGAGGGCTTAAATCCTGGAACAATAAACATTCAAATAGAGTTTATGAAAAGGCCTGATGGTTGCGTGCTTTCGTTTCACGTTGGAAGCCCATGAAGAAGTTACTGTTTACTCTTCATGTTATAGAGAGGGAACTTGTTTCAGAGACTTACCTGCGTGTGCCTAGGTGAGTCGGTATCATTGACAACCGTCATTATGATATTAATTTACAATATCAATTTAATGATCATTTAGGTGTGTATTTTCTCACACTTATTGCGGTTATAAAAATCTCTCTCTCTCTATTTCCTCTCTTTTTCTTTCTCTGTCAACATCTCTGTAAAAAGCAGTACACACAAAAATACAGTGTCTTGTATTTTTCACCTAAGGGTGTGTATGTGTGTATTTTTGTTTGTGTGTGTGTGTGTGTGTGTGTGTTTGTGTACGTTGGTGTGCGTATGTTTTTGTGGGTCTGCGCGTGTGTGTAGATGTGTATGTGTGTGTGTGTGTGTGTGTGTGTATGTACGTGTGCGTGTGTGTGTGTGTGTGTGTGTGGGTTAAGGGGCTCGGCTTGATCTGGTTCTGAACCTGGACACGTACATGGAAAATGCTGCTGTGACATTCTCCATGACTCTGTGTGAGATGTGGCTGCAGCCGTGGAGAAGCCACAACAGAGGCCAGACGGTAGGAGCTGGGGCTGAGGCTGGAGCTCGTGGGCTGGATGCCTCTCTTGGGGGACTGGGGGGGTGGGGTGGAGGTGAACATGGAGCTGGTGGTGGTGGTGGTGTAGTGGAGGGGAGTAGCCTGCTCTCCATCTTGCTCTAACCACGGTCGCTTGACTCATAAATCCACATCATCCAGGTTGCCTGCTAGCGTCTAGGCAGAGCCCAGCTCGGAGTCTGCTCCCGAGCTTGTTCCCCATGGAGGTCAAGGCTGTCATGTGTGGGCCTGTGTTTCTTGTTTCTTCTTCAGTGCCACGTGTGTGTGTGTGTGTGTATATGTGTGTGTTTGTGTGCGTGCATATGTGTATGTGTGTGACTAACAGCTTCGAGAAGATTACGGCGTTAGCCTCTAAAAGCTACGGGGAGGTGAGCTTGGTTTTCCTCTCGCTGGAGGGAATTGAAAATGTATCATAGTAATCACCACGCTAGATATATGGTATATTTGCAAGCTGCCTGGTGGGACCGAATGGTCCATAACCATTAGTAAAGGCAACGTATTATTATTATTTTTTATTTTACCGTTGTCCCCTAGAGGCTGTCCCCAGTGTGACCTTTGAGGGGACTTCCATCTCAGAGACCAACTCGTTCCAGCAGGGAAGAGCTGGACTTTTATATATATATATATACATATATATATATATATATATATATATATATATATATATATAAAACGCAGACTTCCATCATGAGCCTGACGAGTTTAATTAAAACGCTCATCTCCTCTAAATCTGCCAGTCATTACTCCGTGGCGCTCGCAAATTTAAAGAGGGCAGGGAGAAAAAAAAGCAAGGCGGGGGTGTTGGTGGTAAGAGGGCGGTGGGTGGTTGCTGGGTTGCTGGTGGCCATGAGTGGGTGTTGTGAGGAAGAAAGTCTGTGTTTGCCATGCTAGCTTTTCATTTCTGCAGCCCCTCGCCACAAAACAAATACTGGGTTGGGGTTGTGTTTGATACTGTGGCGCAG
>CM050207.1:29849407-29871907 GCA_027475355.1 Coilia nasus
GGGGTGAAAGAAGCATGAAAAAGTGTGGGTCCCTCCAGACCTCAGGGAAATGGATGACAGTTACACGCTCTTCAGCCAATTAATTGTCATCTCAGCTGTTGCTTTAACTCCCTGACCTTAGCTCCTCCATGTTGTTTGTCTTATCATTTCCGGAAGAGGACCTCATCTGTGCTCATGTAAAAGAGCACGCTGACCTTCAGCACAGTGCAAAGGTCAGAGTTCAGCCCTTGTATATTTCGCTAGTGTGGCAACAGCTATGCAGGGCCTTTAGGGAGATGAGTTTGAAAAGGGAAGGAATTGGAAGGAGCACATTTTTTTTCTCTCCTCATTTTTTTTTTTTTTTTTACTTCTCAGCTGCCATCCATTATTAGCGCCAATTACTCTTCAATCTCCTGTTCATCTACCTGTAAAATGACATTAGATATGCCTTTACCCCTGGTCACATGGTTGCTCACCCCCTGGGGACCAGAGAGCTGTTTCAAGTTCTGACAATCACCACCATCCACCGCCGTTTTTCCCAAGCTCCCAGCACCGGCTAATAGAGCCTTCCCACCAATCCTGAGAACACGCCGGTCTGAAAAACAAAAACACACAAGCCTTTGTGTTCGAGGAAGCACGGGTGTTAGTTTGGGGTGTGGTAGGGTGGTGTGTATGTGTGTGTGTGTGTGTGTGTGTGTGTGTGTGTGTGTGTGTGTGTGGGTGGAGGTGGAGGGGTTGGTGGTAGTCATTGGAATTGAATGTGCCTGCCATTTTGTGTGTGGGTCCCCTTGGTGAGAGTGGCGTGGGTGCCTGCCTGTGGGTTGTGCGTGTGAAAGGGGATACAGTTCCAGTGAGCGCCGCTGCCTTTAGCATGACAACAGAGGGGGCGGTGCCGCCTCCGTCTATTTTGGAGAGTGCCACCTCATTGTACCCCCGGTGCCTCGGCGCAGACAAAGCCCGGAGAGGTCGCTCTCAGCTGGGGACGAGTGGGGGGCAAGGGGGGGCACATTCACAGAGGCTGCCCCTGCTCGCCCATGCGCTGCTGCCCCTGCCGGCCCCCGCCTGCCGGTAGCCTCCTACTTCCTACTTCCTGTCCGGGGAGGAAGGGGAGGAGAGGGTGGGCAGCACACTGGAACCAGAGCGGTGGGTATTGCTGTTCCTGCTGGGAGCCCGTGAATGAGCTGAGGGCTGGCACAGGGCTGAGGAGATTATCTTCTCTCGTCTACATCGCTGCCCTCTCAAACAACATGTATATGTGTGTACACACACACACACACACACACACACACGGAACTATGGTTCCACACACACAAACACGTACACACACACACACACGTACACACATGGTCAAACACACATAGTAACACAAACAGGAAAACAAAAAAATGTGCTATGTAATTATGTACAGGGTACCAGACATCTTCCAGACATCTGGCATCTTTTGTGCCCACAACACTGTGCTGTCAGCTCTGGTCAAGGCACACACTACCTTGCAAGCACTTACCGCACACACACACACACACACACACACACACACACACACACACACATTCTTATGTGTAGCTCTCCTCAGTCTGAGATTCTCTCTCTCTCTCTCTCTCTGTCTGTCTGTCTGTCTCTCTCTCATTCTCACTCACTAACTCTCATTTGCATGGCACTGGCATTATCAGAGTGAGCAGTGTCATGGCGGAGCACAGCGACAACGTCCCTGACAGCTAGTTTATCTAAGCACAAAGAGAAGTTGAGAAGAATGGAGAGGCTTTCTCCCGCCACCACCACCACCACCACCACCACCATCGTCCGCCTGCCCCGGTCCTCATTCAGACACCCTGACATGTAGTCAGGGGCGCAGGAAGCCACATAAAAACCAGAGCTGCCACGAATGATGGACTACACCCCTACACCACTAGCACCGATTCACTGACACAAGACGAGGTGGAGGGGAAAATTGCATATGGCACCAGACAACACGACGAGAGTGGTATTCAGTACTTTCACAAGGTGGGGCAGGCTGACGGGCGGGCAGGGTTAGACAAGACATGGTCAGGCCTACTACTGGCCAGAGTGAAGGAAGGGGAGAATCAATAACGAGGTTTACATCTCGGAAATATGCATACGCAACCGTAGCAGCATCAGCATCAGCATCAGCGTCAGCGTCAGCATCAGCATCATTGGCCCTTCTACCAACCTTCACACCTGCCGTATCCACCCCAAAACCACACTCAGCTACCACACACAGCCTGATGCATGACATCCAAGTCTGTGTGTGTGTGTGTGTGTGTGTGTGTGTGGCAATGGACAGTTGTGCTGTATGCTACAAATAAGAAACACAAACACACATTTTTTTTCTCTCAGCTAGCGTACAATGTGTATGAGGAAATGATTTTTGTTTTGATTAATCTTAAGAGCATGCTGAAATATCTGTCAATGAAGTCTGGTCTGTTGGTTAATGTTTGTTATAAACAACCTTGCTAAAGTTTATGTGATGAATGGCAGTGTTGTAGGTGGTGATCTGTCTGTCAGAGTCCAAATTACTCTGATCAAACACATGGCTGTCATGAGCTCATCGGCTTTCTGGTCAACAGCCAATCTGCGAACAAAACAACTGCACACTCAGCAAGACCAAAGCAATATTCTTAATTTGTTCGTCTGTCACCTACCTCAGTCTTACTTTCAGTCTTCAGAAACACACACACGCATACACACACTCTCTCTCTCTTACTCTCTCTCTCTCTCTCTCTCTCTCACACACACACATCCATACACACACATCCATACACACACACTCTCTCTCTTACTCTCTCTCTCTCTCTCTCTCTCACACACACACACACACACATCCATACACACACACAAACACACACGCACACACTCCTACACACACACACCCACACACACACCCAAACACACAAACACACACTCCCACACACACTGTTTCTACAGTAATAGTCCAATGCAACCACGCCTGAATTTACATAAACTGGACGACAGGCATTAGGTTGTTTAAGAGACACTGTGAATATAATATCACTATATATGGCCAAGAGATTTCCGAGAAATGGAATACTTATTAATGGCTTTCTCACATATAAAAGCTAATATTGATAGACATTGCCAGCACTGAATAGGTTTTTGATTATGGGAGTTATTATGTGAGTTGCTAACAGGCCTATACAACATTAATCCTGTACCTCGGAGACTCTTTGTAATGAGAAGAGAGAAACAAATGGCTTTTTAATGCCTTCATATTGTGCAACACAGGGACACAAAAGCAGAATGGCAGTTATTGTATCGGGTGCTTGTACATTACGGAGGTAACTTGCCGAACTACTCTGCGCGGTGCTGATAGTGTCGTGATGAATGGAAGACGTCGAGCAGATGTTCCGACTCGGCTATAATGTAAACGGGACGAGATCAAAGTGAAAGGAAAGTACTGGCGATAGTCAATAAAGTTTTTTTTTTCTCTCTCTTTCTTCTTCAGTTCCATCCTCCCCACCCCCCATTACATTACCATTATTAAAAAGGAAAGAAGTCTGTTTAATAAAGTCTATTAATCACCCCGAGTGAGGGAGTTCATCGGCTCACCCTCAAGCTTTAGTCCCTAATCAATCATGCAGACCCCAGTAATGTATTCATGCGGAATGTAAGGGGAGACTTGTTTGACAGAGTTCCAAGAGGGGAAGAATTTATTAAGTTCCCTTCACCGGCCAATTCTGAAAACTATACCACAATCGATACTGTTACGGAGGGAATAGATGATATATGTACGAATCTTATTGAATGTGAACAATATATCAGTTTCACGGGATGAATAGCATTGCTTGTTTCAGAAAGCCCCACTAGCCCCAAACTCACAAAATGATTTTTTTTTACCCCCCAACTTGCGGCTGTTGTCTATACAAGCCACTTGTATCCTTGAGCCAAAGCACAGTCGGTCAGCTCTGCGCTCAGAGCGAGCTCCCCTCTGCCATGTGATCATCGTCTCCAAAGCGAGAGAAAGTATGTCTTATTAGTTCACACACTGCATCTAAATTCCGAGCTACAATGCTGACTTATGTAGAAAGCTGAGGAAGGAGTCCAGCTTCCTGCACACATCAATGACGTATGCACACACACACTACAGTCAGGGGCTATTTATTTCTCTCTCTCTCTCTCTCTCTCTCTCTCTCTCTCTCTCTCTCCCCTCTCTCTTTCTCCCCCCCCCCCCCCCCCCCCACACCTACCCCCTCTCACACACACGCACAGACACACGGTCTTTCATACAGACACCACACACACACGCACACACATACACACACAGACACATAAACACACACACCAAGAACATACACACACACATTTATGTTATCTCTTTCTTCCTCTCTGTTTAGTTCTTGTCTTTCCTTCTTTCCTTCTCTGCCTCTCTCTGTTTTCTTTATTCTATGTGAAATAACACAGCTGTTGTCCAATGAAGTTCAGTCAGAGAATATTTAGAAACTCTTTCTGAGTGTGGAGGCCTGAGGAGGCCTGTGTAGTGTGTGTGTGTGTGTGTGTGTGTGTGTGTGTGTGTGTGTGTGTGTCTGTGTCTGTATCTGTGTGTGTGTGTGTGTGTGTGTGTGTGTGTGTGTGTGTGTGTGTGTGTGTGTGTGTATGCGTGTGTGTCTGTGTCTGTGTGTGTGTGTGTGCGTATGCATGCGTGAGTGAAAGAAATATTTGATTCCCTGAGAAAACACTGGAAATTGTGTGGGTAATCGAACATGAGTCTAAACCAGACAACCACTAAAGACCCTGGGAAATACAGCATATATATATACACACACACTGCACACACTTCTAATTTAGCTCAAATAGTTGACTAGATTTCCGGTGTAATCATTTTTTTCCCATTTCCCCTGCTGACCCCCATATTCCTGTTAAGTTGGAGGAGAGAGAGTGAGAGAGGACGTGTTAAAAGAGAGATGAAGAGAGCGTGAAAGAAACACCAAGGGTAAAAAATAAAGCCCCGACATTACTCTGTCAGACGGAAGAAAACAGAAGGAGCTTTGCCCAGCTTCAAAGCGCCATTTCCATAATTGCGCTGTAACTTGGGCAAGATGAGTGTGCATGCGAGGCGGCTGAGAAAAGCACAATCTTTCAGATGAGTGAACGGCTAAAGCCCCTCGCCGCCACCCCCCCACCCCCCCTCCCCTCCTATCCCAACCCTCGGCCCCTTCACCGTCAAACCCCTTTTTTTTTACACCTCCTTCTTTTCCACCAACCCCTTCGCCACCCCCGCACCCCACTTGTTGCCATTCGGATTCAGTGAAAGCATTCCTCTCCCTAACCTCTGTCAACAATAGGCATGAAATCAGTGCCCTCCTCCTCCTCTCCTCCTCGAGCCCCAGAGAATGTCACTCTCCCTGGGCCTTTGTCCACAGGTCTGCCCAGGAAAAACAAACCAGACAAAAAAGGCCCACTGAGCTCCCTGCTACATCTGTCCGCCCTTCAAGAACTCTCACAGAAATGCTCCCAACAAGAGGGATTTTTTTTTTCTTTCTCACCCTCTTCTCTTTTTCCACCGTGATCTTGACAGGACTGCCACAAGCAACCGAGCAAAAACAAAAAAAGGAAAACAGATGAAGAGACAGTGTGAAAGACGGTGCATATAAACATCATTAACCTGGCAAAAAGAATGGGGAGAAGACATGTAGAGTGTATACCTCCTGTTTATGTATTTGAAATATCAGGTCTTACAGTCTTGGGCCAAAACAAATGTATTAATGGTCGATAAATGTGAAGATATTGTGTGGAACATACACTCTCAGAAATATGGGGACAGTAGGGGTACAAATCTGTCTCTTAAGGTTCAATAAGTAATAATGTACCCCGAAAGGCTAATATTTGGACTGTAAGGTACTGATGGTGTACCTATTCAGTTCTGGAGAAGGTACAAACTAGTTGTAAAACAGTGGTTAAAAGGTACAATTATGTGCCTTTAAGGATACTGCCGGTGTGACAAGCTTTGTCCTAAAAGTTCAATTCTGTACCTTCTTTTCTGAGAGTGTACGCGTCACTTTGCCCTGCTCTGGCTCCCCTTCCTTAGCCCCCCCACTTTCACCTAACATGCCAGTTAAAGCTGGTTGACAACAAAAAAAAACAGGGCGGCCAAAGCTTGCCCAGCGCCGAGATGTGAGGGGGGGCAATCATGTGAGGGCTTCATAAAAGGATTAGCACCCGGGACAAAGATTGCGGCAGGCTTCAAAGCCGGAGCGGGGTTACAATGGGAATGACATTTGTCCATCTCCGCGGAGGGGAGGAGGGGTGTGGCTGCTGTCCAGAGCACTGAGGGGACAATGACAGAAGGGGAGGACGAGGTGACAAGGCGAGGCCACCTTCTCCTTTCAGGGGGCACCTCTGGCCCTGCCAATGGGCCCGCTCTCTTGTTTATTTACTCCGCGGCCCCCTTCGCTCCATTCAGGCTGGCCCTCTGATGGCTCCATTGGATGCTCACTCGCTGGGCCGGCCAGCAGCGGCCATCCAGCCCCCATTTCTGGATCAATGGAGAGGCAGAAAGACAGATTACAGTTCCCTTCTTTTCTAATGATTCCATGCTCCTTCACGATTTTTTGTCACCCTCCAAATTGGTATTTAACAATGCATTCCTCTCCTCTCCTGGGTAGCAATGTGACATTCTGTATCATGATAGTGAGGAGAGCCACTTGAATCTCAGCAGGGTCATAGCAATAGTGGTGAACTGATGAACACAACAAACAAATACACAGAAACATAAATACAATAATATCACTTTGCTATCACATTAACAAATATAGCCTATATATGTTTTTTTGTGTTTCTTGATTCAAAATGGCATTACAGCTTAAATATAATAACAAAATGCAAAGAGGAACCTAAACTAAGATGAGAAATAATAATAATAATAATAATAAGAAGAAGAAGAAGAAGAAGAAGAAGAAGAAGAAGAAGAAGAAGAAGAAGAAGAAGAAGAAGAAGAAGAAAAAGTATATAGTATAATAATAGTTTTACATTTTTGTAGGCCTGTGTGTGGGGGGCTTTCTAGCATGCATCTGATGGAGGGAGCGTTTGTGGAGCTGTGTGTAGCTGTTTTTAACCTACAGCAATTTTCCATCGCCCAAGCGAAAGGTTTCAACAGGAGCATTTAACATCGCTGGGAGGGAAGGAATAAAAAGAAGAGTCGGTGTTGATTATTGCTCATTAGTCAAAAGGACATCCACTTAACGGGCGGATAAATGAGTGACACACCACGTCCCACAAGGAATGGCCTCCGTGTAGCTCAGAGCGAAATGTTCGTTAATGTATTCCACTTTACATGGCAGAGAAAAGCAGGCGTTGGACATGTATGTTGACATCGCAAACCATGATTACTTTGTTTCTTGTGGGGCATTTTAATTCTTAATTGTATGCAATGATCAGAGAGACGTCAGCCCTGCTGAGGTGAGTGCCAGGCTTTCAGCCTTGTTTCATGTGATTTCCAATGATCAAAACAAAGTGTGCGGTCCCTCAGCAAAAACAGCCTCCCAACACAGGAAACAATCATCAATATTTATAACAATAACTAGACTGGGCGGTGCATAATTGTTGAATGAGTTTGCTATGCCAGTCCTGGCGGCCAGATTTGCGCCACTGCATTAAACATTTTCCCAACGTCGCTACCGCTGTTTAATATTGCTGCCATGTAAACCAAAATAAGTTTAAAGCGTAGCCTACGTTTTGAAAGGAAGTACATTGCCTTTATTCTTTTCTTAGCACTATTCAATTGGGTCATTGTGTTGTGGAACTACTTGTGGCTGCGCATTCAACAGACCATTGCAAACATGCTGAGAATCTCTGAGGGTCTGCTATGGGCAACGCGTCCTCTCCCTTGACCTGTTCTGAGTGTATGAGAGCGGGTCAGTAGTGACTGGAGATGTTAGTCACACCAAGCTTCGTGCTACTTCCTGCAACCGAGCCAGTGGTGCGTTTCCGAGTGAAAGCGGGAAGCGACTAGCCAGAAAGATGATTACATCAATCAGTGTCAGTGACGGATGCTGTGGCTTATGAATATGCATAGTGAGTGCCCAGTTAGACAAGGGGTTCTTAGGAAGATAATTGATTGGACAGGAAGGCGGCATGGTGAGAGGATCTAGAAAAAAAGGCCAGTGTTTTTTTCTGGTTGGGTTGGTGGGGAGTTGGGGGCATTTCAATAAGACTCTCTTCCCCTCTCGGGGTCTGTAAGCGCTACATGGCGGAGACATGACATCACGGCTTAGCACAAATTTCTTGTCTGTTTTTATGTTGGCAACCAAAACACAAAGACTGACTAAGGAGTACAAGATTAAATGACTTGTGTTTACTGTGTTTGCCTGTGGTTTCTGTTTAGCCCAAAATATGCACATAGGAAATGACAGAAAAACCAGCAAGGTGTGTTTTGACCTTCATAATTCTGACATGGTGGCCTACTCCCTACTCTTATACTCAGAATAACTGAGGTTCCTGCGTATATAAAATATTTTTTATGGAAAAATAATTCGGGATTAAGGGTTTATGTTTGCGTTTAGACAATCACCTGCTTTGATAACTTAAGTTGTTTATTCTTGTTTACGGACATATTTTATGCCGATATATGCTTTTAATTATTTTATGGCCGTCATTGGCTGGTGTAAAGATACTTGTGCACCTAGCAAAAGTGTGCAAGAAATATCCAACGCAGTGTCGATTAAAAAAAGTTGAGGAATAAGGGCTGGTTGAAAAACTAATTTTTAATTTCGTTATTTATGATGGCAGCCAGGACAAGCTTAACATTGCGGTCCGATTTATCTTAATATTGTGTACACACACTCCTTTTTAAACGTCTAGTCATAGTATGCTACTGCATCATGGGATTCTCCACGTGTCCTGTTTTCTTTTAATGTATCATATTACAATTACTGTCCCAGATACCTTTGCACTGAACGCGAAGAAATACAATCTGCGCCTATTTATGGATGACAAGGAAATTACTTCATTAATGCTAATGGGGTAGTTTTGTCATGAGAAAAGGCATTGGTGGAGTCATTTTGACATTACATTTTTTCCCACCAACGACGTCAGCTTCTACATGAATTTAGTTTCATTCTGGTATTATCTGTAAACATCAAAGATTTTTCTTTCGACTTTGTTTTTGCTGTTTTGCAAGGCCCTGCTGACATGAAAGCAGGCGAGAAACAACTACTGCAGACGGTTGCTGGAGGTGAATGGAAACCGTGATCAGATTTTGACTCTAGAGGGAGCTCCAACTCCAACTTTACGCAAACTTTCTCGACTCTCTAACAAAGCTGCTGACATGCAAATGATCTCAGAGGGAGAAAACAAACATAGATAAATTATTTCACAATGTATTGGAGGCATATGGTAAGTAGCGCAGCATCAATGTCTGATTAAAATTCATTATACATTTTAAAATAACAAAATCTGAGAATATCACACGATTTCCTTGCTTATGCAAATCATCCACTAAGGACAACATTTGCCCCACAGCTTCAAAATTTTAAAGGCTGGAATATTAATACACACTGGTTGTGAGATTCATACAATTCCAGACCAATGTAAATGAAATAATTATTCACTTAAAAATGGCCTGTTCCGCCTCAGTGAAGATAATCCTGCTCCGTTAGTATCCAAATGTTTGAAGCTAATTGCAGTTAAGTCCCTAAAAATATGAAAACACTTTCAATCCTCTTCATATGTAGCCTACACAGAAACTCACAGAATAACCGCTCCTCAACCTTCTTTCAGCAGTGGCCTTTCGCTCAGGGAGCACAGCCAGTTAACAGAGCCCAGCATGAGAATTCTACATTTGTCAGAACACCAAATATTTTTGGAAAACCACTGCATCAAAAACACCTCTGAAGTTATAAAGTTGCAGCAGTTCATTTATTAGCCAAAATATAGACTTTCTTGTACAATTTGGTTCACAACTATATACATTTTCTTTACGTTATATACAAAACATTTCAACATCAAATCCTCACAGAACTTACAAAAAGAAAAAAAGAAAAAGAAAACTCACAGACTACATGTTCATACATTATAACATTAGCAGTTTTACACTGGACATGCTTACAAGGTAAGTATACAGAGATGTAATATTCTTATTTTACATTCCTTACAACAGATTAAAAGGAAATAGAAAAACCACAAGAGACCCTACGAGGAGGAGAGCGCGGATAGAACCATCGCCGCTTCGAGTTGGTTCTGAGGCCTGCAATATACAGAAATAGAATAGAAATATGTAAAGAAAAAAAATCTTCGTTTAGAGATGCCATAAAAAAGAAGAAAGTGTATCGTGGTCAACTAAGAATTGTAATGGCGGTTTAAAGTGAATTATTTCCAGTCGACGCGTTATTGGTATATGACCAAACTGAGTTTGTACAAAAAAAAAAGAACAAAAAAAAAAGTGAAATTAACGTTTGAGGCTACAGACTGATACAACGGACATAAGCGACTGCACCTATTTTAGGCCCTAATTTTACAGAAGCCTTTTAAATTGTCTATAAACATTGAAGACAATAAATGAATTACTGGAAAATGATGGAAACTTAAGTAAGGTGACTCTGGTCTTACCGTCTTTGAACTGGATGGAAGGCTGTTTTTAACAACTTTTTCTCTGCTTCCAAGGCACTAGATCTTTCTGAAATTATAGTAATAGAGCAAAAGAAAAGACATTAATTTAAATGTCTACCTAAATCTAAAAGTAGCAAATATTGTTTTTCATCAAATACCAGTCTTGGATAAGTACTACAAAAGCCTGCCTCTGAAAATGAGGAGATATTAGGCCTACCACATACAGGTTCAAAATATGGACAGGACACATATCTTTCAAAACAAAATAAAACATAACACTTGCAACAGTTTATGGAAGATTTGGTAAAGGGCCTACAGCTAAAAATGTACAGGCCTACTGTTTGTTTGTAGAGCACTTTTAAGAAGACACTGAAGAATTCTCCGTCATCTTAAATAGCATTTTACGTATTTTGAACACCGTTTAAAAATGAGCAACCTTCCAAGGCTATACACCGATGTGGTAGGCTATATTGAGTAAGAGATTTGAAACAAATGTTAATTTCTACATGTGTGTAGTAGTCTATAAGTGGGTCTCTTTTTTTTTGAGAAATAACCTCTGATAGGAAACATTTGCAGCCGTTTCAGTCACATCTCAGTGTGGATGACAAGTACCTGTAACAGCTGAGTCTGAATTATGACTCTTTTCCTCTGCTTGCCTGCTGTAGAGAGCTAGGCCGTTGGCCGAGGCTTGGTTTGCCAGTCCGAGGTAATGGTTTGAGTTAAGTAACGCAAGCTGGTGGGCCGAGAAAGCTCGATTTGTCCAGTTCTGGATTTTCCCAACGGGACACGAGATGAGTCTGTGTGGAGTTATGATGGTTTGGGCGGCAGGCCCAGCGGAGCCCCCATTCATTAGTGGAGATTTTCTAGGATTGTCCGGGGTTGTAGCTGTCTCAGCCAGCGACCAAATCTTTGGTTTTTGGGCAGGGGCCGCGTTGTTTTCTGAAGGGGGAGAGTTGGTGGATGCGGGTTTCATTTGGTCGCCGTTTGGCTGTGGCGCTTTTATTTCAAATGAGTGGTGGTGATGGTGGTGGTGGTGGAAGTGCTCGTCCCGGTCTACGTGAATCTCTTTGCCCTCTTTCACCACAGATTTTAGAAACCTTTGGTCTGCCCCCTGTAAATCCTCATAGCCGTCCGAAATTTCCGAGTCGCTCCTGCCGTCTAATTTCAAATCGGCATTCAGGTCGTCCTGATCGTCCAAATCATCCTTATTTTCGATATTTTCCGTGTCAATATTTTCTAAGTCAATTTCTTCCTCGTCTTCCCTCTTGTCCCCCTCATCTCCCTCATGATCGCTGTTGTAAACATTTCCTTCTTCATCAGTGCGGGTCCTCGGGGTCCAGGTCATCTTGTTCTCCTTCTTTAGTCTCCTCCTGGCGTTGGCAAACCAGGTGGACACTTGAGTTAGGGTCATTTTGGTGATGATGGCCAGCATGATCTTCTCCCCCTTAGTGGGATACGGGTTTTTCCGGTGCTCGCTGAGCCAGGCCTTGAGGGTGCTAGTGCTCTCCCTGGTTGCATTTTTGGGTCTGGATGGGTCACCAAACTGATACTGGCCGTACGGATAGAAGGCTGGATGGTGAGCAAAGCCGGGGTGCTGAATGCCAGGGCTGTCTTTCAGCTCATACTGAGCACCCTAAAAGACACAAAGAACAGACCCAGACAGGACGTGAGATAAAGTGCACATAAATGATTCACAGCTGACTCAGATCCAAGCATGATCTTATACTTAAACAATAGGGTTGTGATTAGTCTAAATAAATAAATGATTCGCATTTGGAAAGATAAAGAATGAGCCTGACAAAAGTAGCCCATACCACTTTTTTCAAGCATTTTACGCATGTAAAATAGCAAAAGTCACAACATGCGTTTGAAAGTAGTGTGGTGTAGTTTTCTTGAAATACACTGCTGTTAGAGTGAAAACAATGCCCCGTTTGCACTCAGCAATTTAACAAAATCATGGCAACACGAAACTGCTGTTAGTGTTTAGATACAAAACAACGGTCGGCTGAGATCAAATCGCAGCGATGTTGAGTCAAGCGAAATTAAAAGTTATTTGCTGATAAAGTGCGTAGCACTAAACACGGAGTTCTTACATTGGGTACAAAAACGATGTCACCACAATAGTTAACTTTATTCACGCTAACAGACAACCACTGAATTGGAGCATCATGAAGTCATAGAAATATTTTGTCAGGCCATTTTTTTTCACTTAAAAAGTTACTATTGCTGACTTTTGCGAGAACAAGAAGCGATAACTTACCAACTGGTTGAAAATGGAGAGATCATTAGAATAAGGAAGAAAGGCTCCATAGCCCTGCGCTGCAGCGAAAGGTGATCCGTACATAGTTGAAAGAACGTTGGATAGAGCTCCGGACGGGCTCAACTCTGTCCCGGGTCGGGCGCTAGCGATCCCCTGACGGTCCTGTGGGTATATCGGTCGGATGTACTGATATCCCAGTTGCGGGAAAGACATTGTCGCAGGGAAAAAGCGTGCTGCAATCACGAAAAACGGGAAGTCACCCTCTTAGTGCGTTCTAAGATATCCACTTTACAGTGAGTACAAAGTGTAAGGGAAGTCTATATTTCCTCTGAAACAGCCAGTGTAAATGATCCGATTGCGCTTTCCTCCCTCACTTCCCTATTGATCTGAATGGACTAAGGTCAGGTCCTTACAGATTGCCTTAGATTATTGGGACTCCTTGCTCTGATTGACATTTCTAGTCGTTCAGAAGCCCCTCCTATTTCTCAAGTCTCACCCTACATACACTCCCTCTCGCGCGTCTCTCTCTCTCTCTCTCTCTCTCTCTCTCTCTCTCTCTCCTCGCTCTCTGTCCTGTATTTCGTCTGGATAACTGCACTGACGTCGCGATCTCTTATTTGAATGGATTTCAAATCTCATTTTATGGCTCGCCAATCATTTCATTTGTTATTTGTTCACCGGTTTAGACCTACCCTATTTTAGCGTTAATTCACAATTTGTGGCGATCCACAAACTTGGTAAACATCTCAGTCTTTTGGAGTCATTAGTTTACTGAGGGTCCTATCTACATTTGAAAGTGCTTATGTCCTATGTGAGTGCATTGACTCATCTGTTACACATTTTACTGCTGTGCAAATATATATGAGCAGTAATGTTAAATTCGAAAAAGTTATATCTGTTATAACTCAAATATTTGCTGTAGCCGACAAATTTATTTTGTGCATAAAGTAGACACGCGACTCTTAATCCATCGGTGTTAAAGTGAGACTGCGAACAGTTTTTCTGGTGTAGTCCGACATCAAAGAGGAAACTGTCAAGAAATGAAAAGCTAGGTGATTAGCGCCTCTGTGAACACAGCCATCTCACACAATAAACATAGTTGTGGATTGAAGAGTGTTTATTGCTAAACGACAAATGTAATAAAATAAAAACAAAATTATTATTATTATTATTATTATTATTATTATTGAGCATATTAAACTGCACTCATATTTTGTCAACAACACGGGAAATAGCCCATCTTATTGTGTAGTCATTTGTAAGGAGCACGTTCTTGGACAGCAGCTTTTTAGACCATAAAACCTTAAAGATTATCCTGCAAATATCTATTGGGTGAATTTGATATAACCTACTTGTACTTTGGTTAATGCGGATTAAGATAAAGCAAGATAATCAGAATTGAAATTCCCTGAATCAATATATGAAAATATGTTACAGACATTCATAATCGTATTATTTTTCGACTTGCTATCATCATATGTTTGTTAATCGTCTGCGAAACAGCAACACAGCTTATCGTTTTCACTATATTTGATGACTAGCAACTCGGTAGTGACATCAAGATCTCATCAACTTCAGTTTGGCATTGAGGATGTGATCTGGTTTCAGTGTTTCCCAGAAATATAAACCTCTAATCTTCTTTCCAACTGATAGTTATTGTTTTATACTTATCAGGAATGATATGCGAGCTGTTATTTAAGTATAACCTACCATATGGTAGACAATGATCTGTATTCCGAGAAGAGATTTTGGGATTTTTGTTTTCATAGATGTTCTGCCATTTTAACTTTGAACAGAACCCAGGATTAGAGGTTATTAATTAGCGGCGCTGAGGTGAAGCCATCTACGCTACAAGCCCAGATAATCACTAGGCAGACAGTAATTCTCTAACAGTAACCTGATTATGGGAGATTCAAATAATGTCGTTGACCAAGGGAGAAATTGTCATGGGTATGGTGTGACAGACTAAGGCCAGTGTATTTTGTCACTTAAATTGTTATGAAGCACTCAAAGCATTTTGTACTGCTGAACTTATGCGTCGCTGTTTATCCACACTTTGAGCACCACTGCAACTGATAGTTTACACCGAGGTCGCATTATAAGTCACGGAGGCAGCTGTGTGCATGCGAATGAACTCAGTGGCAGACGAGCCGCATGTGTTTTGGTATCCGCACTGCAATGCATTGAGTTCGGATGGACACGTGTCTCATCCCCGGGACCTGTCAGGGTCCCAAGGTTTGGCTCTGATTTATTACCCCAATCAAACACACATGCACTAACTTAACACTTTCACACCGACCCGGGAAACTGGCACAACCATAAAAGCATTAGGACAGCTCCCTCCTCTCCACACAGCGTCTCAGGGAACTTGCCCTCCCACATGTCCGGTGCACGGTGCCTCATGGTGCACTCGCTAAATTACAGATTTTACCATAACAGTTGTAAAATGATGCTTAATGAATATCATTGGAAGGGATATGTATTTCTTTTAAGGTAGTAATACCAACAGTTTCTCTGGTAAAAATGAGAGAGAAATAAACGTCCTCTGGACGTTTTAACATAAATGATAACAATAATGGATCATTTTTGCTCTAATATGTTAACAAAGCAAAGTGGTTTGATGGCTCATTTTGTTATGGCAAAGAGATAACAACAGGCCTTTTCTCCCAATTAAGGGAAGCCATGGATAAGGACATTCATGTTTGTTACAATTCCGCAGACCTTTTTGGGGCAGTAATGCAGGTGACACAAATGCTCTAACAAGTATGAAAATACAAGAATAGGCTTTTCGCTTTAGCGTGGTTCCTGAAGCAATACACAAGACGCCTGCGACACCTCGCAAATGATGAAATGCCAAAGAAACAGGCGAGATCAAAGGCTTCAAGCGGAGGCTCTTCAAATTACACGTTTGGATCTTTTCCATAATGCCAAGGCGACAGAAAACAAGTAACACATACCCAATCACACATGGAATCCATTTAGACGAGCCTTCTGATCAAAATCAGTTAATTGTGGTGACAAAATATTTGAAAAGAAAACACAATTAATGACCCTTGGTGTTAAGGTTGTTAGTAATGGGGGATGGAGACCCATAGCTTATGGCACTTGAGACAGATTTTGTTTTATATTTGCTTTAGGCAGAAAGGAAATACTGTAGTTTTAGTTATTTATTTAGACTAGTTTAATTTGAATTATGCTTATAACAATGTGTAAGTTGGCCTAGGCGAAGTTATATGTGGGGTGACTTCGGACAGTTGCCACTGATATATTTAACTAACCCTAAGTTAGCTTTAGAGATTAAGAATTGTTCAGATTTTCCCTTTTCCCAAATGCCTACCCTGGTTATCCATGTCAAACACACTCGCGCCACACCTCGAGGAAACTGAGCATTGAAGAAGTCTTCAAAGATCAATAATATTTCTGACCTTACATACCCCTGCTGTTAGAACTTTCTTCAAGTTTTTCTACTGCTCGGCGAGAAACCAAAGGCCTTATCTCAAAGCAGCTATTTCCCTTCCACGTGGCATTAAAAAAAAACGTAATAAAAGAGCCATAAATCTCACGGTGTATAAAGAACAGCGGCAGACTTAATCCATGCATTAAATGAAATAGTTTCGAAAAAAATTAATTGTCGTTCGTACTAAAAGCAAGTGTACTTTCATAACAGGTTTAAAGTTTAATTTTTTATTGTTGGTATAATTTAAATAATATGATTTTAATTACATTACACCAATCAACCATGCATATTAAACAGATAACTTCAATTCGCATTAGCTAAAAAAGCAGAGAGTTTTGAATAGCTCTTAATTCAGACGGCAATTTGAAGAAAATGAAGAGTGGGCCTATAGTCAGTGGACTGCAACATATTAAGGTACTTTAACAACTCGAGTCAAATATCAAATTTAAATACAATCTACTGTTTTCAGTTAACCTGACACAAACAACGTATAGCCACAGTGTTACCATATAGGGACTATATTTAGGTGGGATAAATGTCGCGAACTGATTGATTGACGTCTTGTTTAATTAGGTAAAACACCACTGTTGTTGGAAGCCTCAGCGAAGAACTTGTCAACAAAGAGAGGTTCCCTGCCGGCCCAACAGCCTCACTTTCTGTCCATAGCACCCTCATCCGGCCAATACTATAACGTAACATGTAATTCCACACACGTGTTTCACATGTGCAAGCCAGTTATTCCTGTCATATGAGTCTATATATATATATATCTAAGTCATATAATTCTATGATCATATTTCTACAGATGACAATTTATTGTGCCAGTGACAGCACTCGGTGTATCACTGAACAGTTGTGACGTTTATCTCATTAACCTTTTAACCTCAAACTCTCATTTTACAACAGAAATTGCTTAGTACAAGCGCCATCGTTGACAAACGCAACCTTGTTTATTCGTAGGCTACGTTATTTACCAATCACCTCCTCGATCTATGTCGGGACATACCCAAACCACTGCTATGAGCATATTCTAGTTGGTCGTGATGCGCGTCCAGATAAATATCTGTGGGAATTATTCTCACTCGTCTAATTAGAAGAATTCACGGAAGACATTGTTACAAAAGTCTAGTTCATACAGTCAGATTTGGTGTGGCTAAATAGTGGAGCTGCCGGCAGCCACAGGCAGTAATTGATTTGGGAGGTCAAAGCGGCCGGTGTCAGATGGCCTTCTCCACTCTGTCTCCCTCTGGTAAATATTATGCTGGCCGTAGGGGTTCAGCGTTGTGCTATGTGAAGCTTGGTTTACTCACTTTTAATGCACTTCTATGTAACTCGTCGGTTAATACAAAAGCCTGACAGTGTGATATTATTATTATTATTATTATTATTATTATTATTATTATTATTATTATTATTATTATTATTATTATTATCCTATTCATTTTTATTTAAAACATAACAAGGGTAAAGAGTGTGCTCAGGTTTTAAAAAGTTGTAGTTAATAAAGGAAAACGCCAAGTCCTTTTTGAAATCAATGACTTACTATTATTACTTAAGACTCTTGCAAATGTGTTATCCGCGCCCACACTCTTTTCACCACCCCTCCTTCCGTACTCTCCCTGTATCAGTAACAAACAGGCATTGATTTTACGGTAAAGTCACTTTGCAAAGGGAATGAGTTACTCTAGGCAGCGCTATCACTGTATTACACGGGTATAGCCCAGGTAACAAGATGAACATTGATTCAGCATTACGGTTGATCGATAATGAAATAAGTAACTTCAGGGCCGAATTAAAATGCAAGCTAGCTTTACGCGCGCTGCCAGGATCTCCGACAAGTGACAGAGAGGAGTGCAGTGTGTGTGTCTGCCTGTGTGTGCGCGCGTAGGAGGGGCTAGTAAGCAGGAATCCTATCGTGGCACACCCCCTTCATCTCTGAATGACGCATAGCTACACAACGAAATCACTCCGCGTGAGTCATAATTTTAAAGATGGTTAATGGGGCCAGTATTAAATATGTTTATCTTAAGTAATTAAATGCATTACAACCGTTTGGTTGCAGATGTTGCAAGTTACCATATGTGTGGGCTAAGGAGGCCGAATGAGAAATTATTTTGTTAGGCTCAGCTGCAGCCATAACAACACATAAGGAGGACTGATTCTTTTTTTTGTATAGAGACAGAAAAATACAGACTAATAAAGTCAAGTATATGTTTATTATTTTATTATGTTGTATTGGAGCTATGTTAATGAATTCATATTTATGCTAAAACTGCAGAGAAGGATAAATATGATGGTTTTAGCATCCAGTGTATTGATTTCTCCAGTTCACAGACCATACCCTTGTCCTTGCTGAAGGCTAATCTGGAAATGACAGCAATAACCAAGCAAGCTAAATCTTTAATGAACATTCTTGGCTTGTGAGCATGTCAGCTAATAGCTTGTGTGTCATTGAAACAAGGCTACGCTGTAAGCACTTTTTTGAAATGAACTCTTTTCCCAGTCTTTGAAATAACATTTGGTATCTTTACACATAACCAACACTAAAACTGTAATTGAAATGGATCTCACAAGCATGACTCAAAATGAGTGATAATGTACCCATAAACGCTACCCACTTGTTTATTATTTTTTTCTTTTTTTTTAAAGAAAGCTGAGACTTTTGCTCCCGTTGTCTGTCTGTGCACTTGGATAAAACACAAAATATTTCTGTTCTGCAGCAAAACACACACACACACACACACACACACACACACACACACACACACACACACACACACACACACACACACACACACACACACACACACACACACACACACACACACACACAACCCCACCATCTCTTCCTTACCCAAAGGGCTCTTGTGCAAACAGACTCTGGGCCGTTCTAATGCAGGGCACAGACAGCCAAAGAGCGCAGACCAATATCGGATTGCCCGCTTTTTATCCCTACAGGGCCAGACAAAGCATCCATGCTCCAGCTGTTCCTCCAGCAGCCACAGCTGCACTAACACAGTGCGAAAGGTCCCGGGCTGGCTGCTGGGGGTCAGACCAGCACTGGCTTAGCAAACACACCACGACTGAGAGGTGCCAAATGTGAAGATTACGTTGACCCTGACTGGTGTCTACTGAACTGCTGGGTTAAAAATAATAATAATCACAACAATAATGCTAACTGGCTGCTTTGAAGTGCTAATTTTCTGTGATGATTTATATTCTATGTTGTTTGTGAGCAATTTGCTGTTGTACACTTCCCTGTTCTGTCTGATTCATAACTGACACCAGCCAATGCACTACTTTGCCAAAATTCAGTTGGTATGCAGTGGGTGCACAAGGATGCTTATGATTTCCCCGTGTGTTTGTGTGTGTGTGTGTGTGTGTGTGTGTGTGTGTGTGTGTGTGGTTATTGGTGTGTAGAGGAATGTTTGTGCATGCTTGTGTGTGTGTGTGTGTGGTTTTTGGTGTGTGGAGGTATGTTTATGCATGCTTGTGTGTGTGTGTGTGTGTGTGTGTAGGGGTGTGTGCACACACCTCCACCTCATTCCCTTCCTCTGAAGCCACACTTGCTTAGTCATCCTTGAAATGTGCTGCACAAACGTTATACTTTATTGACAGTCAGGTTTAATTACTGTGAATCGAGTGTTTCAGCTTACCTGCGCTTAATTTAATCAGGAATGTTGCAGGGGGACATGGAAATGGACTACATGCCTTCTCCGAAGTGAGGAACACGGGGAGGGGGTGAGAGTGGTGGTGGTTGTGGGGGGGGGGGGGGGGGGGGTGCAAAGTGTTCGACTTGAACAACTTTGCAAAAACTGTCATGAACCCCTAAAGCCATTTGCGGAGAGTTATTGAGTTTTTCCACCAGGCGCTGGTCTTTTTACATAGTGTTTTAATGATTTTGCTTTCACGCACCATCACGGGGAGAGCTGTGTTTCTGTTCTCTAGACGAAGCTGGCAGACGGCTGTTATCATGGCCGGCCCGTAGGTCTTGTGTTCATAATCAGTGATATCGACTGGCTCAGCATGCCAGCAGACTGAGGTCAGAGCGGTATTTACTACCACCACTTAAAACCTCGGCGTGGCAGCTTTGATAAGCACTGGTTCACCTAAACATTGTCCTCATTAATGCAGATGACTGACTGCATGCTAACTGAGAGAGAGAGAGGGAGAAAGAGAGAGAGAAAGAAAGAGGGGGGGGGGAGGGAGAGAGATATGTTGTATGGGTGGTGATGTGTGTTTATCAGAACCTGTGAGTGAGCTTGCATGCTATGCATGCATGACATTCACCTCAGGAAGAAGTATTGGACACAAAGCAAGGAGAGTTTGATAGTCTTAGCAAGCCTTGATAAAGAAGGCAAAAATAGATGAACTTCAAAGGACAGCTTTTATGACACATCCACACATCTCATGCCCAGTCACCCACTGAAATCCATCCTAAACAGAAGATATTTAAGGTTCAGGGGACAATGTGCATAAAATGCTGCCTGTGTTCAATAAAAATACGACATAATTCAGCCAGGTGATTTATAATTCCGTGACTTTAATGGCAACCATTCCTGTCATTCGTGTACTGATGAAAGCAAAACAGTTTTTGATTGGCTATTGACTTGTGAAACGGAGCGAATGTTAACCCCCTCTATTTGTGTACGTGTGGGCGTATGTTGTTCCACGATCACTGGAGCAGGACGGGACTCAGCTGGTGGGTCACCGCAGCCATAAGCAGTAATGATTAGATGCACACAGCTCCCTAATTCACCCTTCACGACAGTACCCGCCTCGACGCCAAGAACAATACATTCATGAAGGAACCTCATCATTACTGTCTACGCCCCCCTTTTATCAGCTTGCCACCCCGTTCCACAAACTCTGTAGGTTACAATGCGCATGAACGCCTGCTAATCTCGCAAAATCTGTCACTTTTGCCCCCGAAGCGATGGTTGATATGTTATTCTTCCATTTCAGGGAATATTTCCCCTCTGCTGGGCGTAGATTACAGTGGCGAATCAATACGCGCCGGGCGGGAAGCCATAAGGCAGAAAAAGAGGTCGGGAGATTTCAAACGGACATGGCCGTGAATCATGGTAAGCAGTCTGGCCTAGTTCTTATCCTTCCCCAAATGGTGTCCTTGTCAGGTGATCACTTTCTTTACTTTTCCAAACCAGTAGGTCCATTCTAACCTCACTTTGCAAACAAGTCAGCCTGGTTCACTTACATTCTTTCAACGTTTGTCTAATACAAATTTGCACAAGCTTATTCAGATGTTTAGTAGTAATAGTCAAATAAAGATAGTCAAGGAAAAAAACAATGATATAATTGCCCCTAGCTAGACTTTTAAAATGAATAAGAGGCAGAGCAGTGGATTAGTTAAAGAGCAGAGTGTATAATCGTGTATATATGCTCACAGTATTATATATATCGGATAAGTGTCTGCAGGGACTATTCCCCAGGTCCCTTTAAGCCTCTGGACTGGTAAAGCATTCATACGGGAGGAAAGGGAAATCACTAATGCTCTTAGCATCAAACAATAAATCCTCAAGTTATTTGCCACCATGTTTAATTAAATATTTTGAGAAGAAAACCGCAGTGATTGATTTTCCTTCATTATTGATTGGCTATCGATTCGCTCCCTCTTGTGCAGCTCCAGCTGTGCTACTTGCTAAATGGTCCTGGAGAGCATTTGAAATAAATTAACTGCTACATGCAAAAACAACAGCAAAAAAGAATGTTTCGTGCCTCCCAAAATTGACCTTACCTTTTAAACTGATCTGGAAATTTGTGTACACTGTGTTATTGTCGATTGAATTGTGTTTATGCCAGCACTAGCCTTTATTGGTGACGGCTGAGGAGTGAAGAAATTGAACAGCATTAACAACAACGACAACACCAGCAATAATAATAATAATAATAATAATAATAATAATAATAATAATAATAATAATAGTAATAATAACCAACACTGTCTTATAAACAGAATTGATAGTTAGCATAATGACCTTTTGATTATGAGCAATATTGAGAACATCTGGATGAAGAAAATACAATTTTAATCCTATTAGAATTCCTAATGAAAAAGTTTGGGGATTAGCTGTGATAATAGCACATTCATTATTTTAAAACTTAATGCTCATTGAAACTTAAATTGAATTTACAATTATTTTTCTTTTTTGGTTCTTCCTTCATGGATTATTTTATCTGTATGTGTGTGTGCGCGTGTGTGTATGTG
>CM050207.1:29876907-29891907 GCA_027475355.1 Coilia nasus
GGGCGAATGGGCTGGAGGTGGGGGGACGTAAAGCACACCTGCAAGACTTATGTAAGTCTTATTAAACCATAAATTGCTAACACTGGCCCCTTGCTGGAGAGCTGGGGCCGCTGGAATAAATCAGGTCGAGGGGGTGTGGCGGGGCGAGCCGGGAGAGAACACCGGAGCCTGTGTGGAGAAATGTGTGTTAGAAAGCGAGAGTGGGACAGAGAGATGGTGAGAGAGAGGGGAAATGGAAAGAGAGAGAGAGGGGGGGGAGAGAGAGAGAGAGAGGGGGAGAAAGAGAGAGAGAGAGAAAGAGAGAGATGGGGGGGGGGTTAAAGTAGAAAGGAATCGGTGACAATGCAGCTTCATACACTGATGATAGGCAGGTGATAATACGCTTTGATTGTGAGTGACAGCCGAAGACTCTCCCTTGCCATGTAGAGAGAGAGAGAGAGAGACAGAGAGACAGAGAGAGAGAGAGAGAGAGAGAAAGAGAGAGACAGAGAGAGACAGAGAGAGAGAGAGAGAGAGAGAGAGACAGAGAGAGAGAGAGAGAGAGCAGTTCGAGTGAGCAGGTGGAGTGGGAGGTAGGGGGGTGTTGTGCTCAGCAGACTGTTAATGTGTGGCACCCACCCCGCTCTCCCATGGCTCCGCTGACTGCCTCCTGGCCTCCACACAGACCCATTTGAGCAGCTACCGCCGCCACCCACACATCCTGGAAGTGGTTTCGGAAATTAGGCTCTGTGTGTGTGTGTGTGTATGTGTGTTTGTGTGTGTGCATATGTTCGTCTGTGTGTGTACATATGTGCGTGTGTGTCTTTGTGTGAGAGCACCACATATAATGGATGGTGCATGTACATATCATGGATCTGATAAAGGCAGATGTGTAATGATAATGGGTTTATGTTTTAAATGTGTGTAAAAGCATTTTGATATAACATTAATGCTTTATACTACAGGTCCCAACATCCATTAAATGTAGCACTTTACGTAAATAAAGTATTCACCACAGTGCCAACCACATGTAACCTGTCGTTAGTAATACATAAGATGTTTATTAATGTTTGATAAAATATGATTAAACTAATGAAATATAATTAAACAAGAGTGTGGATCCTTCACATAAAATTGTAATACATCAGTAATCATAACCAATATATATTCTTTTTAATATTACTTTTAGTATATTTTTAGTTTACACATTGGTGGTGCTTCACGATAACAATAGGCACTTTGACGAATCATGGGAAGTGTAATCTTTGTATGTGTGAGTAAGAGAGCATATATGGTTTGTGAGACAGAAATGGCACAAAATGCAATGCATGGGCTGCTATGTATGATGTAAGGTTTCATACCAAAGGATGAATGAAAAAAGCTATGATTGTGTGTATGTGTGCATTCCAAAAGCTTGTTCAAAAGGATTTATGCAAAAGGTTAGATGTGTGGTTGTGTGTGTGTTTGTATTTGTGCCTTTGCACGTTTGTGTGTGTTTATATGTGTGTGTGTGAGTGTGTGTGTGTGTGTGTGTGTGTGTGTGTTCATGTGAAACAAGAGCATTTGGAGGGTGAAATACAGGTCCCCCAACCCCTGGGTTACCGTGAGTCCCCTGCACGCCCACACTCTCCTCCCTAGCCCAGAGGGCCCCTGAATTAAACATCAAAGCACACAGGAGCTCTGTACCTAAGCACCATAAATAACACTCACTACGTGTGTGTGTGTGTGTATGTGTGTGCGTGTGTGTGTGGAGGTAGGTGGGTGGGGTTCAAATGGGCCAAGCAGGTGATATGGATCCGTCATACAAACACTGTCAAAGCGGATTCATTTGTTCACAAAATGGCCGACACTGTGCCACAAATCTATTGATCTGCCTCTGGCTCCTGGCTCTGCCTCCATTCGCTTGTTGGACTCGGGAGGCACGGCTGTCCAGTTCGGTCACGTTAAAACTTACTTAGCGTCTTCAAAAGGAGACGCATAAACCTAGTCTCTCTCTATTTCTATTCCCCCTTTCATTTCTCTATCCTTCTCTCTCTCTTCCTCTCTTTCACTCGCTGGTCTGAGGCCATGGTCTAGTTTAGCACGGCCTCAACTTAGGTAGTAAAATATTTAACAGTGGAGAGTGAATGAGAATCCAAGGGCCCCATAGCTGGAGGCAGACAGTAGAACGGTCCAGTGGGGGGTGCTGGGGGGCGGGGGGTGCTGGGAATGAGATTGGGAGTCACCTGTGCACATACACTGACATCCTCCCTGCCCGACCCTTCCCATTTCCTCCCATTCCCTACACCACACACACAGCTCTGGAGTTCACAGTGTACCTCCATCTTGATGTGTGTGTGTGTGCGTGTGTGTGTGTGTCTGTGTGTGTGTTCACTTGTGCAGTGGGGAGAGGGCCTCAGAGACTCCTGAGGTGGCCTGTGCAGCAGCTGTCACTGTGTGTGTTTTTCCGGTGTGTACACACACTCACACTTACACTCTGACTCCACCAAAGCCCCTGTTTGCACTTGCTGTGGGCACATGTGTCCCAAGCAAATTAGCACAAAGACAACAAAAACGGGGTTAGTTTGTTTCTTTTTTTTTCTTGCCTCTTTGAGAAAAGCACCACCGCGAAACTGGAAGTGGAGCTTGCATGCATGCAACCGGACAGTTCTAGTAAATTGGATGATATATATATATATGTATGTGTGTGTGTGTGTGTGTGTGTGTGTGTGTGTGTAGGTGTGTGTGTGTGTGTGTGTTTGTGTGTGTGCATATATATATATATATATATATATATGTGTATGACACATGTGTGAATATATATGTGTGAATGCCACATGTAACATATGTGCGTGTGTGTGTACATGTGGCATTCTGACAGGGCACGTTTTTGTTGTTAGTGGGCTTTTTCCAGGAAAAAAAAACAAAAACATTTCTTCTCAGAGATGAAGGAGTGTGTCTGTGTCTCACGAGTGTCAGTCTACAGCGTGAGCCAGACCCATTCTCTTCCGTCTTGGCAGAGGCAGGAAGTAACCTTTGTCTTGACTCTCAACGCTGTTGCCATGGTGGTTGCTGTTGTTGATGATGATGTTGTTTGTTGTTACATGAAATGAAGCGCAACAGTAGAATGGATGTTAATACGCAGCTGGAGAGTGTGAGCATGACTGGGTGCTCGGTATTAATTCTGGAGGAAAAATTGTGTGTTGTGGACACTCTGCAGTAAGAGCTTCTTTAGATGGAGTCAAATGGCCATGCTGGAGAGAGGACTTGGGCTGGTTGTTGATGGGTGGGTACACGGCACGTATATATGTTTTTGGATGGAATGTCAAGTATGACCTGACTGGGGTGTCTTACTGGGCCACGCTTGTTTCCTTCCTAGGCCCTATCATCATTCATGCTTCTAATATCCAGACTCACAGAAAACACAGAAAAATAAGGAAAAAATGGGATGGGATCATTTTCTGGTGTGTGTCTGTGTGTGTGTGTTTTCTCTCATGTGAAAGCCCAATTATCTGCTAATGTAGCTTAAAAGTAGAAAAAATGGACAACCATCATCTGCCGGGCCTCCCATGATGGGAAGATCAGTCTTTTTTTTCCCCAGCCAATATCTGGGGCTTCATAATCATGGTTGTCCCAAACACCTGCGTTTCGATTGCCATGACCTGCCACCCAAATGAGTGCAATTAATGACAATTACGCCGCAGGTGTCACGACAGAGACATTAACGGATAGGCCAGTGGCTGGCGGGACCGAGCGCTTGTCCATTGAGTAAATATGTAATGATTACAGTTGTAACTGGGCAGAATGAGGCGGCCCACGCCAGCTACCAGTGCAATCTATTTGTGTTTGCCTCCACTCGATGCAGTTAAGCAAGCTCGGCAAACTAAAATGGATGGACTTGAATTCCATTCTCCTGAGGAGGGAGGCGGGGGGAGGGGAGGGGGTGGTGGCTGGAGTGACTGAGCCAAGTAAAGAGGTCCAGGGGTCGCTTCATCAGAGATGGAGAGAGGAGCCGACATGGCCTGAAATAGCCTTGATGCGCTCATCCCCCTTCGGATGATTTAGAAAGATAACATGCACTGGTCGTTGATGGAGTGGCTACTGAAACAGCAAGAGACGATGTTGGTGTGAATGTAGCGTTAAAAAGCTACATTTGTTATTTGGAACCGTCGTCTTTGTAGTCGACTGTCACCTGGCTCAGAAAAATGAAATATTCAGCATTTTTCAATGAAAGAATTTTGACATTTCTATTCTCATTTTCCTTATTATTTTTCTTCTATTTCTTCTTTTTCTTCTTAATTATTTTTGTTGTTGTTGTGTATTTGTGTGTAAGTGTGTGTACATAAACGTTATATATATAAGCTGGTATATACAGATGAACCTAAAACGTAAGCCATTTTGCTATCCTGTGTTTTCCTGTGCAAGCGCTCCAGATGTGTTCCTCAGGTGGGCTGTTCAACTTTAACCCTTTTCCCCCATCACTGGGCCCAGGGCCCCTTCCCTCTCAACCCCCATTAGCATAAAGGCATTAAAATGTGAATAGGAATTAATTTCGACTTTCCCCTCCATAGGAATTAATGGAAGTTTGTTCTGCTGCTCCTCTGAGTTCTCTTTCTCCCTCTTTTTCTTTCTTTCTTCCTCTCTCTCTCTCTCTCTTTGTCTCTCTCTCTCTCTTCCCCTCCACAGTCCATAAATATTAATATTAATACAGCGTTGTATTTAAAGGGAGCGCTTGGGTGAAACCGTATACAGAATATTATTAGAGATCACGATACGTTTCTCAGGAGGAGTACACTTGAATGAATGCATTGCCTCGCCGTCATGATCTGTAAAAAATCCAATCTTCATATGGCACAAAGTTATTTTCAGAAAGACTGCTGATGAACAGGGCTGAATGACTTCTGTCGAAATGCATTTGAATGCTGAGAGAGGAGAGGAGAGGAGAGAAGAGGGCTGGTAGGGCTGGCGAATGGTTGTGGGGTTGGGGTAGGGTGGGGATGGATGAGAGGGTTTCTTCTCCTGTTTGATCAAGCCCCAGTTCACACCAGTGTAGCTCTATTATCTTCATCAGTTAACCACAGCGGGGCTAGATTACCATCAGTAGTACGAGCAACATCATCATCACTACCACAGGCACCTCACAAATACAGGCTATTCCATCACCACCATCAGCTATTCCGTCTGTATGTGAGCGATCATAGTGCTCTCATTCTTCTCCGCTTGCCCTAGTGTCTGCCAGGTCATTTTATGCAGTTGAGATGAGAGGGGCTTTTTAAAAATTCACTTTTCGGTTTTTGCTAATACATGAAGTATTTCTGCTCCTGAAAAAAACACTGTAGACCCATTGTCCTGCCCTGAAACGGAGTGTCAGGCGTCTTGCTTGATTCTTGCCGGACTGTTGCATCAGGTCTTTCATGGGCCTCCAGTCATCTCGTAATAGAGGAGATGGGACGTAATAGGGAGTTAGCTGGAGGCTAAGGAAAGACATGAGTCTGTGGATGAGGACGGAGTGTAAATTGGGTGGGGGTCAGGGAGTTCGGTAGGGTTGGGTAGGGGGTCAGGGGTTGGGTGGGTACGTAGGTGGGATGAAGGATTTAACTGTCGATAGATACCTTGGTGTCTCGCCTCCCATCCGCATGCACCGTTTTACAGGCCTCATCCGTGTGAGCGCGAGTGTAAGTGTGAGTTTGAGTGTGAGCGCGAGTGTAAGTGTGAGTTTGAGTGTGAGCGCGAGTGTAAGTGTGAGTTTGAGTGTGAGCGCGAGTGTAAGTGTGAGTTTGAGTGTGAGCGCGAGTATAAGTGTGAGTTTGAGTGTGAGCGCGAGTATAAGTGTGAGTTTGAGTGTGAGCGTGAGTGTAAGTGTGAGTTTGAGTGTGAGCGTGAGCGAAGCTGATCAGAACAGGTCAGCCTGGTCAAGGTGAGGCGCCGGCATGAGAGCGAGCTTCAAAGCCGCCGCAGGAAGCCACCCTCTCAGTAGTTCAGTGCACCACCGACCCCTTTAATCTCGACCCCGGCAATCTTTACTTCGCCAGCCCGCTTGCCGTCAATACGGCAGCGCTTTGTTGTCCGGCGCGAGGATGGGATGTCGTCACCGGGGGTGGGAGAGTTGTGGAGGGGGGGCGGACATGTATGAGCCGTCTGCGGTGTGATGCAAAGGCCCAAGCCTCAGGATGCGCGTCAATCTTGAGATGGTGAACACAGGCTCACTCAAGTTCGGTATCAGTCACGATGAAAGGCTGATGCCTTAGTCCAGTGTATGTTTCCTGTTGATCTAAAGCTGGTTTTGATCAAGGCAGACACCACTGCCTGCATGTCTGGAAGGCAATAGCAAGCTGCTGTCGAACTCTTTTGCACACACGCCTGTTGTTGTTATTGCTGTTGTTTTTCTGGAAGGATTGTGCTACAGCACATAATTCATTATGGCAGGGCGGTTTGCAAAGGTGAACAAAATGGCTGCTGCTATGGGCACCGTTAATGGATTCTGCCTCTGCCTGGTATTCCATACACCGCCGCAGCTGCTGCAGCATGGCCGCCTCTGCCGTCGCCCCGTTGTTGCGACGTGCTCGGGGTTGTGTTTCGCATCACATGGGGTCGCGACCGGGTCCGGCCTCATCCGAGTCGCCCACACTCCGTCGCCATCAGTGACCCCCTCCCCCCTCCCCAATCAACACCCCGCCCCCCCCAAACTTGTGATTGGCTCTGTCCGCCACCCGCCAAACCATACCAGCCATCCACAATCCAGCCAGCTACCCCCCCCCCCCACTCTTCTTCTCTGCCAGAGCCCACCCCTCTCCTCCTCTCCCCTCCCCTCCCCTCCGCACCCCCCAACCGTAAACGCTCATAATTGCAGCATTAAACTTCAGTTTATTATTTTTTTCTCTCCAGGTGCAGGTGTGCGGATGATATGAGACCCCCGGTTGCATTTACATACAAATTGAAGGTTTTTATTAATCAGGCCGGCAGCAGGAATCAAACGGCAACACTCCATCAGGCCTTTAAATACATTTGGTGACATTTTTAGCGAACATTAGCATGATAGGGCAAGCAGAGGATAATGTACCAATGATTGCTTTTCCATTGAAAGCACAAACGGTTTCATTTTTCCTGTCATCTCAAATAAGTGTTAAAGAGGGCTTTGGAGGCTATTGTGCAAGCGCCGTATGCTGGGGACTTGGGACCGCTGATGGCCATATTAAATAACCATTAGCGCTTCAGCTTAGATCATTGTGGCATCCGCCTCCTCTGAATTTATTCTGTGATTTCAAAATGAAGGCAAGCTGTGCCTGGCTTCATAAAGTGCTCCACAGCACCCCCCCCCCCACCCCCCCACCCCACTCTCCACTACACACACACACACACACACACGCACGCAAACACCACACTCCATTTTTCCTCAAACAAAATGCATTACAACGGTAATTTTGTGACTGTTAAGATAACTAGCGTTAACAAGCACTTAATTAAAATGTACAATAAATAGCCGGCTGCAGCCTTATCTTGCCTCCAGAGCCGGCGAGGGAAGCAGGCTCCAGTGCTCAGGCCGGCTGTTCCCCAGCTCGTTTGCAGATTAATTGCTTTTCTGTCTGGCGGAAGCTGCCTCTTCTGCAGCCAGATCGTAAATAGCCAGATAGGGACTTTATCAATCAAGCCTCTTCCTCTACTTTGCTGCCCCCCCCCCCCACACCCCCTTTTCAGCCGCTGTCTGGGGGCTCTCGCTGAAGGAGACGGGTTATGGAGATACTTCCAGAGACGTCCATTATCGTAAAGCGCCTGTAATTTGTTTTGCTTTGTGTGTTTTTTTTCCCCCTTTGCTTTGCTTGGCCTTTTACGTGTGTGTGTTTCTCTAGGTGTTTAGGCATGTAAATGGTGCTTTTTTGCATAATTCTGTGTGTGTGTGTGTATGTGTGTGTGTGTGTGTGTGTGTGTGAGAGAGAGAGAGAGTTTGTATGCGTGTTATGTTTGTGTGTATAAATACCTACTGTGTGTTTATATCCATGAATGTACCCAAGTGTGTGTGAGTCTAAATGCATTAAATGTACACGCCTACACACACACACACACACAGACACGCAGGGAAAGAGAGAGGGTGAGGGAGAGAAGGCTAAATGTCAGTTCAGTATTTTGGGGGTGTATTTATGTGTACGCAGGCACTTTAGCAAACAGTACCACCGCAGCGAGTAAGCGAGCACCACGCCACGCCAGTGTGGTTAATCAGTGCTGCGACAGGGCAGGAGCAACTGGGTTAGCTTAGCGAAATGAGCTGGGATTTTGAGGGCGATAAAAGTTAACGGCGGTTGTTCCCCGGAGATCACGTTACCCCTGCAGACGTGTGTCTGTTTTTTGCTCCGCCACCACCTCCACCCTCGCTGCTGCTGCTACCGCTGCTGCTGCTGCTATAGCCTTCGCCTTCGCCTCTGCCAGCCATGCAGACCTTGGCCCTCAGAGAGCAACCTGTGAACCTCTTGTTTTTCAAGGGAAGAAAAAGAAAACATGTAAAAGCAAACTTCCACAGTCGGGCCTCCCCCACCCCCCTGATGCTAAGCTCAGGCCCTGTTCCCCTTTTAACCCAGGACAGATAAATCTCCATGACTGCCAGTGTGTGTAAAACACAACCCCCCCCCCACCCCACCACAACCCCCCATCTCCACCCCCCACCAATGCTGAAATACTAGTGCATGCCCACACACACACGCAGACATGCACACACACAGACACGCACACACAAAACCACAACTCCAACGCATCCTGTTTGCGCAGTGGACCTCCGCATACAGTGTGTTTTTGGCTGTTTAAAGTTTCCCAACTGGTCGTAAGCAGTTGGCTCTGGCCTGCTGTTAAAACAAAATGGCTGTCCTTTTTTATTTTATTTTATTTTATTATATTTCATTTTATTTTATTTACATAACCCACGTAATTGCCTCTACTATTGCCCTCCCACTGGTGGCTCCGCTGTGCTGTGCTGTGCTCTGCAGTGCAGTGTGTAAAAAAAGGCAGTTATGCGACCGCGTCTTAGCCCTGGCTCTCTCTCTCTCTCTCTCTCTGTGGCTCTGGAGACTGAGGTCACCCGCTGGTGTCCTTTATGGGACTGGGGCCCGCGTTAAATAAACTGTGATGTTGTTGGGCAGGCTAAGACAAACAGGGCCTTGACTGCGTCACGCAGATATAGGCTGACGAGCGGAAGACGCCTCTCGCCCCTCGCCCGTTGTTTTCACCTCTCTTCTCGGCGCCGAGGGACCGTGCCACGGGAAATTGGAAATGATATACCCCCACACACACACACCCCTGCCCTCTCCCCTTACTCCCCTCACACACACACACACACACACACACACACACACACACACACACACACAGAGAGCCCTCTACCCCCGGGGACATTTCCGTGATAGCGTATGCAAACAGTGAAGTGGTGGCTGTGTTTGAGGAGCCCCTCTCCTGGGACTGGTAGCCGGGTAGCTTAGTGGCCGGAACTAAGAGGAGAGGAGTATGGGAGCGCAGGGCCAGCCAGCAGCTATGCGCATCACAGGAAGCGTTTGCTAATGTCTGGCAGAGGAGAGGCTGGTGCAGAGTGGTATGTTGGTGTAGACTAGGGTAGGGTAGGGTAGGGTGGGGTGGGGTGGGGTGGGGTGGTTGCTCTGGCATGGTGGTCCCTAAGAGGCTCACGGGGGTGGAAGGGTGGGGGTTTGAGGGGGAGGATCAAGGAGGAAAGTGTGTTGTACCGCTACTGATACAGTTATCAGATCCAGTTTGGCCCAAGTGATTTATAAAGTGGGAACATGATGAATGTTATTGTAAGTGAGTGGGAAATGTGTGTGTGTGTGTGTGTGTGTGTCTGGGGGGAGGCATGTGCTCTGTCAGTATGGCGGACGTGGAACAGCGGTGAGAGGGGGAAAGAATAACAGTGGAGTGCTGGTCGCGGGGTGCAGGCGTCCCTCACATTGCGTGTCGTAAATCAGTCCACTTCGAGGGGATATCTTTCTCTCTCTCTGACTCTCTCTCTCTCTCTCTCTCTCTCTCTCTCTCTCTCTCTCTCTCTCTCTCTCTCTCTCACTTGCTCTCACTCTCTTTCTGTCTGTTTTTTTCTTCTCTTTCTCTGTCCTCTCTCTTTTTTCCAACCCCCTCTCTCTCCCTCTCTCACTTGCTCTCTCTCACTTGCTCTCTCACTCGCTTTTCTGTCTCTTCCTTGCTCCTCTCTCTCTCTCTGTCTCTCTCTCTCTCTGTCTCTCTGTCTCTGTCTCTCTCTCTTTGTCTCTCTCTGTACATCTCTCTCTACCTCTCTTCTTTCGTCTTTCTCTGAGTGCCTTCTCCATGTGAGAAGTCTGTTGTGACCATCCGGGCCTACCTCAGGGAGTCTGGGTTTGTTTGAGGGTTATTGGGTTTGGCCTTTCAGCTACCTGATCCTTGACCTCAATGATTTTTTTTCCCTCACAGGCACTCAGTCTTTTGCCCTTCTCCTGTTGTGACAGTAGGGACATCAGTAATCAATATATTTTAAGAGATGGGGACAAATCAATGTATGATATCCATTACTACCAGACCACAGACCTAAGGCACTGGGGTCTGGGGAAGTTTAGGGAATATTTAAAACAAAAGGACCAAAAATGACTTTGGTAAAACAGACACACTGTGGTGATGTGTACATGGATTTAAGCCATGTGAACTTATAGTAACTTCCAGTACACCCCTGCCAACATCAATCAGTAATCACCTCCCTCCATAAACACACACACACACACACAGACAGACACACACACACACACACACACACACACACACACACACACACACACACACACACACACACACACACACACACACACAGGGCCACTGCCCCTGCCCTTTCATTCTCATCTGTCACCACCGAGACAGCAGCGGCACGTGATTTGTGCGGGCACACTTCCGAATAAATCCCGCCGGCCTGCACCGACCGTAATTCAACACAGAGTATATTTTCCATAAATAATTTGCTCCTTATTGATTTCCAATGCGCGCAGAGAAATATGTGGCCGCTCCTGGAGGTGGGATGGCGAGCTTGGGGGATGTATCAGGTGCTCCGTTTGCGGTGAAAGTTGTGACAGGCGGGGCCCGTATCGAGGGATCAGTCACGGCTCCCGTATTTATGGCCGCTCTGAGGGCCACTCGTCAGGCCTTAGCTGTGGCAGAAGCCCAGGCGTGGCGGGGGCCCCAACCTCTGACACACACATGCACACACATACACACATATACTTCGATGTATCAGTAGGCTCATGCAAACATGTGCATAATGTGCGAAGACGAGGGGTGTACTGGGAGTAGTTGCAAACCTGGGCAAATTAACACAGAGTTAGTAGTTAATCTAGTAGGTCTTATAACCACCTTCAGACCTAAATTCTGAAAAAATTTGAATACATTTTAATTTAGACTTCCACTGGAGTTAACCATTGAGGGGCACAGCCATGTTCTAATGTCACAGAAGATTTCACACTAGACACTGTTTGTTTACCACATCAGAATGGTGTCTGTTACTTTGGTTACAACTGTACCTTAAGCATTTAGAGAAATAAACTAAATCAATAAAAATTGAATATTTACCTGTGCCTTAGTTCCTACAGTTCTAACCTGCTATTGATGGTTGGTTATCTGGTCATCAATGACTGGATCTTTCCTTACCTCTTCAACTTGCGGAGTAAGTTCAGTGTCTGCTGCCCTAATCACCACAAGTATGTTAAGGTATGTCATCGACAAGCCAGCCCACTAACTGTGATTTTTTTCACCAACGTTTAATGGCTGTGTTTACACATAAACCGTCTGCCAATTTCCCAGAATTTTGACTAGAGCTCGGGCACAAAGTCCAGAACAAGTTTTGTCAGAGTTTCACACATCAACTCTGGAAGAATACTGGAAAATTGATAGAGTTAAGTCTAAAAGCAGCTTATTAATTAATTACCCCAGCAAAACAAAGTTATATCTCAGTTCCTACCCAGGTTTGTCTCTAAACTATGGGTTGAAACTGGATCCCTCTTGAGACCAATGTCTGAGTGTTCACATTTGTGGCACACATTCCCCTCACACTCATCACATATACAGACTTGCGTGTGCTACACAAGGCTGAATCACATGGCGTGTGCTCCTGGGGCACCTTCTTGCACACTGTCCAAGCACTCTTGGACTTCTCTGATACATCTATACCCACACAGACACACACACACGCACACACACCATCGTCACCTTAACCCTCGCAACCCTCTGGCCCCTCTGGAAACTCTCAGAGGTCACAAGCTATCATCCCAGGCCCTCCGTTTATTTCTCTCCCCCTCCTCTTCTCTCTCTCTCTCTCTCTCCCTCCGTCTGTGCCTCTGAGTCTTTCATCAGGTGATCCATTTCCCACCTCTTCCCCTCCCTCTTCCCCATGCACCTTGTGAGCGATCAGCTTGTGAATTGGTCTGTTTGTCAAGCGCTGAGAATAGGGAAGGGAATACAGAGGGAATTGATGGTCTTCTAATTGGCCCGCTGTCTATCAGCTCCCATTAGGCTCTCCATTTGGCACTATCTGATACGGACACACCACATCTTCACACCTCAGGCCCCGGGCCCTGTGTGTGTGTGTGTGTATTGGCGTTTAGCTGCTTTGGTCTGGTCTGGTCTGGACTGGTGTGGTGTAAGGGTGAAGCAGCAGCAGCAGTAAGTCTGTGATCAGTAGGGATCAAGCCCCACCTCTCCCCTCAAGACAAGCTCCAAGCTTCATTGGCCTTTTTTCTTTCATCACTACCTTAGGAGTGTTTAAGACATTTTTCACCCACACTTCCTCAGACCTCAGGGCTGTCTACAACTTTGTGTGTGTTTTGTGTGTGTCTCTCTCTCTGTCTACCTATTCCTGTGTCTCTTCTGCACTTTACAATGGTATAAGCATACATAAGCTTATCGTGATTTGTTAGTATAATGTAGTCTTATGTATACATGTGTTCATATGTATGCATTCACCTGTGGCAGTGTTTGTAGTTTTACTCTGCAGCTTTTTGCAATAGGCACCAGCAGCTCCACCAGAATAGTATTGTGTTTACTACCTACACACACACACACACACACATACACACACACCTGGTGTAGAACATGGGTTGATGATGGCAGTGTGTACAGTATGCGTGGCACGGCCCCCTCCCCCTGCCTGTTTTGTGCCGTGTGAGTGACACTAGTTGAGATGTCTCCGGCGTGGCGGTGAGAATTGGTGAAGACGTGGTGAGGAGCTGTGGAATTCTCCGGCTTCGGCTCGCTGACGGCCCCCCTGTCGACTTGGGTGTCACTCATCCTGTGCACAGAGCTGTTAATTTTAGGCTCAAAGTAACCCCCACCCCCCACCCGACCCCCACCCCCCAGAAACCAGATACCCACACTAACCCCCCCTCCAGACAGACAGACACACACACACACACTGAAGCATGGTCAGTTTGTATTGCATAGTTATTTTGGGTGGGCTTGGGAGTTCCCTTTCCGTTGGTTGATGATGTTTGTGGACATCTATACAACCTGAAGGCTCATGTGTGTGTGTATGTGTATGTGTGTGTGTGTGTGTGTGTGTGTGGGAGAGAGAGAGACAGAAAAAGAGGAAGAGAAAGAGTATCCCCCTCCCCATACACACACACAAGCACACACATACACACACACACACACAGTTTGTTTAGTTCTTAGCCTGGTGTGATGGGACAGATAGACTGTCCCAGGCGGTCTTCCCTATGACGATCTTTCTCCAGCTGGAGGCCTGGCATTCTCTGGCCCCCTCCGGGCTGCCCATGCCTTGGGCCTGGCACACATGCAGGCAGGGCAGTAGCCACCCATGGGTTCGCCTGCTCCCCGCAGACAACATGGGCCTTTTAGAGAAAGCGGCCAACTGAAGTGCTAGTAGACACAAACTCGAAAGGCCCATCAATCAGTGTTGAGCATTGTTTTTTGTGACAGTTCTTTATAGATTGATTTCTGATGATTATTGGTGGTGTGTGTGTGTGTATGTGTGTGTGTGAGAATGTGTGGTAGTGTTTATGTTGAGTGCATATATACTGGGAGACCAGGCTGCTGCTCTGCTGGGTGTGGGATTAGACAATGTTTCCAGTGTCAGGTTGGGAGTGTGTGTTTGTGTGTGCAACTATGTCTCCATGTGTGTGCTTGCATATTTGTGTGTGTGTCTGTGTGTGTGTGTGTGTGTATGTGTGTGTGCCAATGTGAGTGAAAGGGGAAAGACCATGTCTGTGCCTGTTTAAATGACAGATGGTTTAGATCCTCTGTGAGCAGTTGGAGAGGTCAGCTCTGAGTGGGGAAGTGGTGCTGTGTGTCCAGGCCCTTCTCTCCTACGCCATATTCCTCATTTTCTCTCTCTCTTTTTTCTCTCTATCTCTTCATCTCTCTCTCTTTCTCTTTCCTAACAGCCAGAGCACGTGTGCAGGAGGCGAAAGGCAGCACACTTGGTTCAAATGAAGCCACCAGAGGAAGGCTGCCGGTTGTAGAAAGGGGGGGCGCCTGCCTTGTTAGCCGGGGCTAAACGCGCGTGTTGCTGTTTGTCTCCCTGCGCGGCTGCGCTATCTATCTGCTGGAGGCTAAGCAGTCTTGGGGCGTCTGCGGAGCTCATTAAAGCCGGCCGCGCCGGTGTTAGCGATCGCCGCTAGCGTCCACAGGGCTCTGTGATACTCCCTCGCTCCCCCCCTGTGCGCTGAACTGTTAGCGTTCCGCGTGAAAGTGGTCTGGCAGTGCGGACGTGACGTAGCGAAGAAGAAAGAGAGAGCGAGAGAGAGGGGGAGAGAGAGAGAGAGGGAGAGAGAGTGTGAAAGAGCAAAAGAGTCCTGGAGGATCTAATAAGCAGGTTGAGCCCTGATAAGGATAAGCTGTCCCTGTGGCTCTGGTGTGTGTTTGTCTTGTGTGTGTGTGTGTGTGTGTATGTGCTTGGGCCTGTTTTGTGTGTGTGTGTGTGTGTGTATGTGTATGCCTCTGCCTCTGTGCATCTGTGTATACGCATATATATGTGTGAGAGGTATACAATACATGTGTGTATTTGTGTGTGTTTGTATATATGTTTAT
>CM050207.1:29896907-29909407 GCA_027475355.1 Coilia nasus
ACATAATTATTATTCATGTAAGGCAATTATTTTCTTTCAAAAAGCTCTAATAGTGACTTTATTAGTAAGGTATTAAGGCACTAATGGACAGATGCTTGAGGAAGCACAGGGAGATTAGCACGAAAAGATATTTATTATTGATAAAGGCAGCAATTCCCACAGCTTGACAGACTTCTCTCTCTCTTTTTCTCTTTATCTATCTCTCTCTTTCTCTCTCTCTCTCTCTCTCACACACACACACAGACACACACACCCTCTCTCTCACTCCTTTGGAAACCCAGACAATCCCTAGGAACCCAGAACAGGGGAGATTTACAACTTCCCAATGGGTTTTAAAGTGTTAATCTTCAAAGACATTGGGTTTGTGTCCTGCATAATGGACCTTAAAGAGGATTCAAATGAACACTGCCTGGCTGGGGGCTCATCTCACAAACTCCAAGTCACATGACCGCACAAGGTACGCTCCCATTGGCCCCAGTCACAAAGAATGTGACACCCTGTAATAGGCAAATGGCCCTAATACTTTGTGTAAAGTCAAACAAGCTGAAGATCATGTCGAACAATGGCCTGTTTGAATGAGAGACAGTGACCCTGTCTTCACAGAGGCCAGGGATTTCTCTCTTTTCCCATTGTTTTTTTTGCTCTTTTTTCTCTCGGAGGTTTTCCTGAGACCTGTGCTCAATAGACTGTGTGGTTGACTTCAGACTCCAGCTTTAACTGAATAATCATGCAAAGACGACGAGGCTATCACATACAATTACACATGAGAAGGAGCCCAGAGAGTGTTGGCCGTTTAAGCTCCCCCTGTGCAATGCATCACCTCTCTGGGATAGTTTCTAGTCTGCTTTAAAGAACTGAAAGTCACACGAATGCTAAATCAACAGTCCCTGCATGTTATTTTCACTTACATGCACATAGTTGTGGCCGTGTCGTATGTATGGAAAAAGAGAAAGCCCTGTGCCTCCAGACATATTTTGTGAAAATAAAAGACCTAAAATCGAAGCCCCCAGAGGCCTACGGTATTCCAGGAAATAGCCGAGCCATGTCACTGTAAAGATTTTTTTTACCCCTTTTATCCTAGGAGTCAAAACAATGCAGATTCACCATAGGAAGTATGCAAAACGAAATGCTCGCATACAACCAACCCTCCTCAACAATAGGATCTTTTCAGAAGCCGCTGTCACAGGGGAGAGAACAGTAAACTAAAGGCGGCCTAAATCTAAATCTAAATAAAGGCTTCACTCTGGCACATTTGTCAGCACCGCTATGAGCTGAGATTGAGGCCAGCGGCTTTGATAAAGGAGGTGTTATCATTGCCGGGCCTAATAGTCGGGGCTCCGGCTGGTGATATGTGAAGGCACTATTCACTTGGATTGATGTTGGATCAACTCCACACTCTTCCATGCCAGAACACCCAACACCCCCCCCCCCCCCCCCCCCCCATCCCCAAACCCAACCCAACACCCCCACCCCCTCAATTCCTCCCAGTCTCATCTGAGCACTTGATCTTAAGCGCGGGAGGGGGAGAGGAGGCGGACAGTGCAGAGGAGGCTGTCTGGCGTGGTGTAATTGTCAGTGATTACTGTCTTTATGCTGTCAGACTGGCTCTCTCGCTGGCTACTCCTCTCTAGCATCCACGCTGGAATGAAATTCTTTCATGGTTTCTGGGGCCAAGAAGAGCCTATTTCCTCTGAAAGAAGGAGAGTGTGTGTCTCTGTGTGTGAGAGGGGGAGAATGAGAGAAAGAGAGAGGGAGAGAGAGACAGACAGCTCAATGGAAAAAAAAAATCTTTCTCTCGGTAAGATATTTCCATCCCAAGCAGTATGAAATATTAAACGTGTTCATTATATCCTCAATTTGCAGTTATTTCTCATCGCACACAGCCATTTTCCCCGCTTTCTTATTGGCACAGCGCTCTGGGCCTTGGGAGAGAAATCTCTCTTTTATTATTTAAATCCATGCATGAGGACTGAGCCCCCTAGAAATCATCTCCATCCGGGAGAGGCGGCAGTGCAGCGCGGCGTAGTGCTGTGCGCGGGCGAGCGAGTGAGAAAGAGGCCTGCGATGCTGATTGGCAGCTTGATATACACACTGCGGATGGAGCGTGCGATAATGCCCGCAACAAAGAGAAATCTCTCCACCCCGTTATGTTTTTATTGAGGTCTAAGTGGGGGTGGGCAAGGATGGAGGGTGGGGCAGGTGGTGGTGGTGGTGGTGGGTGGACGTTGGGGCTGTGTGCTGGGGGGCGATACGGCAGGAGAGTTTGACGCACAATAAAAGTAGCCTTCAGTAATTGCGAGTGGCAATGGGCTGTGTCCGGGACTTCGGGCTGGGGTTGTCAGCGGGCGCGATGTAAATTTCTTTGACGTGTTTTTGTCTGGATAAAACTTTAATGTCGCGGGTGTGACAAATCGCATGCAAATGTTGTTTTCGTCCCTCCTCCTCCTCCTCCTCCTCCTCCTCCTTTCCTCTCCTCTTCCCCGTGCTGCCGATGAGATGACCTCTGTCGTTTTCCCGGGGGAAATCAAGCCTTTAAAAAATGATTTGATGGCTGCATCCACACACAGCTACCCCCCCCCCCCCCCATTTCCCCTCCACATATACACACACACACACAAACAGACACACACACACATACACACACAGACATGCATATTGTGCCAACACCCCCACCCTTAGCTGTGGGGTAGTCAGCCACAGAAGACAACCCAAAGAGAAAGCGAGAAGAAGGGAAGGGTGGGGCAGGCAATAGTCCAACATGGCCGCTCACATATGAGGAGGGTTCGACATGTGAAGGTGTTTGTGACTGATAGTCCAACATGGCCGCTCACATATGAGGAGGGTTCGACATGTGAAGGTGTTTGTGACTGATAGTCCAACATGGCCGCTCACATATGAGGAGGGTTCGACATGTGAAGGTGTTTGTGACTGATAGTCCAACATGGCCGCTCACATATGAGGAGGGTTCGACATGTGAAGGTGTTTGTGACTGATAGTCCAACATGGCCGCTCACATATGAGGAGGGTTCGACATGTGAAGGTGTTTGTGACTGACTGAGGGCATGAAGTAAAAGTAACACCACACACTGGGGATTTAGTGATTGGCGGCCTACCATGGGGGGCTGTGGGTATGTATGTGTGTGTTTGTTTGTGTGTGTGTGTGTGTTATGTGTGTGTGTGTGTGTACTGTATGTGGTAGTTTGGAGGGGTGACAGCGGAGGTGCAACAGACTCACAGCCTCCCCTGTTTCCTCTGCCCGTCGCCTTAATGTCGATAGACACACACATACACACACACACATACACACACACACACAGACATACTTTCATGCACAGGAACCGGAATTCTCTGTGCCGCCTTGCACCTTCATGTGTGTAGGCACGCATGTGGTTTACATGTGGTGTGTGTGTGTGTGTGTGTGTGTGAGCATACATTTGCAAACTCCAGCACATGGGATGCGTGTAAGTGTGCATGGACGGATGTATGCACTCTCTCTCACACACACACACACACACACACACACAGACACCACACACAGGTTTGCGTGTATGAGCGCGTTTACACATAAGACAGAGTGTTTGAAGGCCGCCTTTAATATGCAGTGGAATAAGAGACTCTTTTGTACATTGTGAGGCCAGGCAGCATATGAGACCAATAAAAACGTGGCCCCTGGGGGTCAATGTGTGGAGGATGAAGGCAGAAGATATAATCATACATGGAGGACACATCACCTCTTTATTCACCTTCTACTTCCACGTTTTGGGAAGTGGCTTGGGCGGAGGCCCCTTCATAAGTTTAATATTTTCACAGGATGACCTTTTGTCTCTAATAGAGTGGCTCACCAATAAGAATATATTGTATCTTTAGGGGGTGCGGGGGGGGGGGGGGGGGGGGGGGGTGCTGTAGCGGAGAAGAGAGAGCGGAGAATTTTTTGCTGTCACATACACACACCCACATGCATACACATTATCTTTGGTGTGTGTGTGTGTGTGTGTCTGTGTGTGTTGGACTGAAGGGGGAGTATGTGTGTGTTTAATAATTGTGTCTGTGTGTGTATGTGTGTTGGGCTGAAGGGGGTGTATATCATCTGATCATGTGTGTGTGTGTGTGTATGTCTGTACAACTGGCACATTGGCTTTTTGTGTGTGCAGCGCATTTTTATGGTCCAAAACATATCAGCGGTCCGGAATGCTCTGAGTAAGCTGATACCCGGTGCGTTGAGGCTTCGCACGGCAGACGCCGGCAGTTGAACCGTGAGGCCCCTGATACCGCTGTGAACTGCATCCCAAAGCCATGCACCGCTGACGGGGGCTGGAGTGCCCTGGGGTGCAGGGGAACGGGCACCACCGCCTCCCTAAGCCCTTAAACACCAACAGGGAGCAAGCCACCAAAGCCATTCCTGACAATTTGTTTGAAAACAGCCACAGGTTCTGAACCTCTGCCTCCCGGCAAGATTCTTTGGTTAAACTGCATATGTGTTGAAGCTTGTGTTGTGTTTGTGTGTGAGAAAGAGAGAGAGACACACACACGCACAAAATCACAGACTGTCCTGAAATCTAAATTAATAGGCACATAATAAAGAATTCACTTAAGTGGTATCCTCAACCCAACTTTTACCTTTAATCCACATGTTAATAAAACTAAGAAACATACTGAAATCTTGTAAGTTTAAGACACTCGATCAATTCTCAGCTCACAGTTCTCTCACTACTGATGCACCAAGCCTTTTTTTTTTAAATGCAATGATTGTCTCACATTCTTATACACATTTTTATACACATTTTATGTATCACAAGTTGGTCACAGGCATGTAAGACAGTCCTAAAACCTCTCAATTCACTATATAAAAGTGTACTTAAAATCCGCGATAGGAAAAAGCATCAACACCACCATTGCCAGATTCTCAGTAAATATAACTTAAATCTTGAAAACCTGATAATGCACTTCAACATCTGTTTTCTTTATAAAATGACACATATTGCTCCTCCTCCACTCTTAAATTTGTGGCACTGTGCTCCAACAGAGACTACAACACTCACAACTTGATGGGTGTCTAGGGGTGAATACAGCGTTCCACGGCCGAAAACCTCATTTGGAAAATCGCCTTTCTCTTTTTCAGCTGTAAATCAGTGGAATAGTCTTCCAACAGAGTTAATTGCATGTAGTGAGTTCACAACTTTCTCCTGCCTAACAAAGCACTGGATTTTATCAATGCAAACTTGCATGCATAGATGGATGGAAGCTTGTGTGTATGTGTGAATGGGGTGGTAATTTCTGATCTATCCTGTGTGGTGTGTGTGTTGGGGGGTACAGTATCTGGTGTGTGTGTAAGTGTGTGTATCTATGCACGCAGATGTTTAGACATATGCAAACACAGATACACACAAAAGGCACTACAAGCACACACTGCTGGAATGACACCGCAAATGATTGTGTGCGTGTTTGTGTGTGTGGGGGAATATATGTGTGTGTGTGTGTGTGTGCATGTATGTGTGTAAATGGGGGGGTAATAAATGCTATGTCGTGTGTGTGTGAGTGGGTAGAGGGTGGTAATGCTGATCTGTGCTATGGGTTGGGGAGGTTGTCTTACTTATAAGGTGTGTCTGTGTGTGTGTGTGTGTATGTGTTGATGGGTGTCTGTGTGTGTGTGTGGAGGGGGGGTACATATGTGACTATGTATCAGTGTTTGTGTATGTGTCTAAACATGCGTGCATGCACAGACACAGACACAGACACACACACACACACACACACAAACACGCACACAATTATTTGCGGTGTCATTCCAGCAGTGTGTGCTTGTGGTGCCTTTTGTGTGTATCTGTGTTTGCATATGTGTCTCAACATCTGCGTGCATAGATACAGACACACACACACACACACACACACACACACGCACACACACACACACACACACACTCCTTTGCTGCGTCATTCCAGCAGCGGGGCCTTGAGTAATTATCCTCCATTAAGTATGCATGTGGACGCGGCTATGAATGACATTTTGTGGCGTTGGCGGCTAATCCCTCCTCCGGTCTGGTTGCAGTCATGTGACGCGCCTTATCAGCGCCTCATCTCCCGCCGCCCTGCCAGGATTTTCACCCCTCGCACCTGTTTCACTTCTGCAGGCTCTGTGCTCTCCTCTCCTCTCCTCTCCTCAGCTCTGCTCAGCTCCTCCTCCTCCAAGCCTTTTAGCCTGTGCTTTTAGCCGCACTTACAAACATGGCTGCCGTTCGCTGCCGTTCAGCTGCACTGAAGTGAAGTTGTAAGAGACACACAGCTGAAGAAAATACACCAGCGTACCATTAAACAGTGTTTCTCAAATAATTATTAATAAAACAAAACCCAGGCGTGTGTGTGTGTGTATGTGTGTGTGTGTGGTTGATTTGACAGGTTAGGCCTGCGAGTGCTTGGACGATCTGACGTAGCGTAATGACCTCTCAAATATGCTGTTGTGCATTTAAAACAAGCTGTGCTGCTTGTTGCCTGCTGGAAGCTGTGCTGCTTGTTTCATTTGTCTCATTTGATGTTTTGTCTTTTCAAAGTCAGATTGTCATGACATGAGAGATTTATGTGTGTGGCTTTGTGTGTGTGTGTGTGTGTGGGCACATTGTGTGTGTGTGTGCACATGCATCCGTGTGTGTGTGTGTGTGCCCGCGCATGTGCCCGCTGGTGTGTTTGTCCTTAAGCAGCCGTGTTTGATCTTTGTGTGTAGACGTGAGTTGCCCAGGGCTCTTAGCCTCATTTGGTATGTACTCCTATGAATGTGAAAGTATTTGTTAAGCCACATGACTAGAATACCTCTCCCCAGCAACAGATGTGCAGTAATTAGAGGGAGCTTAAGTTGTCTTAGAGCAGTGTGAAAAGTCATCACCAGCTGAGAAGTTTACAGTGGGGCTCACCTAATCACACAGACAAATATCCACACTGACACAAGCACAGACAGCAAACACACACACACACACACACACACACACACACACACACACACACACACACACACACACGCACACACACACATGCTCCTGCTTGTTTGTGCAGGCATCAGTGGCACAAATGCACACACAGATGGTGGCACAAAAACACACACAGACACATCTACACACACACACACACTCGTGCACACATATACACACACACATGTCTGTCAACACACAATTACACACAGAAATGCACACTAATCACTGAAAACAGACAGTACAAAGACACATTTTTCTTTTCTCCTCTATGTATGTCCGTCATTTACTCCTAACACAGACAGACAACAACAACAAAAATCCACATAGACACACACACACACACACACACACACACACACACACACACACACACATACAAACACACTCAGAAACACTTGACATAAACACACAAAGGGCCAGCTCTCTTGCAACAGCCCGCTAGCCCTCTCGCGCTCCCACTCCCGGCATGAAGCATTGATTAGGCCTGTGTATAGAGATGTATCATTTATGAAGCCGGTTGAGCCTAATGCCCAATCTGACAGCTGATCCACTGAACAGCCTAGAGGCACAGGCCCCTGCGCTCATGAGGAGAGATGGGTGAACGAGCACACTCGCACTCGCAGTGCTCTGGGTGAAGGTCTTCACTTTTGTGTGTGAAAGAGAGAGGGAGAAAGAGAGAGAGAGAGATGGAAGGGATGAGAGGGATATGGAGGGATAGGGGTAGAGAGAGAGAGAGAGCAGGCTGGGGGTGGGGAGAAAAACTACAACTGATCAGGGCTGGTATCCATTCAGCAGCGAGGCTGGCTGATAATGGCCTATCTGTCAGCAGGACCCCACCATAAAGCCATTAACACCTTTTGTTGTTCCCCTTCTGTTCTCCAAACGTGCTGGGAAGTTCAAAAAGGCAAACGAGGCAATCTGTTAGCCCCACACCAACACACATGTGCTGCCTTCCTACACCCCAACACCCCCACCTCCACCTCCACCTCCATCTCCACCCTGCCGACCGACCCTCTACCCCTCCCCACACACACACTCACACACGCACACACACACACACACACACTCCTGGCCCACCCCGACACATGCTCAAAGCTCCGCCTTCTACGCGCTGATGTCTGCACCCCCAAGTGAACTTACACACACACACACACATACACACACACACACACACACACACACACACACCACACACCACACACTCACCACACACTTACTCTGCATTCATGAGGCATAGCACTGGGGAGGCAGTTTTAAATGAGTGTTGATTAAGAAGGCGTCAGCTCCAACCGTTGCCCAATGGAGGCTGGCCAGCCCTTAGCGGCTCCTCTCTTCTCTGCTCCTCTCCTCTCCTCTCCTCTGCTGTCTCCTTTCCTCTCCTCTCCTCTCCTCTCAATTGTTCTCCTGTAAGAGCAGGAGGTGCCTCTGGTGGTGTCCTCCCCTCCTCTCTCTCTCCTTCTCACATCACTCTCTCTTTCTCCCCCCCCCCCCCCTCTCTCTGTCTCTCTATCCCCTTCCTTTCTTTCTCTCTCTTCCAGTGCTGCCATGTCTGAGCCTCCCGCTTTTGCCTTTGGCAAATTGGCAAACGGTGTTTTACTAACGCGGCTACATGTGTTAAGCAGGGATCAATTGTTTGTTTAACAGGGTGCCTCTATTAAACAGGGAGGATGTAATTAGAGAGGGGCCCTTTTCTTCATACAGAACCACATCGGAGTGAGGAGGAGGAAGAGGAGGAGGAGGAGGAAGGGGTGGTTGTGGAGGCTTACGCACCCAATCAATGCTAAAAATCTCAAAGAGGAATCGGACTCAGATTGGTAAGGGAAATTAAAAATGATGAACCTTGCAGGGAGGGGTGACATGGAGATTGGATGAAAAAGAGAGAGAGGGGAGGGAGAGAGAGAGAGAGAGAGAGATAGATAGATAGATAGAGAAAGAGTGAGTAATTGAGTGAGTGAGAGAGGGAGGGAGAGAAAAAAAGAGAAAGCTCCACATTCAATGAAGTTGTCCTCAGTATCCTACTGCGCATCCTTGGTTGCTTGCCTGGAGCCAAATTTCAGTATTCATAATGAACCCCAGCAAGGCAGGGATGAAAGCCCATAATATCTGATTATTCCCATTGCCGTTTTACTGGTTTGCTTTGTTCACATCAAAGGCGCTCTTTGAAAACGCCTCATACCTAATGTGGGTTTTGGGGGTCTCCCCGCTTGCCACAGAGAGGCGGAAACAGGCGACCGATGCCAAGAAATCGCCCACAACAACACGGGTGAAAACAAACAGATCAATGCTCTTTTTAGTTTATTCCTTCCTTCTCTTCCGTCTTTCTTTCTCTCCCTTTCTTTCCACACTCCTTAAAGGAGCACTTGCTCTCGATATTTTTCAAATGTGCCAATCAAACACGTGTAACTCAGCCCCCGGGCTGAAAAAAACGAAATGATGAAGAAAAAAAAAAGCGTAGTCATTGATCTAGGTATGGGAAAGAAAGGATAAAAGGAAGGATGAGACACAAAAACGGCAGAAAAGAAAGGGAAAAAAAACAGTGGAAGGCCCCTTTTTTCTGTTGCAAGCGAGGGGTGGATGGGTGTTATGTTGGCAGCAGGCGGACATGAGCAATGTGTGTGTGTTTGGTGGTGGTGGGGGGGGGGGGGGTGTTGGGCAAGCCTCCCTGCTCTCATTGTGTTTCGGCGGAGGCAGGGGGCAAGCACAGCGAGGTTAAACTCATTTACAGTAGAGATGATTGCCCGAGGGGTGGGGGTGGGGGTTGGAGGGTGGCTGGGGGTGGAGGGGCCGAGGCGGGCCACAGATGAGGCACAGATGACCTGTTGTCGGAGGTCTTTGGCGGTGGTGTGCGACTTCTCAGCTTAGTGTGTGATCGTGGGGTGGAGCCCTTTGGAAAAAAAGACAACGACTAGTGACTGATGGGGATTGTCCATAATAGGGATTATGTTTGCAATGATGTGCGTGTGTGTGTGTGTTTGTGTGTGTGTGTATGTGTCTCTGTGCGTGTCTCTGTGTGTTTTTGTCTCTGTGTCTCTGTGTGCTGTGTTTGTTTATTAACAGTGACATGTCATATAAGGCCAAGTGCCTTGTGGCCTATGGCACCTATGTGCTACCCAATGTTACTGCATATCACTGAAATAGTTGTCAGGCGCTTGCTAATTTTAAGCTGTGCTTTCAAAAACACGAGTCCTACACTGATACAGTGTAAGCATGACATGTCATGTTTCCCTGCGCTACATTTCCTTCTCTGTTCAATAAGTCTTGTATAAGCACTGGTAAAATATATGCGTTCACTACCCACCCCCCAGCGCAGTGTATTGAATGACTAAATGGAAACATAATTTAGCATGTTAAATGTAAATCAAAGTCTACTCAAATGGCTTGTGTGTGGTTTGTAATGGAGGGCGTGTCTGTAAGCGTGCGTTTCCTGTGCCGCCGTGCCTGACAGCAGCAGATTGATCAACTGCAAGCATGCGGCGAGTGGTGGCAACAGCAGTGGAAGCATCGCTGGGCGGGCAGCATGTGTGTGTGTGTGTGTGTGTGTGTGTGTGTGTGTGTGTGTGTGTGTGTGTGCATGTGTGTCTCTGAGTGTTTTTGTGTGTGTGTGTGTGTGTGTGTGTGTGTATGTGGGTGTGTGTGTGTGTGTGTGTGTGTGTGTGTGTGTCCCTGAGATTGTGTGTGTGTCTTTATGTTTCTGAATGTGTGTGTGTATGTCTCTGAGTGTGTGTGTCTAAATGTTTCTGAGTGTGTGTGCATGTGTGTGTATGACTGAGTATGTGTGTGTGTGAGAGAGAGCGAGCAGGCGAGCAGGGAGGGAGTAAAAGGAGGTAGGAAAAGGCCGCTCGGCGTGGCGTGGCGTGGCGTGGCGTGGCATGGCGTGGCGTGGCAGGCTCCAGTCAGCTGGTGCGGGCTGAGTGACAGACAGACCCGGGGGTGCGACAGCCTGGCCTGACAGCCTCATGGCGCGCGGGCCTGGCAGCGCCCGCCGCTGTTGTCATCCCTGATTTCACACGCGGGCTAAATGACTCGGGCTAAGGCCAGCGCCGCGCGCTGAGCGCCATTCTGCCCCTGACCACGGGGCTGCCCTGCTCATTCACACGAAGCACGGGGGGGCCCAGATCCAGTCGGAGGCAGGCCAGTGCCGGCACATATGGGCATTGGTGGAGCACTCCCACTTCACCTCAGTGGCCCTGGAGTCCAGTGTTGTTCCTGCTCGCTCACATAATAACTATGTAAGTCTGACACATAAGCGGGAGTCCGTGTGCAGAAGGTCTGTTTAACATTGCAAATGCGCAAGGGTATATTTAAATGTTGTGTATTTCACTAGGCCATGCAAAATGATATCAAAAAATACAGGTTTATAAAAAGTACACAATTTCTTGTCTGTACATTATCAGATGTTATATGACATGCATATGCATGCAAAAAATCAGAGTAATACGATATGGTTCATGCAAAGCAGTAGAAAATGATGGTTGGTTTATGCAATCCCACAGCTGCTTTTTATGCCTACATGTCATTCTAAAGCCATTGTGTTGGCTATTGAGCTCCATTACTATAATGACTCTGGTAATGGATAACTCTTTATAATAAGCTTTGTTTCCAGTTTGTCACTGGTGCCTTTGTCTCATACCCCATAGCCTCTTTGTCAGTTAACACATCAGAATAGCTGCCCGTTTAAGGCATTTAGATGTTTAGTAAGTTTTAACTCTTGGTTTCCAATTTCCCTTTTATTGGTGTCTTTGCCGTAAAGCATGTGCCAGCTGAATGGAACTAAATGAGATTGTCGTGTTTAGCATGAAGGGACAAGTTAAAAAAGGGCTGTGGTTAATGTTTACGTCAACTCTTTTAAGATGCTAATGTTACAGAAAAGGGTCTAAACACCAACCGAATACACACACACACACAAAAAAGGAGGAATCAGCTAGTCAAGCTTGTGCTAGGCGTCGCTACTTTCTATCTCGGCAGTCTAAACAACACGGGCATTCTTCAAGTGTACCATAAGAGGCCGAGTGACATTCAATTGGAGCCGCCCCTTCTGCTCTATTGTGGCGGCCTTTGAAGTCGCTTTTCAGGTCATTAAGCTCCATTTCCCATTCACACAGGGCCTGTGTGGAGCCCATTTGAACGCAACAATGGCCCTAATGACTTAACGCTTCTGTGTTCATTCTCTGTGTCTCTTTTCCCGCTCTCTCTCTTTTTCTTTATCTCTCTATTTCTGCCTCCTTCTCTCTCACACTCTCTCACCCTCGCTCAATCATTTGCTCTCTCTCTCTAACAAACTCTCTTTCTTTCTGTTAGCCTGTAAAATGGCTACCAAAGAGCCCACAGTTTTTTTGGGAGGGGGTTGCCCCTATTTTTCTTTTTTTTTTTCTTTCTTTTTTTTTAATAGGGTATGGTAACGAGGTGCAGCTGTGGGGTAAATTGGGGTGTAACGTTAACCCGGGCAGAGGTGAGGTCACCCCCGAGGTCAGAGGTCGGCGCATTGTGGCGCAGGCGGGGGCTAGTGTATATTAGAGGCTGTAAATGTTGTTTATCGCATTC
>CM050207.1:29916907-29941907 GCA_027475355.1 Coilia nasus
CGTCTGCAGCGGGCACACGCATAGATCTGAGGTCCAGTGTGTGAATTTCACTGGCTTGTTACTGCAACATATAAGGCTCTTGTTTTTGCATGTGTGTGTGTGTCAGTGCATACTGTATGCTGAGATCCAGTGGGTGAATTTCACTTGGCTGTCATCACATCAGACTCAGATCACATGTTTCTTGCACGTGTGTTTTTAAAAACCACAGGGTCATTTATTGATGTATGAAATTAAAGACAAAAATGCAAACAATCTAGAGTAGAAGTAGAATAGAAAATAGTTTTTCTTCCCAAAATGGCCTCCAAACAAGACTGTTTTCGTTTCTCCTTCCTTTCTTTGCTGAGAAACTATACGACTCTTGAAGAGCTAGAGGGCAGAAAATGTCTGTGTATGCATAAGTGGCAATGGGATTTTTTCTTTCATTAAACAAGGGCAAATTATGCACAAAGATGAGGCTGTGTATAATTAAACTAATTAAACTACAGCATTAATAAAATATCAGCCAAACCAGCTGTTTACATAGCAGGGCCCGGGGAAGTGAGCCAGTGTGTTTTAATATGTGCTTTTAAAAGGCACCCCCATAGTCCCCCCCACCCTCCACCCTCAACCGCCACCGCATACACACCCACACACACACACTCTCCTACACCCCCTCCTCCCCTCCCCGCCCCTCCCCTCCCCTCCTCTGGGGGAATCGCCCCTGTGTCGCTCCAGAAGAGAACACGCAAATATCAACAACAGAGACAAACGCTCAAGCCCCTCTAATGTGGAAACATCCCTAATCTTAGCAGCTATTTAAATAACACCACAGATCACCCCCCTACAACACACACACACACACACACACACACACACACACACACACACACACACACACACACACACACACACACATGCACATACACACACATATGCTCACACACACACACACACATATGCTCACACACATTCACACACACATTCACACATGCACACACACACGCATACACACAGATCACCCCCCTACAACACACACACACACACACACACACACACACACACACACACACACACACACATGCACATACACACAAACACACACACACACACATATGCTCACACACACGCACACACACAGATCACCCCCCTACAACACACACACACACACACACACACACACACACACACACACACACACACACATGCACATACACACAAACACACACACACACACACACACACATATGCTCACACACAGGCACACACACATATGCTCACACACATTCACACACACATTCACACATGCACACACACACGCACACACACAGATCACCTCCCTACAACACACACACACACACACACACACACACACACACACACACACACACACACATGCACATACACACAAACACACACACACACACACACACATATGCTCACACACACGCACACACACATATGCTCACACACATTCACACACACATTCACACATGCACACACACATGCATGCACACACACACATGCGCACACACACGCGCACACACACACACACACACACACACACACACACACACACACACACACACACACACACACACACACACACACACACCAAAACACACAAACATTTGCATGCACACCGGCCTCCTTCTTTTATGTAACAGATCTGTTTGCTGTAATTACAAGCACTGTCAACATTACCTCCGTCATAGGATCTGTTACAATTAAATCAGGAATGACCTGAAGTGCATAGCACATTTCCCCAAGCTATCCTGTGGTGGTCAGGTGGCGTTGTCACAGGGTTTGAGGGGAGAGCCAAGGCTGTTGCCCCCAACACCCACACCCACCCCCTCCACCCCCCAAACATGATCCCCCAGCGCGCTGGCTCTTCTCAACCCTCCCCGGCAACGTAACTAATATGGAGGTGTCTGGCTGTCTTGGGATGAGTAATGAAGACTAAAGGGTCTCCTTAAGAGGCCAAAGGGAGCCTCCATGCCACCCACCTGGTGTCCACATTCTTACCTAGTCCCTCGAGTGGCGTCCTTGAACGCAGCTACATGCGTGAGTGGGTGGTGGGAGAGTTGCTCTCAGATGCTAGTTGTTAATACATCCAGAGAGTGATTCTACTGTAGAATCTAAGATCTTTGATACATCTGCCGTATGAATGTGTGTTATAGAAGTAACTTTGGATACCTCTGTGTATATGTATGAGTGTATGTGTTCATGTGTATGTGTTTGTATGTGTATGCTGTATATGCAAGTGTGGATGTCTGTGTGTGTGTGTGTGTGTGTGTAGTACATATCTGGAGATGTTTAATGTGCTCTGTGACGGGCTTGTTGGGTGTAGTAGCCCTAGGGATGGTGTGCGTATGATTCGGGTGAGTGCGTGGTGTGTGTGTGTGTGTGTGTGTGTGTGTGTGTCTGTGTGCTGGGGGCGGGGGGGTATGGGGGAGTGACGGATGGCTATAGAGGTGACCTCTCTTAAGAGCGGTCAGTGGTGCAGTCCTGCCTTCGACCTCTGCCCTCTTATCCACATTAATCACAGCCCCACCGACTGGACCTTTTATCGCCCAGCCCGTGCTGAAAGCTACTGTCCATTCCCTCTCTTTCTCCCCCTCCTCCTCCTCCTCCTCCTCCCTGTCTCTTTCGTTCTTCCTTTCTTTTTTCCCTCACACCCCCTTCATCCTTCCTTCAGTCTCTCTATCCCTCCTCAGCCCACTATTTTTCTCCTGGCTATTGGCAAGCCACTCATCAGGTATCTGTCCATCACAACACATTCATCAGGGAGGGGGGGGCTTATCAGTCTGAGGGGCTTGAATATGGAAATGTGATCTCCTGCGCTGATAAGGCCAAGCTGGTGTCTAACCCACCTTCTTCCATCTGATAGCGGCCCTCTGGAATGGCAACAGCCCGGAACATTCCCCCATTGTTTTCCAGGGGTGCTGATAGCAGCCATAGGTGGCCCCACAAAGACGTATAGTGTGTATGTGTGTGTGTGTGTCTGTATGTGTCAGTCAGTGACACACACACATTCACACACACACACACACACACACACACACACACACACACACACACACACACACACACACACGCACACACACACACACGCACACACACACACACACGCAGACACACACACACACGCACACACACTGACATTTTGTGTGTGTGTGTGTTAAAGGGGGAGTGCTAGAGGGGGAATCAGGAGGTTCACGGTGAGTGCAGGAGAGTCACCTGGGCTCCCCCCCACCCCAACCACAACCCCCCACCCCACCCCACCCCACCCTCTGTCGTCTCGTCACTCTTCACCTGTTGTGTCCAAATGAGGGGTTAGCACTCTTTAACCCACCTAACCCCCCCAACACCCCGTGGTCTGGGCCTAGCAGCCCAGAGACCCCTCTGGTCAGTTCCCAAACACAAGGGGATCCTTTCTCACCCCCTCATAATGACCGCAGGGTTCACTGAGCCTACCTCTCTATTCTCCTCTCTTCTGTATTCTATCTGAAGAAAACTGGGTGAGAGAGAGGAAAGAGAGAGAAGAAAGAGAGAAGAGAGAGGAAAAAATAGGCCACGACCAATTAATGTCTCCCTTTACCTGTGCAGGTTCTCTTCAAAGGGCCGTGCCGCCCTCTTGTTAGTCTAAGCCAGTGCTTAATTATGAATTCCTCAACAGTCCCACCCAGCTGTCAGATGGGAGGCTTGTCAAACCTGAGGTCATTAGCGTTACCAGCGAGCACGCGCCCAGTTTGTTGTGTTTGTGCCTCATCGGCAGGAAAAAAAAATGAAACAGAGGCGAAATCAAGTGAACAACTGTGTGTGTGTATGTGTGTGTGTGTGTGTGTGTGGGCAGGCTAGCAGGCGGACATGTTTGGTGCAGCCAGAGCGAGGAGTGTTTTCCCCCGTCCTGAAGTGCTTAGTTGCGTTGACTCACAAAGGGGCTGGTATTGACACGACTAGGAGGGTTTCAGGTGAGAGGCCTGGCTTTAACCCCGGCCGGCCACTTAAGGGAGAGCCCTGGAGCACAGCACGCCTCTTATCTTATCAGCTGCGTTATTAGCTAGCGATTGCCAAGACCATCAAAAAAGCGTTAAACAACAAAAAGAACCAGTAATGCCTTCCACTGCCCATTCCCTCAACCCACCAACAACAGCTTGGCTGTGAAAGAGGCTGCCTGTCAGATCACAAGGCCATTTGCATGATTGTAAGTATTGCTTTTTAGTCGGTGTTGCGATAAGGAAACCTGACACAGGGCCAAGTATGCACTGGAGGTGGCAGTACTGTCCACTGCTATCACTGGCAGTAAGGAAGGTTTGGAGAAGGCTGCTTCTAAGGTGAAGCTGAAATGTCTTTTTTCAGACTTTCACCATTGCAGTGACAGCAGCTAAAAACAACATGGCAGCCATTAAATGTTCCTTTTTTAATGTTGGTAAAGGCCTGCAGGAAAAATACCAGCAGGAAAAGTATATTTTGGAAATACCTGCAGGATGTTGGAAATACCTGCAGGAAAGTATCAATCAGATCAGTTCCTCTAAGGGCATAGAAACACTAAGGCAACTTAACTAAGCAGACTGAAGGTTCCATAAAGTAGGACATAAAAGGATATGAAATCATTTGTAGCAGTATAAAGAGGATATCACTACGATATCAAGATACTATTATGGATTTTAACACTATAACACATTTAAATTTTCCCTGACAAAAATGCAACCATATTCAGATTATTTAAATAATGCTAATAAAATTACATTACATTACACTTAGCAAACATTTTTATCCAAAGCCACTTACAATAGAGGACAAAAATCAAGCTACAGATATACAGATATGCATATACAGTTAGCAATAGCAGCACAAAGCAAGTGCAGGACAGTGATGATAAGTCACTCTTATGAGTGACAATTCTCACATTCTCACTTATGAGACAGTAAAGTGCATCAATTTGGAAATAGAGTAATGTGTCTCCACTCTCGTCACTGAGTAAGCTAAGTTAAATGGCCTGTGTTTACATGAAGACCCTTACCTTGGGAATAGTGTGGGCAAGACAGTAGATATGACAGGTGGAGGCATGCCTTTTGTCCCCCACCCCCATCTTCTTGTCTGTCTGTCTGTCTGTCTGTCTGTCTGTCTGTCTGTCTGTCTGTCTGTCTGTCTGTCTGTCTGTCTGTCTGTCTCTCCCTCCCTCTCTTTCTTTCTCTCTCCCACTATCCCCTATCAGTGCAGCAGTGGTTGAAAAGAATAGAAGCGTAGGGCATAGAAACTGTAGTGTAATAATAGCCGGTGATTGGGCCTGGGTCTCAGACATGCCCCTCTGTTTCCGGTCGCCAGGGGCTAAACTGATTTTAATTGCGGCTTCAAATAACTTTGGGTCGTGACGGAACAGTGAAGTGGCGACAGTGATGATCCCTCTGTATAATTATACTGTCTTTGTGTGTGTGTGTGTGTGTGTGTGTGTGTGCATATGTGTCTGTGTGTGCATGTGTGTGTGTAAGGGGGAGTATCTTTGGCTCATTGAAAATGTATGTTGCGGGTTGAAGTGCTCCTTAGGATCAGAAAGCTGACAGAAAGAAGACAAGTAGCATAGTAGTTGAAAGCTGTGCTGATTTTTTTCCCTTGAAAAGAAGCACATTATCTCATTTTCTGTAGCCCACAACCCCGATTCTTGATACCCCAGCACACACACACAGACACACACACACACGCTCGCACACACACACACACACACATACATAAATGACAAGAGCTGGTGTCGGCAGATCTAGGCAAGCTTAGCTAAACATTTTTCTTGCTTCTTTTCCATGTTATGATGGGAAAAAGTTTTCCTTGGAATATCAAAACAGAGAAAGGGAACAGAAATACAAAACAGAAAAAGTCCTTGTTAAGCAGCTCGCTGTCACAGATGGGCCTTTGATTGGCAAGCTCCGTGGCATACAATCCCATATCAGGCTCTTTCACACATTCCCCATATGTTACAGGCAGACATTAGCCCCCTACACACCACCCACCCCACCCTTCGCACATGTGACTCTGCCCTGCCCTATACACCGACAGCCTTGTGCCCAAATCTCCATTTAATCACTGTGGTCAAGTTACCCCGCACTTAATAAACAGCAGATTAGTGTATTCTTTACTGCGCTCGACACGTAGCTTGTCCCTATAGCCATCCATCCCACTAGGATGGGGGGGGGGGGGGGGGGGTGCTGTTAGCATGTCAACCAGACGGAGGGGAGCGCCATGTCATCTGGGGCCAGTTTCACTAAAGTAGTTTAGACTGGTCTTTGGGGTAGAGATAGGTCTTAGATTGGTTTTTAGACCAGTCTGATGCAAGAAAGACAGTTTCACAAAAGTGAAGACCAACTCATTTTAGACTTAAAGGGGAAATTCTGTGTAAAATGACCTTTTGGTCTGTTAAAACATCATACCGAGTTGGTGTGTTTGCTGAGGAGCAAAACTAGACTAACCCGTTGCATTCAGATCTAAACTGTGTTTACCATTTTTGTAGAATAGACTCACAATGCTAGTAAATGGGGCATGACGGAAGCTTGAAGATATAGTTATTTTTAAACCATGAAAACAGCTCGAAGTTGTCCACACCCCCTTGGTAGTCTAACAAGGGCCCTGGCATTCAAAACGAGGCACTGAGAACTTTGTAAGTGCAGAAATTGTTTATTAACAAGATTGTTTTACAGGTAGCAGCCTAGTTTGGTAGCAAACGGCAGCTACTGAAACACAGAGGCACGACAGCTTGAAGATATAACTATTTTTAAACCATTAAAAAAGCTCGAAGTTGCTCCAGACTTTCTCAGTAATGTAACAAGGGCCCTAGCATTGAGTATGTACATTCAAAACAAGTTCATCTTTGTGAAACTGGCCCCTGGTCTGTGTCGCGCCTGTAGCCTGTCCAGAGCCCGTTGTTTTGGGACTTCTGCCCTCCACCCACCCCTGCCTCCACTCTTACCCACAATCTGCTTTGCCCCCCTCCCCCTTTTTTGTTTTGTAATTCATCACTGGTGGATTACAAGAAGTATTTGTATTGTTACTTTACATGAGGACCTGAGTGGGGTGCTAGCATGTAGATATTTGTGTGTGTATGCGGGTGTGTGTGTGTGTGTGTGTGTAAGGGGATTGCTGTTGTTGTTGCTGGATGGAGGTAAAGATAAGACGAGATGTGAGAGCGGGAAGAAGAAGAGAGGAGAGCGGCGCAGAGAGGATAAGAAAAGAGCGAACAAATCTAAAGATTAGCTCGCGGGCGAAATTAGCGCGCTGCCGGCGACACAATGGGGGAAGAGATGTAATATTGAAAGGTTACTTGGGTTACTCCGGTGAGTCTGTCTGTCACCTCCTCGCCTTGAGGGGCTCTAATCAGTTCGACCTATAATTACGGGCCCCCCTCGCACAAAAGGAGGCCCGTTAAAGTTCCTGTAAAATAAACCTGGGCCCTATTGATGCAGGGGAGAAGCCCTCTCTTTTAATTAGGCTCATCCATCTTAACCTTGTCTGCTGGAGGTGAAGTGAAGCTAGCTCGGGTCAAGGCCGGGCAGAAAAAGACTCGTCGCGGCGGCATTGTCCCCTGGCTGCCAGCGACCGGAACACAATGCTGACGCTAGCCAGCGCTGGCCGCATTGTTGCCGCTGTTGAGCTGGCTCCTGGTAGGATTTGCTGCTGAATGGGGTGTTTCTTTACAGTGACACAATACTTGAAATTCACAATGGGAACCCAACACTGCACGCATCACCGTTCTATGCCAAACATGTGTGATGACTGACTGACTATAAAAAATTAAGTGTAACCTCAGAACACTTAACAGCTGTTCGAGTGACGTAAAGCTGTCGTGTCTTTCTTTTTCTCCTCCCTTCTATCATGTCTCTCTCTTCCTCCCCTCTCTCTCTCCCTTCTTCTTTTAAAGGGAGCAACTTTAGAGGCTCGTGAGAATGATTTTTTTGTAAGTGTCCTCAAAGTGGTATCCGTGGATTACATGTTTTGGCGCTAGTCCATGGCAATGATGTTTGATGCCTGCACGCTGCACACGCGTTCTCATGTGTATGTGTGTGCGTGTGTGGCTGCATGCGGTGTGATGTGTGTGTGTGTGTGTGTGTGTGTGTGTGTGTGTGTGTGTGTGTGTACATCACCTGTGCCTGGTAGGAGCAGAGATGCAGTCAAGTGCTGGCGGTGTGCTGTTGATAAAGCATCTCTCCAGGGTGAGAGGCAGAAGCTGATGATCAAAAGTGATGTTGTCCCCCCCCACCATTCCCAATGCTGCTTTGGGAGGGTGTGTGTGTGTGTTTGGAAAGAGGGGGGGGGGGGGGGGGGTAGCTGTAGCCCCTCCTGACTGATCACCCCCTGACTGATCTAGTCTCCTCTGGGATGTTCTGCTCTCTCTTCTCTATGTCTTTGAGTATGTACATGTCTACGTCTGTGTGTGTGTGTGTGTGTGTGTGTGTGTGTGTGTGTGTGTGTGTGTGTGTGTGTTTGTGTGTATGAATGAGTATATCTGTGTGTGTCTCCTTGTGTGAGAGTGTGTGTGTGTATAAGCGCACTTGTGTATACTAAGATCAGTGACTATGCTCATGTGAGTCCATGTGTCACCAGGAAGGTGTGTATGTGTTTGTGTGTGTGTGTGTGTGTGCATTTGCGTGTGTATGTGTATGTGTGTGCATGTGTATGTGTGTGTGTGTGTTCGGGACTGGCCTGGCTGCTACCTGAAGCTGACAGTGATGTGCCTTGTCACCATCACTGGATGTTCTGCTCCCAGGAATGAAAAAAGCCAGAGAGGGAGAGAGAGAGAGAGAGAGAGAGAGAGGGAGAGAGGGAGAGAGGGAGAGAGAGACAGAAAAAAAGAGAAAGAGAAGGCACATAGAAGATGTACCTGGGCTGAATTTTCCTTTCTCCGTATTCGTCTTTTCATCCTTCTCTCTCTCTCTCTCTCTCACTCTCTCTCTCTCTCTCTCTCTCTCTCTCTCTCTCTTCACTCTCTCTCTCTTTCTCTCTCTCTCTCTCTCTCTCTCTCTCTCTCTCTGTCTTTCTCTCTCTCTCTCTCTCTCTCTCTCTCACTCTCTCTCTCTCTCACTCTCTCTCTCTCTCACACTCTCTCTCTCTCTCTCTCTCTCTCTCTCTCTCTCTCTCTCTCTCACTCTCTCTCTCACTCTCTCTCTCTCACTCTCGCTCTCTCTCTCTCCCTCTCTCTCTCTCTCTCTCTCTCTCTCTCTCTCTCTCACTCTCTCTCTCTCTCTCTCTGTCTTTCTCTGTCTGTTTCCTCTCACTGCTGCACTACCTGCTCTGCCATCACGCCACTCAGGTGACCTGCGGTGCCTAGCGTGTTCTTTCATGTCTCGTGATGTGGCACGCTCGTATATAATTCATAGCAGGAGTGCGAGGAGCCGGGCATCCACAGCCTGAAATAATAAGACTCTGTAAAGGGGAGAAGGTAATGATTCAGCCGGTGAAGGTACACACACACACTAACTCACTCACTCACTCACTCACTCACTCACACACATAGACATGAACACTTAGAAATACACACACATGCAGTGTGTTGTTGCATATGGGCATATTTACACCAGCCTGTTCTTCACAAATTCTTGTTTCCTCTATTCTTTTGGTACCCACTGGTTGTGTATATGTAAAAAATAGACCACCGCTGCAAGACTTCGTCACTTTGGGATTTGTTGGGTAGATCTGTTGAGTTGGGTAGAGTGTTTTCCCCCCCACCAGAAAATATGACACGGCTTGCCTTTAAGTTTGTTGTAGCAGAACAGGAGTTCTTTTTTTTTTTTGGCCAAGCACAGGTGAGTGATGGCAAGCGGAGATGTTTTTGTATGCTCCACGTTTTTTTTCTCTTTTCTTCCCCCAGAACATGCGGGACAAAGGCAGGAAAAAAAACGAAAGTGGGAGAGATGGAGAGGAAGAGAGAGAGGAGAAAGAGAGAGAGAGAGGAGAGAGTGACTAAGGGAGACAGAAAAGTACCTGGGGCACTTTGACACAGGCTGTGCTGATACTCCCTACAGCAGAGCTGCCTTAACATCTCTTACGGAACACACTTACTATGATACCCTCTGCCTGTGACACGCTTTAGCAACGTCTCCTAGACCTGTGATCCACAGTGGCTGCCACAAGTTTGTGTCCAGTCTAGACTGCCCAGGACACACATCTCTGCTGTCAAAACACTGTGTGCCCGCAGGTCTATCCGCACAGTATGGTCTATACAGTAAAATATCTGTGTGCAGAGTGTGAACAACCCCTCCATAAAGGGGGTTGGGGGGGTATGTCAGTACTCCCCAACTCTACTGGGTCTTGAGGGATACTGTACCTCGCAGCACCCCCTGTAATTTAAACTATGTCTGTGTGCTGCAAATAAAATGATGAATGTTTGCACTGTTTAAAAACAGTATTCCTTCAGCTATTTACTATGTCATATTTTAGAGGAAACACACTCAATGAAATATAGTATTGCTATATTTCAGTCACCAGTTCATTTGTGCAAGGTGCTAGACAGGTATTAACAAAAATCATTGGAAATTATATAGAATATATGCAGTAATCTAATAACCTCCTGTAGTCTCATACCCTTTCAAGTGTAAGTAAATCCTGGTGACACTTGGTCAGGAGTATTGATCTGCAAAGCAGGATACAAGAACTTAAATGCTGCTGTTTTATTACATGTTTTCACACATGGAATTCCTCTTGTCATAAATAAACCTGCTCAACCAAATGTAACATTTTATACAGCTTTCAGTCAAACACCAATTGATTGATTGCTGCCATGTCATGTCAAAAGCTACCAGACTAAGCCTTACAAATCACATACAGGCTCACACACGCCATGTTGGTTTTGAAGATAAATATGCATGCTTCCCTGGTAAGTGGGAGTGATCAGTGATCATGTGTGTGTGTGTGTCCAGAGGAGCGGTAATGGAGTGGGAGGGGAGGTGTTTTAAACCCCCCAGCCTTTCTGTGCTGCTCTCAGGATGCTGAGAGGTTAAAACTGGGTCTCATGGGGTTTTGGAGGGGGGGGGGGGGGGGGGGGGGGGTGGGCACTGGGGGAAAGAAATGAACAGCTGACAGTGTCCCCCTGCATGGATGGGAGGCTGTGCCCTTGCTGAAGAGAGAGTGATTGTGTGTGTGTGTGTGTGTGTGTGTGCCTCTGTGCCTGTGGGCCTGCATATAAAAGTAAAAAGTGAGAGACAGAGTAGGTTTATGTGTATATTTGTTAGGAGAAAAAAAAATCTAAATATCTGTGGGTATTTTGTGTGTGTGTGGTTGTGTGCATATGTGTGTGAGTGCATGTGTGTGTGTATGTGTGAATGTGTGTGTAGGGGTAAGGGAGAGGGTGGTGTGGTGTGGTGGGTGTGTGTGGCTGGGTGGATGGGCTGCATGTGGTTAACCACCTGGCCCTCGATGCTTGACCCAGTGGAGCGCGAGGAGGCCCGCCCAGCCCGGACAGGCATTAGCTCATCAATGGAGGGACCATCACAGTCACTTAACACAGGGGGCTATTGATCGGACTCGGCGCAGAGAGGGCCACTGGTGTGTGTCCATTTCCTCTATTCTTATTGAGCCATTCTCTCTCCCCTGTCTGTCTGCCTGCCTGCCTACTTGCCTGCCTGCCTGCCTGCTTGCCTCGCCTGTGCAGAAACCCCCCACCGGGGAATGCTTTAAACACTCATTTGAAATTATAATCTCCCTGAGTAAATGTCATAATTGCCCCCAAGGCCTTACATAGATTGGTTGGCGAGCTGTGCTCCTGCCGGGGTCGGCGAGTATTAGTCAATACTGACCTCTGATGTGTTCGCTCAGTGCTTACGTGTGCACGAGTGTGTGTGTGTGTGTGTGTGTGCTGGCTGGAGCAAAATGGAAAGGTTGTCTTCGATGACAGCTGCACATTTGCTGCTAACCATCAGAGGGAGAAAAAAAAGAGGAAGAGGAAGAGGAGAGGAATGAAAGAGAGAAGATAATAGAGAAATATCAACGACGTCCAACGTTTTACGCTCATATCGTCATTGGGAAACGAAAAAGAGGTCTGGTGTTGTTTTAGTGTCCAGGGCTGAGGGGTGAAAGTGCAGGGGCGATGGCTGGAGGCCTCGGTCGTTATATTTAAAGTGACAGGCCAATGGCGAACAAAGGGAGAGGGAGGGCTGAGATTAGGATTGGCATATTGCTATTGATCCGCTGGTCCTGAGGCTCTCTCACTGTTCATCATTATTGGCATGGCATGGGGCCCGCGGACCAGGGTGCTTTGTGATCTTTAGCAGCCGTGACGCTGGTTAACATTATCATTATTAACAGCACGGGCCAGGGTATGTTTTACGATGCGCATTATAAGAAATGACTTCAACAGCTGTTGTGAATGAAGCAATAGCAGGGTTGTTTGTTTTTGTGTGCTTTTCAGTCAAATAACCGTCTCATTGTGCGTATGATTGCCAGATATATGTGCATTAAAGTGTCATCATCATTATGCTCATCTTGATCTGAGGTAAATAATCTTCGTCAGCCTTTTTTCAGAACATGTTGCGTAATAAAGAAGCCATCCAGTGTTTGCAGTGTTTGAGAGTCGGAGGGACATTCTTGTCGGGTCGGTGCGGCATAATTTGTGTGTGAGGTGGGATCCACCAGCCTGTTTGCTCTTGCTCTCCAGCACAGTTCCTCCCTGTGTGGCATAAGTAGCGCGGACTTGCTGATCACTGACGGCCCAGCCATGCGTGTGTGGTTGGTATTACACACTGGAAACAAGCACATAGATGTTAGATAATAGACTGTGGTCCTATAACCATTAGTCTTGCCCAGAGGGCAGCCTCCCTCCCTCTCTTTCTCTGTCTCTCTCTCTCTCTCTTTCTCCCTCCCTCCATCTCACTCTCTCTCTCTGTCTCTGTCTCTCACTCTCTCCCTTGCCCCCTCCCTTTCTGTCTGTCTATCTCTGACAGTGTCTACTAGTAAGGCAGACGTCGTCATTGGTTGAGGCAGCAGAGGCTTGGGTGTGACAGAGCGTTGGGGGTGGGGAGGAGTTAACAAAGCCCCACCACCACCACCACCAACACAACCACTCTTCATCCCCACCCCTCCACCCCCACCTCATCCCCCTCCCCGAAAAGCTCACGCCGGGCTGCCAAAGTGCTCAGCTGTCCGGCTAAAGCAGGGTGAAATAAGAGCAGGCCTCAAAAGCCCTTTGATCTTTTAGTGGCGGGGTCAGGGCTGAAATGGCGAGTAAATGAGGGAGGAATGAGCGCTCATTTTGTCAACCTGTTCTGTTAATGCGGGGCCAATGCCAGCCGCTGCGGCCCCTCTGGTGGCCCCGTGTGAGAGGGCCCCGTCTTAAGTGGCTGCACCAGGCAGAGTGGGCCAAAAGCATGTTTGGATGCCACAACAGCTCACCTGTGTGTTGCATGAGGCTTTTACTGGCCTTCTGAGGAGCCTCACAGAGCAATGGCTTACAGCAGGGGTGCTCACTAATTTTTGGCTCGCGAGCTACTTTTAAAACGGCCATGTCGCCGCGATCTACTGAGGAGGATGATGATGAAGACGACGATGGTGATGATGAAGATGATGATGATAAATCACTCAGTATGCGTTTCATATGTACCTTTATGCAGTTTGTTTATTGATATACATGTTGCATTACACATGCAACATAGTTAAAATACATGCATCCATGCATAAACCTTCACAGCACAACTTTAATGCAATTGTATTATGATATAATGAACGTTTACAGCACAATTATAATAATACATTTGTATTACTTTCGAATGAACCTTTAGAGCACACCTCTAATACATTTGTAATTATCTATTGCCAGGACTTAATTAATCTGATGATGACTTGCACTGGAGGGAGTCAGACAGGGTTGCATAGTCCGGAGCTGCTGTGTGTAGCGCGCACACTGACAATTTGCGAACACACCCTCCCTGCTTTCTCCAGCTCCGATGCGAGGTTTCAGAAGTTTCCCAAATTATAGCGCTGCAACTTTGAGGACAGCAATTTTATTTTTCGTTTGAATGCATTAGCTGAGCTGATCATGTGTCATGTCGACCACGCTTTTGTCTTTTCCTTGCCGCTCCAAATTAAGTTCGTTCAACATGTTAGTAAGATCAGTTACAAACGCCAAGTCTAGCAGCCACCGATTGTCATTAAGTTGCTTGTGTTCCGCATGTTTAGTGACAGGAAGAAACTCCTTAATCAACGGACAGAGCTGTCGAAATCTCTTCAAGAATTTCCCCCTACTAAGCCATCTCACGTCGGTGTGTAGCAAGAGGTCAGAATAGTTAGTAAGCCTCTTCCAACTGTGCACGGAACAGAGACCTCGCTCGAATACAACAGGCTATTTTGGTTGCGACAACAACGATCTCTTTCATGCATTTTCCGCATAATGAAGTGACTGCTGCCCTGTAAACGGCATTTTTTTCCCCTTCACATTTCTCAGTTCGCTTTTCATGGGGAAGTCACTGTCATAGTTTTTATGAACAGTATTGGCTAGATACAAGTTAGCGAACTAGCTAGGACTCCTTCTTTGCTGCAGTTTTCCAGTAGCCGTTCTAGTTGTTATGATAGCTAACCTAACAAAAAAAAATTAGACAACAGGCGATCTACCAGCACTGCCTTCGCGATCGACTGGTAGATCGCGATCGACGTAGTGAGCACCCCTGGCTTAGAGAGTAACTGTGACAGTGTCTGGCTACTGCATGCATGCATTAGTGTGTCAGGAAGGGATAGGTGTGTGTGTGTGTGTGTGTGTGTGTGTGTGTTTGTGTGTGCGTGTGTTTGTATATGTGTTAGTGTATGTGTGTGCATATGTCTATGTCTTTATGTAATGTGTGTGTATGTGTATGGATGAGATATAGGTAAATGTATGGGTGAGTGTTTCTGATTGTACATCATAGTGCATGTGTGTCTGTATGTGATATGTATGTGTGTGTGTGTTTGTGCATGTGTGTGTCTGTGTGTACTTTTGTGCACAAAGTGTTTGCATGCTTGCATGTTTCTTGATGTACATGGGCTGTATGTAGAGATGCGTGTGAGCATGCCGGTTGGCCTTCCCTTCAGAAGAGAAGCCACCGAGGCATTTGCACATGAAGGCTCAGCGCGGTGTTGTGATGGGAAACAGTGCAACGAGTCGTCAAAACAGTGCGAAGAAGGAGAAAATCGCTCTCTTGAAGCTCGAGATATTTTTTGTGCTACTTTCAAATCCGGGAGTAGGAAGAGGTAAAGAGAGAGAGAGAGAGAGCAAGAAAAAAACTGTATCTACAGCGCATAAAGGTAACAAAACATGATCATTACGGGGTGCATTTGTACAAAATCGCGGTACAGAACATCTCCTTGCGAGGGCTGACATCACCCACGCAGTGCCACGACTACACAGAAACCCTGCAGCTGACAAAGGCGACGGAAGGGGAAGGGAAGAGCGCGACGCTCCTATCACTCACAAACCCTAACGCACATGCCGCTCTGCTCCGCTCCGCTCCGCTCCGCTCCACACTGCGCCGTAGTTCAATATTGTGCCCCATTTTGATTTGGACCTGACAGCTTTTCTGAAGCAGCCTATTCCAAATCACAGAGAGGGAAATGAGAGCACTCAGTGCACTAGACGTGAGCTTGCACAGAACGTGAGGAAGAGAGAGATAGAGAGCGCAAAAAAAAGAGAAATACACAAAAACAAGGACCGAAAACAAATACATAAATAAATAAATCAACAATAGGGTATGCCAGGGATGTGCTGAGCATAGCGCAAATTGGAAGAGGAAGATTTTAAAATGCGGTTCAATGAATAATTAAAAGTTCTGAGACACATTTCTCTACCAGCCCCCCCACCCCACCTTCTTTTTTCCCCACTGTTCACCATACGTTTTTTCAAGCAATGCAAGGGAGGTTAGAACTAGAAAAACTTCTGTTTTATTAATGTCCTGCTGTAGCCTACATCTGGCTGTGGTGCAAATGATGCTGGGAAAAAAAACTAAAGAGGAGAAAACACAAATACGCCTGTGTACATTCGTTGTTGTCCTCCTTTGTGCCTTTGTTAGTGGGACTTAGTTACAGATGTTCCAGTGCATGTGCCAGACCTGCCTTACAGGCTCTTGTGAAATTCTAACGGTGGTTCTTCTGAGTAAACAAAGTGGGTTTTATAAGTGAGCCCCTCCACCTATAAAATGAGAAGTCTTCTCCACACTAATTATAGCCACTGTTGTCGGGTAGCCTTCTCTCCTTTTCTGTTTTTTTTTTCTCTCTCTCTCTTTTTCTTCTTCTTCTTTTTGTTCTGGTTCCTCTCCCTCACAGCGGTCTGACCGGTGTCGTCCCATCTGGTCTTGTGTTTTCCTGGCTGGCATTCCTTGAAACACAAACACAGAGAGATTAGCATATCGACGGTGACCGTGGCCCTGCGCTTTGATCAGGCGACACCCGCGTCTGTCGACTGACTGAGTCATGCCTGGACGCGAGCTGGCCTGCTCAGGTAGAGACAGCGGGGAAAGGCCTTAGCACTGCTCCCCCTGGTGCTATCTCTCCACTTCTCCACCATGAGTCTCTCTTGCCTCTAAACATTCAGTCAGTACTAAATAGTAACTTGAATATTACCGACACGACCCCTTTTGTAAAAACACAACCACTCACTTGTTAAAAGGTTTAAGCATTACATAATTTCCGGAACATTCTGTTTTGAGAAAAAAAGAATACACAGCCATTGTGATAAAAGAGTGTGTATATCTCTGTGTCAGGAAGGAGTGCCTGGACCACCTAGAGACTACTGCCACCATGTTAGAAGAAAACGGAAATCCCCTATCAGGCAAATGCCAGAGACTTCCTTTATCAGAGATGTTTTTATCAATGGGGAAGATCCAACACTTCAAGCTCCTTCCTGTCCATGTTCTGGACTTCCTTAGCCTTCCTGAGTCTACTATCTGCGTCCTATCATCAGAACAAGAGGAAAGGTCACTGGCCTGCAGCCCTGAAGGAATGCATCTGAGTACCACAACAAAAAAACCCTCACACACACACACACACACACACACACACACACACACAAACACACATTCTCACACTCACACAGTTAGAGCTGGAATGTGGTTTGATGGACCATTTCCATCTTGCTGCGCTTGCTCTCCCCCTCCGCAGTGCAAGCCAGTGCGACTCCATCTCTTGGGTCTAACTCTCCGCACCATGAGTGGCGTGGACCCTGGCAGGAAAGAGCCATCCGCTTCCACGGCACGTCAGGGAGAACTCACTGTGCTCGCAACGTGAAGGGTTTTGGTTTTTTTTTTTAAACAGGGAGGCCTGCGCTGATGAATATTCACCGGTGCCTGTCCATCACATTTTACCCCCGCAGGCTCAACGACAACAACAACAGCAGCGGCAGCAGATACTGAAACGCGGACACCAGGGGCCCCAGGAGGCCTGGAGCAGAGAGCGTCTGCTTAGTGTCACACGTCGTCAGCCATTGTGCTCGAACAGTGGGAACAGATTAAGTCCGGGGCCATTCAACAAGTTATGGAATCCACAGGACACACTACCGCTTCCCCCAATGAAGTTCCCAGCTCCCAGGCTTGGCCTCACCCCACCCCACCCCCAGCCCCCCACCTTAATCACGAACAGACTATTGCACATTACAGTGTGTGCCCCGTTAATACCTCTTCAAATAATAAGTATTTAGTTTGGATTTATGCAAGGCTGTTAAAACCGTAAAACTCTTCAAAGTGTGGTGTAACCTTTCATTAGGGATGCTGTCAGTCCTATCTGTTCTTCATTAAATTTAATCACTCTGTGTTTTACCTGTTGGCTTTATTGTAACTGAGGTCATAAAAACAGTCTTGTAAAAATTGCTCCCGACTCACGGATTATCTTGTTAACACGAGCAAACAAACTGGGCCTGTTTTTCCTCTCTCTGGAGCCCTACACAGTAGTGTCTGAGGTCGAGCGACAGAGAAAAAACAACAACCCAGGAGATGATTCGGTTCATGTGGGACTTGAAAGCCACTGTTTACTTTCCTTCCCCCCAACATTTGTGGCAAATTAAGCAGGATACACCATGCGAGTGTGTTTCTCGTGTGCTGAAGAAACACATCTCTTTTTTATTGTTTAGGTCAAGTTGTAGAATGTGTACCACTGCTCTGCATGGCTGTATAGTCAGGGGGGTGGGACATGGAGAATTAGTAAATGGCATTGACACCCTGAAGCTACTTGCAAGAATGACACAAGGTGGGATGTAACCTTAAGGAAAAAAAAGAAAGAAAAACTTGTGACACTGACCACAGCCCCTTTACACTGACAGAAGGGGGTGAGGTATTTGACCTCCAGCACCCCTTGACCCCCTGTATGATTGAAGTGCCTGCCTCGTCCTGCTCGGCCGCCTGGCTAAGATGACGTTGACGAATCCTTCAGGTTCTCTGGTTGCACGGCAGTGGAGGTGGGCCCGGCGTCTTTGTTGGCCTGGTGTGCTGCTAATCTCTCGACAGAGCCAAAGCCCCGGGCCCTGCAGGACACATATGGGGGGTGGGAGTTGGCTGTGGTGATGGCGGTGGGGGTGGAGGAAGAGAGAGAGACAGATAGAAAGACAGAGAGAGTGTGTGAGAGAGAGAGGATGAGATGGCAGGTAGTGAACTTGAGCCGCCCAAAGGCTGTTTTCACAGAAGGAGATGGCGACAGAGACAGAGAAAGACAGAGAAAGACAGAGACAGAAAGAGAAAGAAGTTGAGGAAGGGATAGAAAGAAAGAGAGAGAGAGAGAGAGAGAGAGAGAAGGGATTTTCCCTCAGCCAGACCCATTCATTATCTCTCTCCTTCTGTTTGGAGCAAAACAAATGCCTTTGGCAGCGGCATCAGTTTAGCTCCATTATGAGGATGTCAGAGGCCATGTAATCATCTGTGCCTGTCGCTCTGGTCTCTAAGCACCTTCACACTCATTTCTTGTCTCTTTTTCTCTCTTTCTTTTCTTTCTTTGTCATTTGTGAAACCTAATCCTTTTAAAAGACCTGATGTTGGCTTTGCATGCACACATTTGTTTGTGTACTGTAGACTGGAGTAAATATGTAAATATCTCTGGTGTTATGAGCACTTTTAGTCATTTGCTTTGTGGCACACTTTGCCTTGATATTGTCTTTATTTAGACTTCATTTCGTTTGTTGTCATTGTTATTTCTATTAGACAGCCAAAGAATGCTCAATGTTATTAAAGAAAGCTTTCACGGCATATCACAAATAACATTGCCTTTCAACGCAGAACTAGCAAGCTCTGTCTAACAGTTTTTTTTTATACAGCAAATGACATAGATAATGGGAATTGTGTATGATATTATTGCTACGTTTTTATTAAAATATTACATTATATTCACTCCATGAAGTGTGAATAAATTTAATACAGATGTGTTCGTTAGTTTCTGGATTTTCATTTTTCTCTCATAAGGCAGATAAACCTTGTTAATTCTCAGTTGGTAATGTAAGTAAGATTGTATCAGTGTTAACAGTGCTTGTTAGGGTTTTGCATACCTTTGTGGCAGTTATCTCATTAGTTTTAGTCTCAAACTACCCACTGCTTCTCTGTTTTTTTCTCTGCCTCACTGCTTTTAGGAGGTGTGATGGCTAATTAAGCCTCCCAATCAGGTGATTGCTTTAACCCCTATGTGTCATTTTTCCGTCTTGGTGTTTGCTTCATTCTCTTTAAGTGTAAGAAAGTGTGTGTGTGCCTGAGAATGAGAATTTTATGGTTCTTCAAATTCAGATGCAGGCTTTAATCTTGCACTGCTCCTTGGATTAATGTTATAGCCTGTCTAGTCTTTCACCTTGTCCATCCCTCTTACAAATACACACACACACACACACACACACACACAGACACACCTCAAGGTCAAATGTCTTTTTCTCTCCTCAGTGTTCTCAAATGTTCTCCGTCGCTCAGCAAGTGGCCCTTGCTAATCCTTAGCCGGACCGGCCCCCGGGTTCCGTTCCTCTTGGTCCATCTGAAACCAGAGCCCATACATCTCAGCCCTCAAACCGCAGGCCCAGATAGCTCGGCCGATAAGCGTGCCTGGTCCAGCTTGAGTTGGAGAGCCTGAAAAGCAAGGAATTCCAGCGATACATCATCACAAAGCCATTAGACCCCCTGAGACCCAGCCCAGGCCTCGGCCATGGGCCCTCGTCCCGTCGTCCCCTCGGCCCCCAGTCAACACGGCCACTCCAGCCCCCTGCCTCGCTCCTCGCCTATGCCCACGCTACTGCCCCCAGGTCCACCTCTCCGGACCAGCTGCGTCGCCCGCATCTAAGTGTTAGATCGCCCGCTTCTGAAACAGAGCGGTACTGTTTCCCTGCCTCGAGAGACGCTGGTGTGCTGTGGTCCATGAGAGAGAGAGAGAGAGAGAGCGAGAGAGAGGGGGAGAAAAGCGTTGGGAAATGGCGGCGGTTGCAGACACGGAGTCACCCAGACGCGGCCAGATGGTGATTGATTTTCCCGGAGCGAACCGCTGGCTATCGCCGCTTCATCTGTCACTGCATCACTCCACTTTGCAATGAGGCAGAGCCCCGAACAGCCCCTTAATAATCACCGCTGGTGATTGATGGGGTGGACGGCGGGTGGGAGGGAGAGGCGGAGCGGAGGAGCAGGAGGGGGGGGCTGGAGGAGGAGGTGGAGAAGTTTACAAAAACGCAAAAAAAACAAAAAAAAATTGAAGTGTATTTTTTTCTTCAATAAATAAAGCTATGTTCCACCTCTAAAGGATCAGGTCTCAATGACCGTTAAAATGCCAAGAAACAGCTCATAATGTCTACCTGTCTGAATAGACTAAAATAAAACGGTCAGTGTAACTCATCCTCAGTTTATGAATTCTCACCAGATAGAGTTTCTGTATTCCCTTGTCAATGTGTCTTAATTATTGCTCGCTAAGCCCAGGATTGAATGATGTTACAGTGCCTGGCATGTGTCTAGAATCAAGTTGTAGGCAGCCACTGGCTGGCTGGCTGTGTGCATGTGTGTGTATGTGTGTGTTTGTGTGTGTGTGTGCACATGTTTGCGTGTGTGTGACCTTACTGAACTGTTTGTACTAGTTTGTACTGGTTCTGTGCTGATGCTTTGAAGCGGCACCGGTCCAGCGGCCTCCTGTCGCTGCTGTGGACCTCAGACCTCCTTCAGGCTGGGCCCTGGTGGAGCTCGCGGTCTCTCACGCCTCGGCGAAATTGAAGTGTGGCGAGGCGCTCTTTTGTCCACGGATGGCGCTTTCTTGGCCGGCCCCGGCCGTGGTGTTTATGAATCCGCCGAAGCCAGTGGTTGTGTATCCCAGCTGTAAAGTCGCGCTTGGCTTTGCGGCCTTCTTAATTATCGCCTCATTTCGGGCTCCTTTGTTTCTGTGACAGCATTGTCTGCTTTTAAAACGCTGCTGCTCGCCCCATGTGTCCTTGGCAACGGCTCATACCCAGTAAAAAACACTGCGTCTGCCCAACCCTCAATTAAGCCAGCTTCCACAGGGACTCTCGCTAAACCATGATTGTGATACAATTAAGCTAAAGACATAGCATTTCCAAATCTTTAGCTGACAGTTCGCATTTGCTGCGTGTTTGTTACCTCAGTCATGGACAGGCAGAAAGTCCTGTTCCTCCAGGGTGTGTGTGTGTGTGTGTGTGTGTGTGTGTGTATGAGGAGGGTGTTGATACACTCTGGGAGAGTGTGTGTGGCAGTTAATGCCGTGACTGATCGCTCACTCAGTGGTGCGGCAGCACCATGACCGAGAGTTTATTCATTTACTGGAAGACTGGGGAGAATCATCATCAGCCCAACATGTGTGCGAGTGGGCAAAAACAGATGCATAGCCATTTGTCATGACAGCAGCTTCTTCTTCCTCTGTTACAAAACAACAACACTACAAATGCAGGATTACAGCTCTTGCTGTGTCTGCGTGACTTGTTTTCATGTCACAGTGGAAACTTTGACCGTTTGCTATTTTTTTAAGTGTATTTTTGTTAAAATGTGCCTTAGATTAGACAAGACAGTAAAGAGTGAGACAGGAAGTGAGTGGGAGAGAAAGATGGGATGGGGATGGGGAAATGACTGCAGCTGGACTCAAACCCAGGTTCCCACGAGCACTTAAACACATAAACAGTATGGATGCTACAGACAAGAGAGTTTGATGATTCACGTCATAGCTGTTGCCACAAGGTGTCCATTTTAACATTCCAAAAAATGTGAAATTTACATATAGTTAAAGTCACATTTTTGTCATTGTGATCACACGGGACATCACAGTGCACACAACGAAATTCTCCTCTGCATTTAACCCATCACACACATGTGAGTAGGGGGCAGCCATGACAACGGCGCCCGGGGAGCAGTGCGTGGGGACGGTACCATGCTCAGGGTACCTCACTGGCGCTACTGGCAACCCGGGATTCCAACCTGCAACCCTGCGGTCACAGGTCCTTACCCGCTAGGCCACCACTGCCCCTTGTAGTGTTGTAAGAAAAAACTTTTTAGACAAAGGGTCTGTAGTAGTGACGTCTTTAGCTTGTTGGGCCACAGCACCTCCTGACCGCCGCCATTTTGCTCGTCAAGTGCTGGGGCTCCACAGCTTCCCATCACGTCAGCACATCAGCGCTGCGTATGGAAGGCATCACCATGTCAGTTTTGCTCTTCCTCGATCCCTGGCGTGTGTGTAACGGAACACTGCTGAGGACGTCAGGGTTGCATCACGAGAGGCATATGCGCGGCCCTCAGCCTGGCCTGTGTGTGCCACATTTGTTCCGTATTATATGATCTGCGCACACTGTAATAGTATCTATTTATATCAGGCCCTTAATTGTCCCGCTTCCTGGCTTTGATCTGTGATCAGTCAGCTTGTACCTGAAGCCAGAGGTAGGGACTGCACATGTGCTCTTTGTCTGTTCTCTATCTCTCTCTCTCTCTCTTTCTTTTTTGCTTTTTCTCCCTCTCCCTTTCTTTTTCCTTTTCTCTTTGTCTCTCTCCGTGTCTTACTTTTGTCTTTGTTCCTTGTCTGCTCTCCATTGTTCTCGCACCAACAAAAGGAAATGTTGAGAACAGAGGGGACGAGAAACAGGACAGACACCAGACAACACGAGGGATACTGATGCTTTTTAACACCGTAAAGCCTGATCCCTGACCCTCGGTAATGCGATCCAGACCTTGGGGGAAAATCTGACTTTGAGAGTGTTTTACCAACACATATTTCCTCCGAGTGATTTTCAATAGTGTCTGGGGAAGAGAGGAGTGGGTGGACAGGATTGGACAAAGTGATTTTGAATAGATGTTGCCTCAGTGCAAATGGACAAATAATGTGTTGTGTTGGCTGGTTGTGCAATAATCACTCATCCCTTAACTATTGTGGTTGGTTTGGTAATGTCTGACTGGGAGAGGAATTCGAAGTATTGAAAAACAACATGAAAAAAGAAAACTGAAAGACATCAGTTTCTTTTTAATGGCTACTGCAATCAAATGTACTAGATGTAGCTGGAATGTCAGGCATGACATTTGGAATATTCTGGAATTTGTCCATTATTAAAAAGAATGTCGTGTTGGCACATTGTGCCTCTCTAGGATAAGGAGCTAGGATGCTGTCATGTTTTATGGAGTGAAAGTATGAAAATTATGGATGAACGATAAGCAGACATGCAGTCATTTATTTTGTCGAGAGAGGGTCGTTTTTTTTCTCCCTTGCTCTTTTTTGTTATTTTATCATCAAGAATTACAAGGCATTTATAGCATTACATGTCATGCTGTGTCAGAACCCTGTGTGTCAATAATGTACAATCTGATGTTAAAATACCATGTCACATTTCTTGTGTTGTCACATTTACTGGTATCTACACATTCATAACAGCTCTGTAGCCTTTGATGGTACTAACTGCTCAGACAATAAACATGTAGTGTATTGCATTTGGCACTGCAAGAAATTATATTCAAACATTTGTGTGGAAAACTAAATTGCTGGCTACATTTATTGAGACGCTGTGGACATACGAAGAAAATGGATCAGGCAAAATGATAGTGAAAGAAAGCACTGGAAGGTAGATGGCAAAAGAATTCTAATATCAAACTAAATTGTTATTTTTCCAAGAGGAAAACTTTAGGAGGGAAATGAATTTCTGATGCCTCAGTGCTTTTGCCCATTTGAGGATATGCAGGCACTACAGAAAAAAGCAACAGGGGAAGAAGGGAGAGAAGAAGAAGAAGAAGAAGAAGAAGAAGAAGAAGAAGAAGAAGAAGAAGAAGAAGAAGAAGAAGAAGAAGAAAAGAAAGTTGCGTGTTTCCTTCACAGCATGTTTTCATTTACCGAGCGGGAAGCACAGCCAATGGGAAAATCAATAGCACAGATAAGCATACCCAATGCCACTAGCATGAGTGTGTGTTCCCCTGGTAAAACACTGTCCCGCTTGGGGAGCTGGCTTCGGTACCAGACGCGGGGAGAGCCGTGGGGAACTCTGGGCCCTGGTGCTCTGTGGTCACTCACAGAGATTATTATAAGCATGAAGCAAAACAGCTGTCCTTGGTTTGGCTTCCTCTGTAAGTCCGCTCATGATATCAGTATCATCTTATGAATTAAAAGCCTAATGGGCCGCTGTTTCTATTTCTGTTTAACCGAAGGAGTGTAGGTTTGTGATGTGTTTTCATTTTGCCATGTAAAGCGGAATATGACGAATATGAATTAATCCGTTCAGGATGGAGGATGGAGGAAGTAATTCCTCTGGTCAAGCAAACAGAATGTCACCCTGTTCCATAAAATTGGCCTTGAGAGGTCTGCAGTTGTCTCATATAAACACAAACTTTGCATTGGTTAGTGAACTATTCTCTGTTCAATATTGAGTGAGAGGGACGAACATGATGAAAAGACTAAGGGGGGTTGTTCCTATGTCCACACACACACACACACACACCCCTCCGGGAGACTCTTTTGGGGTCTCAGTACAATATGTTGGGCATTACAAAGACCCAGGTGATTCCTGGCTGTCTCTGCCCCCCCTCAGAACATGATCTCCCCAAGTCCTCGGCCAGCGTGTCGTTAAAGCGCCCCTGCTCCAAGTGTGGATTAAGTTTAAAAGTAATAAAAG
>CM050207.1:29954407-29984407 GCA_027475355.1 Coilia nasus
TCATCAGCGGCGCCATTAACAATCATGAGGAATGATGGAAAAACAACGCCTATGGTTTATTCAGCAAATGAAAGTCACATAACTAGATGCTGTCCCAGGAGTCCATTTCCAATTTTAATAATACATCAAGGAGCCATACCCTCAGCAACTGCCACTCATCTCCTCTCTCTCACACACACACCACACACACACACACACACACACACACACACACACACACACACACAGACTCACAAACGGTTAGAGAGCCAGGCACACCAAACTGCTTGCGGCACGTGCGTCAGGAGACAACTCCCACCTCATGGAATCTAGCGAATGCATTAAAGGTACACAACATGATAGCTATTAGCTGAATTAAAAAGAGCCATTACTTCGGTGGGAGAGCTGAATGACATGCCAGTGAAGGACCATGAGGCATATATATGTTTTGCACTATTTTAGAATGGATATACACACTTTTTTTTTTTCAGATGATCTGTGTCTTCGCGGTGAAAAGCAGCAGTGAGAGCCTGCCTCAAAATTATGTGCATGAATAATAAAATACCCTCTAATTAAAAACTGTTGTTAAATATGCAAAAATGTAATGATAATGAGATTGTGCAATCCACTGGAGTAAAGCACATTATAAATTACTTAGAAGAGCAAGTCGGCTTGACCCAAACACTGCATTTTGAAAGCTGTCGAAAATATTGTAATTGTGTGTGTGTGTGTGTGTGTGTGTGTGTGTGTGTGTGTGTGTGTGTGTGTGTGTGTGTGTGTGTGTGTATCCTTACAAAATATTTGTCTAAAAAGACTGTTTTCAGAAGGTCAGTGCATATACCAGGTTACAATAGCATGACAGCTTCTATCAGGTTTCAGTGACATAACATTCATACTGTGCAGCCACCCAGACGAGCAAACAGCAAGTACCAAAGGAACTGGTGATCCAAAATAATCACGCAGAGTCTACACAGACAAAAGTGGTGCAAAGGAACAGACAGGGCAGTTTGACAACACAGATACAACCCAACGCCATTGCCATTCAAAACAAATATTCATTAGTCAATAGAACAAGCCAAACAACACACAAGGGTGTAGAATTTCATCTCTTGACTTTCATATACATAGTGATGTTTCTCTCTCTCTCTCTCTCTCTCTACCTCTCTTTCTCTCTCTCTCTCTCTCTCTCTCTCTCTCTCTCTCTCTCTCTCTCTCTCTCTCTCTCTCTCTACCTCTCTTTCTCTCTCTCTCTCTCTCTCTCTCTCTCTCTACCTCTCTTTCTCTCTCTCTCTCTCTCTCTCTCTCTCTCTCTCTCTCTCTCTCTCTCTCTCTCTCTCTCTCTCTCTCTCCCCCCCCACCCTGTGTGCCTTATCTGCTGTCAGGCGTGCTGTGATGGCTGATGGCTGGGACAGGCAGGCTGAGTCTGGGAGGCTGTGAGTAAAGCAGAGGGATACGGGACTGTGATCCCCACAGCTGCCAGAGTGACCACAGCTATCATCCCAGCACTGACGAGCCATCGCTCTCATCCACAACTAGCCCCCTTCTGTCAGAGAGAGAGGGAGAGAGAGAGAGAGAGGGAGGGAGAGAGAGAGAGAGGGAGGGAGGGAGAGAGAGGGAGAAAGAGAGAGAGAGAGAGAGAGAGAGGGAGAGAGAGAAAGAGAGAGAGTGAGGGGAGAGAGAGAAAGAGAGAGAGTGAGGGAGAGAGAGAGAGGGGGGAGAGAGAGGGAGGGAGAGAAAGAGAGAGAGTGAGGGAGAGAGAGAGGGGGGAGAGAGAGAGAGAGAGAGAGAGAGAAAGATGGGTTAGGGGCAAAGAGTGAGTGAGGAGGTATGGACAGGATTAAAGGGATATAGAAAAGGTGCGCGCACACAGAATGAGAGAGAGACAGACAGAGAATAGGGCGGGCGGGGTGGGCAGGGGGGGGGGGGTTAGAAATTGAGGGAGTGTGTGTGTGTGTGTGTGTGTGTGACACCGAAAGAGATAAAAGGGTGAGGAAGAGATGAAATAAAGAAGAAAAAACACACATGAAGCATCAGTGGAGCACATATATAAAACATAGCAGTAAAGCAAACAGCAAGGCCGCCTGGGGTTAAAAAAGGGCTCGAGGAGGGGAGAGGGGTAGGAGAGAGAGATAGAGACATAGAAGACAAACAGAGAGAAAAAAAGAGAGATTGAGCAGCAGAGAGAGTGAGAGAAAAAGAGTGAGAGAGGGAGAGGGAGAGAGAGAGGGAGAGAGAGAGAGAGAGAGATGGAGGCACACTCCAGCCAGAGGTCAGCTCCATCATGCTTATTAATGAGGTCTGTGGCTCCACACTGAGGGCCTGTAATGGGACACGGATGCTTCACAACTTCACCACCACCACCACCCAGCCCCCAACGCCAGCCCCAGCCTCCCCTCCCTCCACACACACACACACACACACACACACACACACACACACACACACACACACACACACACACACACACACACACACACACGCACAAATACACACCAGCTCCCCCTTCACACTCACACACACACACACACACACACACACACACAACCCCCCCCTTCACACAACAGCCCCTGAGCTCATAGCCCAGCGCCTGGCCTCTACCACACTGCCAAGCAATTACCACGTTAACCTGGGAGCAGCCTGCACAATCCTGCCAGGGCTTTACAGCAGCCTCCCCAACCAAAGAGAGAGAGAGGGGTGACTGGGAGAGAGAGAGAGAGGGATGGAGAGAGAGGAAAGAGAGGAAGGGAGGAGGGGAGGAGTGGGAGAGAGGGAGAGAGAGAGAGAGAGAGAGCAGGGAGCCAGCCACGGCTCAGCAGTGTACACAGCAGCTTCTCTCGCGGTGGAAAAAGGTCATCTCCTCCCTCCAAGGACTTCCTTAAATAAAGTCCCCTATCCTCGCGCTTTCCTGAGCAAACAACCTCCACTCGGCTCGTTATTAACTAAATATGAGGACTTTGACCGGGGGACAAAAATTCAATATTTTTCCCCACCAAATATTTAAACCAAGGCAAATAAACAGACAAATAAATAGATCTCCCATGCCACCGGAGGAGCCGGCGAGCCCCCTGGATGTAATTTGACGGACGAGTTATTTGGAAGGGGGCCGGAGCTGAGAGCTATTCAAGGGCTCATTTGAGGGCCTGTCAATCACAGGTTGCCGCGGTTGCTGCTGTTGAGGCGGACAGACAGTGAGCTGGGGGAGGAAAGGTTGGGTGAGCATGTGTGAGTGTGTGTGTGTGAGTGTGTGTGTGTGTGTGTGGTGTGTGTGTGTGTGTGTATGTGTGTGAGAGTGTGTGTAGAGTCGCCAGGGTGCTGATCCCCTCCTCAAGGTTGGAGCAGATAAGGTGAGCGTCTCTCTTGATGAATACATCACACCCCTCTCCTGCTCCCTCTCTCTTTCCCACTCCCTCTCTCTTTTTCCCTCCATTCCCTCTTGCTCTTCTGCTCCCTCCCTCCGTCTCTCTCAATCTTTCTCTCTCTCTATTTCCCTCTATCCTTCCCCACAACACCTATCAAAACATCTTAATACTTCCCTAATAGCTTGCTTTCATCCTGCTTCTGTCCAAAGAAATGAATTAAACATGGTAAAGGAGGGATAGAGAGATTGGGAAGGAGAGAAAGAGAGAGTGCGAAAGAGAGAGAGAGGGAGAGAGGAGGGGAGAGGAGAACAAGGTAGTGAGCTGCTTCTCTGGACTAATTCCTGGCCCGTGATTAAGGCTGAAAGCACAACGTCAGGCTACTGTGTTCTGTCAGACTGAAATGCCCTCAAGTAGCCACATTTTCATCCACGTCTCCCACATATTTTTTGGTTAATGACATGTAACGAGCCACGGCTAGTGATATTAAACAGGCCTCCTTTTATCCACATTACATGAGATGCAGATAACTCAATTACGCCCGCACAGAAACTGACTCTGGCTTAGTAACAAGGGAAAAAAGTATGCTAGGCCCTAACCATCGACCAGCTCACAGTGTAGGCCATGATGTTTGGTCCATTGACAGCTTGCTTATAAGAGAATCCTGCATTTTGTTGTGGAGTTTTGGAGTCAGCTGTAACCATAACAGCAGTGAAAAAAGAGCAAACTCGAAATGTGCAGAGCAGTGCAAACGTGATGTTTGAAGCAGGGATAGTCAACCTCTTTTGAGGGGCCGGGGTGGGCGCAGTGTGGAGTTTTAGGGCAGTTGGAGTGTCTGGAGTGTGTTGGAGAACTGGACAGGAGGCCTTATGGGGATGACGATGGGGGGTCGGGGGGGTTGGGGGACAAGAGTGTTAGTGGTGTTTGAGTCACTGGAACCGGAGCAGAGGGGGGGACGAGGGAGCCAGAGGCGGCCGCAGCTGCATGGCAGAGCAGAGCAGAGCAGAGCGCAGGGACTCGGCCTGGCCCAGCCCGGCCCAATGGAGCAGAGCTGATGGGGGGAAACTGGGTCACCGGACTTCAAACGGCCCTTCTAAGGATCAAGGCAGAAGAGACATTCACCCTCGGAGACTTGTGACGCGTGTGGTGTGTGTGTGTGTGTGTGTGTGTGTGTGTGTGTGTGTGTGTGTGTGTGTGTGTGTGTCTGGGAGTAAGGGTACACGAGTGTAGCGGACGGATGGACAGTCATTTTGGCAATTTTAACTAAGAGGGACCCTGTGCTACGCAGATCTCCCTCTCCGCTGTCACAAACACGCCACGAATTATGGGCCCCATGCCTAAAGTCCCTCTCGCCTGGCTGCCATAAACAAGCCCCGCAAAGCCCGTCCACACAAGCTTGGCCAGGGTCCGAGAGTGTCCAAACACACACACACACACACACACACACACACACACACACACAACTACACTCACACAGAGGGATCGTAGCACAGCGGCCGAGCAGGCATTAAACACAGCTCCGCAGGCCAGTCATGTAATACACACAAGTGTGGCTCCGCCAACGCCCTACTTGCTGTGGCAAAAAATGACCAGCCATGGCCTTTTGATCAGGCACCCGTCCTCACCAAGCGAGACAGGAGTCCCAGCTGGGGGGCCACACAGAACAAGCGGATGCTCCACTCAGTCTCTTTCTGCAATCCAGCCACCGAAACACAGGGCAGGCCAGCCGCAGTTACATTTGCCAATTAAAAGGGCTTTCATTCCCGGCAATGTGATGTGGAAAGAAGTCACATTGCCGGGTTCATCCATTCATCAATCTCTCCTCCCAGGAGGTCCCTGTCCCCTTAAATGTACTGCTGGGGGAATGTAAGATACAGCCAGGAAGTTGTGTGTGCAAACTACTAAGACAGGCTTTAAAAAAAGTGTCATCTGCCCCATGCTTCTAAAGCCTTACTGTAAAATCCAAGAGCATTTTTTGACATTTCCGTGTGGGGCCCTCGACCCGTACGGTAAAGACGGCAAAGCGGAGCACAGAAAGCCGCGTCAGGCAGGTGGGGAACACAAAGACGGCGAGCTCAGGTGGAACTGCAGTGAGGAACTGCTCGACAGGGTCGCACCACAGAGCCATGGAGAGAGATGGTGGGAAGAAGGGAAGGAGGGAGGAGGGGAGGAAGGGATAGAGAGAAGGTGAGGGGAAGGGAGAGAGATGGGAGAGAGAGAAAGAGAGAAAGAGAGAGAGAGAGAGAGAGAGAGAGAGAGGAGTGAGAGATATTACAGAGTGAGAGACAGAGAGGAAGAGAGAGATGGAGAGAAGAAGGGGGGGAGAGAGAGTCTGACAGCACCTGTGTTATGTGTTCATCAGAGGCAGAGGGGCTGCTGTCTGGCCACTGCATCCCACACTCCACAGCTACGGGAACACACAGGGGACACACTGTCAGCCCACATCGGCCAGTCATCACTCACAACAGGGGACAGGGTGAGAGAGATGGAGGGGGGTTGGGAGAGGGAGAGAGAGAGAGAGAGAGAGAGAGAGAGAGAGAGAGAGAGAGAGACAGAGAGACAGAGAGAAAACAGAGAAAGAGAGAGAGAGACAGAGAGAGAGAGAGAGAGAGACAGAGACAGAGAGAGGGTGTAATAGGTAAGAATATAAGTGGAATGGTAGAGAGTGAAAGAATTAGTGTAAGAAAGAGTGTGCACACACGCACACAACCACAACTGTAAATACACAACTACAGTAAATAAATATACAAAATCAATTCAAATCAAATCTTTATTTAAAATTAACACAGTAGTTTTGTGAAACTCTGTACAACAGATGTGGGTTGTCATAAACTCTAAAGGTGCATGGGCCGACTGAAAAACAGTCAGTGGTGTTACTGTGGGTGCTGAAAATCAAGCATAAATGGGACTAAGTCTAAAACAAACATAATTTATTTCAATCAAAAGCGCCATTAAGAAATCCTAAACCATTAATCCAAGCAACCGTATAGACCCGGAACAAGGTTTAAATAAAAGAAAGAGTTTGAAAAGAACAGCTATTGTGTTCATACATTTGTTATGACTCATGCTACCTGCTAGCCCTCTGAGCTGTTTGTAGAGATACACTGTATGTGATCACACACTTGCTAGCGTAGTTGGTTATAGCGTAGTAGTTCTTATTGTTAGGCTGCAAAGGGCAGGGTCCCTATTGGAAAAGTGCTGGAGGTGACCTGTGATTATTGATGCTATCTGTAGCCTAGCAGTGCTATCAGATCTAGCAGTGCTGCATTTGCCTCCAAGGGACTGATGGACTCCAACCTGAAACACATGGAAACACACACACATACACACACGGCGACAGGGATATGACCCCAAACCGATACTTTCTTCAGGCACCTGGTTATTTTATCTTCCTTTCACCCATTGTTGGGCCTAATTGAGGGTGCTTTCTGGCGGCTGACCCCTGTCAGAGCAATGCATACCTGTGCGTCCCTCTGGCGGCTTGTAATTGTCTCCACAAGTGGGCATTCAGCTCCGGCCCCCGAGGACAGAGGCCCTGACCATCCATCACTCACTACGGTGCGCACACACACACACACACTAAAGTCACTCACTTACTAAAGGAAGCCACCAATATGACCTGTGCTCACTCCATCATCTGCCTGCAGCCCCACCCATTACTGTTCACCAGAGCCAAAGAAGAAGGAGGAGAAGGAAGAGGAGGAGGAGGAGGAGAAGAGAGAGGACCTCAGGATGTGTGTGACTTTATTGTGTGTCATATTCAGCCCCCCTCACTAGGTTTCACCTGAAGAGAGAAATAAAACAATGGACTAGCAATTGTTAACAACTGACCAAGGCCATTTTAATCAGACACCTTACATGACATTTACCTTCAAAACTAAGATGGATTTGGTGGTAACACTTTCTGTGATGCTTGTATTCATAAGATTCTATAACCACATTCATAAAGCGCTATAATGCCTCCATAAAGCTCAATAATGGTTGAAATTAGTATTCATAACTATTTATACCAATTAATGACTGCACTCGTAGGTAGGTAAAGCTTTATAACCTAGAATGCACTCTGTCACTTGAAGGTCAAATAGGGCTTATGACATAGCATTATGAAGCCTTTGGAGTACAGTAAAGAGTATGTATAAATAGTTATGTATACTTTACGTATGCATATAAGCCTTAATGAATGTGTTTATAAAGTCTTATGAATGCAAGCTTCATAAACGTTACCGATTTGACTAATGAATTGAATGGTGTCTTCAATGAAGTGCACCTGGGCTAAAGAGCAGCATAGGCCCAGTATAGAGGTGTGAGTCTGGGGCACATCACTAAACTGTGTATTACTGCAAGAACTAGACAACGGAACAACCCAAAGAAGCTAATTAGAAGCTGCACCCTTAAACGGGAAACAGAAGTGTGTGTGTGAGTGAGTGTGTGTGTGTGTGTGTGTGCGTGCGTGTGTGTGTGTGTGTGTAGGTGTGTGTGTGTGTGTGTGAGCAGAGTAAATAGGGTGTGTGTGTTTACAGGTAACAAAACACACACCCTATTTAATTTCATACAGTGTATGTCTATTTGGCGATGTCCACTTGTGAAACACATCAAGTGATCTGAAGAGGATGTCCTGTATAAGCAAACGGTCACGGAAGGGATTACACTTAAATACACTGAATCACCCTGAACAAACAACACAGGAGTACCTTCTTTTCTCTCTATCTTTCTTTCTTACTTACTAGTTACAGTAGCATTTAGTTACTACTACTAGTCATCACACACACACACACACACACATACACAAAAAAGAGCACTTGTTGATAATTGGAGCATATTTTTATTTCACTATCATATCTAGTGCTTTTGCACACACAAAGCTTTCAGACAAGCTGTGAACTCAGGAGCACTGCACTATCCAAACAGCACATCACTGCTATGCTCAGGGAAGTAGGGAAATAAAAACATACAAAAAAAAACTTTTACGGCATACACTTAGCAAGAACACAATATTTGGCCACCATTGACAAAGTCTAAAACATCTTCAGAAAGTATAAAACACATCTGCGTTTCCCACATCACATGCTCGCCAAAGTCGCAGCAGACTCTGGGGGCAGACCGGCCCGTCTCTGGACCAAATCCGCTCCAGAAGCGGGCCGCACCTGCCCCAAAGTCGGCCACGAACCGAACACCCACACCCACCCACAACCTCCCCCCTCCCCCCCCCCCCCCCCCCCACAACCCACCCACCAATAGCAACACTTCAAAATAAAATAAAAACACACATGACCGAATAACAGAGGAGAGAGAGACAGAGGAAGGCTGCTTGGCTTCAACATTCATCCCTTTGCCATTCACTTCCATTTGTGGGGAGAAGGCCCCTGAAGCAGCTGGTGGAGGGGGTGGGCGAGAGCGTGTGAGAGAGAGTGTGGGGGGCTGGAAGTAATGGTGTGTGTGTGTGTGTGTGTGTGTGTTCAGACAGATCATGTTCAATGTCCATCAGGTTTCTGTAGATTACTTTGTACTAAAGTTACAGGACTCAGGATGTAGTTAAAAAAGGACTAGGTGGTCCCAATTCCCAAATCCAACATTATACAAACCACATGCTGAATCAGGCATGTCACTAATAAGAAAATTTCAATTTAGAAAATTATCAAAAAATGTTAGGCTGTTTACGTTGCCTCCAATAATATTAAAATGTATCTCCCATGGCCAGAGATATTACACTGCCCACAATTAACACTCCTGTGCCTTAGCTGGGCAGCTCCCTTTTAATGAATAATAACTTTTGTCATTTGAAGCAGGAATGTGACCATTTTGATACTCTTCAAGAGCCTATTCTATTCCATTACATGCAAGCAATGTAAGCCTGGTAACGTCAGTACAACACTGAAGTGCAACACCATCACCAACATCATTGTGCATCACTAGAAACCTTAACAGTTTGTGAAACATTTATATAAATGTGACATTATACCAAATCATGTATTTTTTAAAAAAAAAACTAATGATAAGCCTTTTGAACCTTACCCTTTTGGAGGACAAGGTGAGCGGTTGTGTGTGTGTGTGTGTGTGTGTGTGTGTCATCTGAGTCATCTTCAGCTGGTCAGGGGTCCTCCCTCACAATTTGCAGCACAAATATCTTACAGACTCGCTACAGGCATAAAGTGCCTAATCCCATGCTCACACACATACACACACACACTCGTACAAACAGATGCACACATACAGAAACACACACGCACACACACAAATAGCACCGACTTACTCAATAAAATACCTACTAAACTGGATGACTTCACCAGATCTTATATAAACTAGCATGATCTCACCAATTCATACAAATAAAATTCAGTCTTTGTAACAAGTTTTTATACCTTCATTCTCAAAAGTAGTATATATCTCTACTCACACACAACCTCACATATGCAAGCACCCTCACACACATATACATACACACATATACACACATACACACACACGCACACACAGACATACACACACACAGACAGACACATACACATATACACAAAAAAGCCAAAAACAATAGTCACACGCAGGACTTAAAACAAGTGCACATAGTAACACGTTTGTAAAATGGCATCGAGTGCCATGCCCTTTATCCTAGAATACACAACCCTTTCAGTCACCTCGTAAGAGTGGGAGACGTTAGCCCACGTCTTATAACAACAAAGTCACAGAGAAAGAAAAAAAAGGGAGACAGCGCAAGAGAGAGAAAGCAACAGAAGAAAAATCTCATAAAGCAGCTATGTGTAGCATCTATATGAAGTGCATGTACTGCATAGACCTCGCTTGTCACCGAACGCAAAAGCACAGTATATTATGGAACATTCAGATGAGCAAACTAAAATATCAAGGGAAGGTTATGGTCATAAGATGGATACACTGGACAGGCCGCAGGTACTTTAGTTTAGTTAGTAAATCCTGCAGGGGTCGAGTAAATAGCTGGACCACTGTGACACTACAGGCTGCGTGATCGACCTACCCCTAACTAATTACCTACTGTATCTAACTATGTATTTATTTATCTCCAGAGAAGAGGGAGAAGGTGGGGGGTGGGGGGAGGGGGCAGCGGGTGGTGGTGGTGGTGGTGGGGGGAGGGGGGTGGTGTCCCTTCTCTCGTGTCGGGTCGTTCCTCTTGGGTGTGTCCTTAGCCAGAGAACCTTCAGAGTGCTGTGGAACAACACGGGAGATTCATATAGAGACTGAGTGAGAGAGAGATTGAAAGAAAAAGAGAGAAAGAGAAACAGAGAGAGAGAGAAAGAGACAAAAAGAGGGAGGGAGGGAGCCAGAAAAGCAGAGGATATAGAGGGAGTAAGAGATGGTAAAAGTTACAGGGGCATGGGGTGGTAAGTTGTGGTAGGATGCCCATGGGACAGGCTCTCTGGCTGCCAGGCTGGTTGGCGTGGAGGGTGTGCGTGTGGGGGGAGGGGAAGGGAGGGGAGGGGAGGGGAGGGGAAGGGGGCAGGATGGGTGCTGTGCGGGTCCTGCCATGTTACGCCACCTCTCCTCCGCATCGCCACCAACTCCTCAGCATTCGCCAGTCACATCCTGCAGAGAAACACACAATACAGGACACCTTGTACAGTACATCCTCTGACTGACTCACACGCTCATACTGACTCACACACACAAAGACAAATACACACACCCTCTCTCTCTCTCTCTCATGCACACACAACCACTCACACTACCCCCATCACACACACAAAAACACGCACACACGCATACGCACACAAACATGCAACTGCAAGTACAGAACACCTTTGTAAGAACTTGTCCTATGCCTGACATGCACTAAATGCTTTGATTAAAAGCCCCCTTTCCCCACAACTACCCACACAGCCACTGCTATGTCCTTGTCCAAACCACATCTGTAAACACCAGTACACAGCACAGTGCAGCAGTGCTGCAGGTGGGTGCCTCCTGATGTATCCTTCTCATGTGTCCTTTTGATGTGTCCTTCTGATACCACAGCTCCAAACTTAGCTGCCTTGAACCCAACCATATCCGCATCCATATTCCAGCATGCATCTGTCCTCTCTCATGGAGTCTCTCTTAACTGTGCTTTCTCTACTCCTTTGTGGAAAACGTCAGTACAGTTGATGTACTGTATGCTCGTTATTATGCTGTATATGCATGATAATGTGCTATAATTATGGGGTACATAACATACAAATATGTTATGTTGAATGGTATTATGTCATGTTAGGATAGCATGAAATGTACATGCAAGGTCTTTAATAAAGACATATCATGCACATATTGTATGTGATAAGTGTGATTCCTTTATAAAAAAATTTACAGACATTTTTTTCAATTTTTCCTGTCTCCTCCATATCAGCAGGTAGTTCATATGGGAGGGAGCCACTCAAACTCCACCTTCCCCTGCCTGACAGCAGGGGAGGCTCTGACCTGACCGCAGACTGCAATTAGGAGCAGGTCAAAGCTGCTTTGTGTGTGTGTATGTGTGTATATGTGTGTATGTGTGTGTGTGTGTGTGTGTGTGTGTGTGTGTGTGTGTGTGTGTGTGTGTGTGTGTATGTGCATGCGTGCGTGTGTATGTGTGTGACCTGGGAGGCCTGTCAGCTCCCAAATGTCATTTCGAGGGCATAATTAAAGTATATTTATGGCACAGGGTGAGGCAGGTTGGACAAGAAGAATAATTCTACGAAACCTGGGGGTGGTAAGAGATAGGTGCACTGTGGGACACGGAATTAAGTATGACAAGCAGTGGCATTTCCAGTTTAGGTGCCATACCACAGCACAGATGCATAGAAAGAGAAAAAAGAAAGAGAGAGAGAGAGAGAGAGAGAGAGAGAGAGAGAGAGAGAGAGAGAGAGAGAGAGAGAGAGAAAGACAGAGAGAGAAAGACAGAGCGAGAGAGAGAGCAAAGGTTTGGATGATAATGTGTGTGTGAGTGAGGGAGTGAGTTAGTAAGTATGTGAGTGACTGAGTGAGTGAGTGACTGAGTGAGTGAGTGACTGAGTGAGTGAGTGACTGAGTGTAAATGAGTGCATGTGTGTGTGTGTGTGTGTGTGTGTGTGTGTGTGTGTGTGCACCCATGTCTGCCTGTGTCTGTGTTAGAGTTCCCAATTCCTACTCTTTCATCACATCCTCTCAGCCCTACTCACCTCCACAGGAGTGACTCCACCCGGCTGATGATGTCGGCCAGGTCAAAGGGCAAGGGCATGTCGGGGTCATCGGGGCCCCAGTAGGGCCGGTCCACGGGGGCCTCCTCTGGGGGCAGGGTCTGGGCAAGACTGGACTGGCACCTGGAAGAGCAACAACAACAGCGCCCCAGGCCATGAGAGTGATGACCCATACAGCACCCCCATCAAGATCTGGAGTATAGCTCTAGGCTGCTCTAGACCGCTTTACAATGCCTCTGCTATTTATAGAGTTCATGTGTTGTTTAAGCTGAAAAGACATTGTTAAGGGTGAGTGCTGTGTGTTTGTACATGTGTAATAGCTTGTGGTTGTGTGTGTGTGTGTGTGTGTGTGTGTGTGTGTGTGTGTGTGTGTGTGTGTGTGTGTGTGTGTGTGTGTGTGTGTGTTTCTAAAAAAGAGTGTATGTCATGAGGATTGTGCTTGTGGATGACTATGTTTGTATATCTGTGAGTATGTGTATGTGTGTGTACGTGTGTACATGTGTACATGTGTGTGTGTGTGTGTGTGTGTGTGTGTGTGTGTGTGCACATGTGTGTATGGTAGTTAAACACATAAACCTAAGGGCAGGGTTGGGGTGTGACTGAAGGGCAGTGTGTTTCCTGTGCTGTTTAGACTTCCCAAGAAGTGTGTCTGCCAACGGCCCTGTTAAACAGTGGCAGTTCATCTCTTCAGGGTGTGTGTGTGTGCGTGTGTGCGCGCTAAGGGGTGTTTCAGAAGTGGCCTCATCATGGTTCTACCACTGACAGAGGCCTCAGGAATGTGCCTTGTGCAATCGGACCCTGATGAGAAAGCATTTTGAGTGGGAAGTTAAGAACGCCCATTTATTAGAAAAAGAAAAAAGAATAAAAAAGAAAGAAAAGAAACATGCCAGATGGCCAGGGCTGGGTTGATGAGCCTTCATTACATGTCATTAGGTTTCATCACCACTTCCATTTATGTGCTCCGATTGTTACCTCACTTCCTGTTTTCATGCAAGCTTGGCTCAAAGCTAACGGGTGGGTGGCACTTGCTGTGAATGAGTTGGTCTTGCAATCGGAAGGTTGCCGGTTCGAATCCCGCCCTACCCATGGTTGAGATGCCCTTGAGCAAGGCATCTAACCCCACCCTGCTCCAGGGACTGTAACTGAAACCCTGTAAATATCTGTAAGTCGCTCTGGATAAGAGCGTCAGCTAAGTGTAATGTAATGTGATGTAATGAATCAGCAGGCACCGGATCAAGCATTGGGGAGGCTGCTGGTGATGAAGCTGTTGCTACTGGATCGTGTAGTGATGTACATGGTGGTGCTGATGGTTATGGTGCTGAGCTGTCATCGTAAATCTGCACCCCCCTGGTTACAGATGGGAATGACCTTTGACCCTGGAAGCACAAGCGAAAGCAGCGTGGCACAGCAAAGAGCGCTCTCCCACCTTGGAAGAGGCCGACCCTGCTCCCTTGTCGGACATTATTAAAAAGGGGCTGCTTGGTCATGACATCTAGCCCCCCCCCCGCACAGCCAACATCACCACTACCAACACCATCCCTACCAACTGCCCACACCCAAGTACACCAATTCCTGCTCCACAACCATGCTTGTATGCTTTCCCTCACTGTCTCCCCCGCCCTCTCACACCACCCCACCCACAGCTCAGCTCTTGCAGACCTCCCCCAGGATGGGACCCGGGTGGTCTAAGTGGCCAGGGGACACCTCATCGCTGCCACAATTTGTGGTTATATATTTTGTTCAAGGGGATCACTTAGGGCCTGAGTGGCTCGTTGACTAAGTGCTACAATTCAGCTCTTGGTCTGCCCCTGGTTAGGTAGTGCATTACACTGGCCAGGCTGGTATTAACATACACCATTCCAATATATCTTCCTCACTTCAGATGAGGGCTTGATAATAGCATCTGTTAACATGCACTAAGTACCATTATGTAGCACATCACTTCATAAATAATACGATTAGGCGACCTTGGGGCCGGGCGACGAGCGATGTGCTTAAATGTTCTCATTATTTATTTAGGGTGAGAATTAGAGGAAGCCACTCTTTGGAGGGAGGCACGAAGCCAGCATAAATATCTAAAGCTTGGAAGACCAACAGACACACACACACACATACTCACACACACACACATGTACATTCATACAAACACACCTACACAAAAAACAGGTCAGTTCATGTTGGTGACTGTATGCTGATCGGTGCAAACAGGATTTCTGTTCAAATCATCCATTAACGTAAGTACAGACCATTAGCAACTGTGACCACTGCATCTCCAACCACAAGAACTAAATAGAGCAGCAAACATAAATAGTTGTTTGCCCGCTCATGGAATGGTAAAGAACAAAGCATCTTACATTCTTCCCTTTTGTCTGCCGGTTTGTCAGGTAACAAAGCCGCAATCGTTTGGTCATTGTGTTTGCTTTGCACCCGCCCTTCTCATAAACGGTGGAATTGAATCACTGACGAGAGATTTGCATTAGCAAATGTTCTGAGAAGCATCTGCAGTACCCCCAGGCATCTGCACCCTTTTGATCCGAGCATTAGATTTCACACCTCTGCATTCCAGAGAAAGAGAAATAGACAGAGAGAGACAGAGAGAGAGAGAGAGAGAGAGAGAGAGAGAGAAAAGAAAGAAAGAAAGATAGAGCGAGAACAATAACAGGGGACTGAGGGCCTACTCTACCTCATCAGTCCCCCACCTCTGCCAATAGAAATGCAAATGGAGGACAAAAACACATATAAACAGGTGCACCATACACACACACACACACACACACACACACACTGAAAACAGCCCACAGCGGATTGGGGGGGTGGTGGTGAAGCTAAGGTCAAAAACAAAGAGGCGGCAGAGAGGAGGTGGTGTTTGCGTGTCCCCGGCGCTGCTATGGATTAACCTCCGACAGATACGGTGCTAACTATCCCATCTGCCGCTCGGTCGGGAGAGATTGGCAATACAATCAGTCATTTCAATTTGCCCTGAAACCCTATAGCCCGGCAGGCCTGCTCAAATGGTATGAATTTGCCCTGAAACCCTATAGCCCGGCAGGCCTGCTCAAATGGTATGCTAATGTAAAAGGTATCTATGATTCTATCGCTTCTATTCCACTGGGGGACCCCCACCCCACCTCACCTCACCTCACTCCCTCCTGTCTCTCTCTCTCCCTCTCTCTCTCTCTCTTTCTGTCTCTCTCTCTCTCTCTTTCTCTGCACTTGAACCGAAGGCAGAAGTGAGAGCACCGTGGCCGCGCAGGCCGGACAGCCTCGGCCCCTCGTGCGCTCAAACTAACCACTTTAGCTAAAGTGAGTGTTAATTATGGACAGGCAAAGCAGTCAATAAAAGGTTAATGTAAAAGTCAAAGGATAAATTCCTTTAAGCATTGCATCATTCCACCATCTCCACGACCAACACGGTGCTCGCCGGCTGCCTAATCAATACGTTTTACAGTAATGCGCTCGCTATCGATCTCCCCTGTGCAGGCCCTGCCCGCCGCTCCCTGCTCCCAGAAAGGGGAAGGAGACACCGCGGGGCGGGGGCCTTGGGGCAACAGAAAAGAGAGCACGCATTCACGAGCCGGAAAAAGCCAAAAGTAAATAAAATAATTTACCTCTCCTCTGCTTCCGATATTGCTCCTTATCTAATATTTTTTTCCTCTACTTCCCCATTTTTTTCGCCTCAGCAAGAGTAGAAGTTGGCGGCATCACTGTTTGTGTGCGTGTGCTTTTTTTTTTTTTTTTTTTTTCCAGGAGGGCTTTTTGTGGGCTCATCAGCAGGATGGTCCATCTCAGCGCCCCATGTAATCGTCTGCAGTACACTCGCCAGGGCCATACATTAAAAGCCTTCAACGCTCTTAACAGCATGGAAATGCGCTTAACAGACAACATCAGTGCTTCCGACCAGAGCAATTACACTGATAGATGCATGATTGCGACAGCAGAGAGAGAGAGGGAGAGGCAGGGTAAGAAAAAAATGCTTGGTACATAGATGGGAGACAACACTTATTGCATTATAGTTGTACGGGTGGGGTGGGGGGTCATTTATATCTGTAGAGGGGAACAAATGGGGCTGTTTGATAAGGATGTTATAGGATAGGGTGCGGGGCGGACGGAAATGGCTTCAGAAGAGAAATGGGTAGGAGTGGCGAGCAAGTGAGCAAGGAAGCGAGAAGTCGCTTGCCGGATGGCAACAACCGATAACGAGAAGTAGAAAAAAGAGGGCCGAGAGTGGGGAGGTGTCTCTCTTCTCTCTTTCTCTCTTTTCTCTCTCCTCAGAAATCTCACTCAGGAGTGCAGGTGTGAGGCTTTTTACGGCCTTGGCAGTGAGATCGAGTGTGTGTGTGTGTGTGTGTGTGAGAAAGAGAGAGAGAGAGAAGAGGAGGAAGAAGAACAGCGCGTCAGAGGAGGGAATGCAATCAAACGGGTCGTGCAAAAACAGGTCTGCACCCCATAAATCACACCATACCTTGGGCCAACTCACGCAAGCCCTGTCCTCTGCACAACACAGCTTACCTCCAAAATTAGATTGCCTGTCGAAGGCAGGCCTCTACACACACAGAATAAAGGGGAAAAGACGACAGGTTAGACGCTGTCGAGTCATGAGCTTGTCTTTATGAGCAGCTTAGAAGAAAACATGAGTTCACACACACAGACACACACCCACACAAACACACACACACACACACACACGCACACACACACACACACACACACACACACACACACACACACACACACACAGACTGTTTGGGTTTACAGAGTGTACAGACTGCAAACCGAAGCACGTGCTTCAGCACAGGATCAATCGCCTCCCATTGTCTGCAGACGGTGCTGACTACACACTTTCCTAATGTGTGTGTTTCCTAAAGTGTGCGCGAGTGTACGTGTGTGCGCGTCTGTGTGTGTGTCAAATGCGTGACATATGTTCCTTTCATTCTCAATCCCTTTAAAGAGCCCTGCTAATAAAATGAACATCTGATCCACTCTTTCCCCTAATGAATGACTGCAGAAAAAAATAGGCCAAGTTCTTTTTTTTGAGGTGAGGGGGTGGGCATTTTCTTTGAGGCTGACTTGCCTCCTTTATTCCTTTTGAGTTGGTGGGGTGCACTTTTTCAGGAACCAAGGGAACAATGGGCCATTACCTTTAGGTGGGGCACCTTTCTTTGGTGGGCCCAACCCCTTGACTCTGGGAGGTCCCCCGAGTAAAAGAGGCCCGTCCGACCACATGAAAGGAGCTGACCTGTTTATTAAATGCTACCAGGGATCAGGCCTCGGTGGGAGAGCAGCAGGGGGTGACTGGAGTCAGGGTAGTGGCTGGCTGAATAGGTGGGTGGTGTATGGTGGTGTATGGGGGTGTAAGGCCATCATCGCACACACTGATGCCGTGGTGTGCTACGTAAGATATCACATATGTGTTTGTGTATATGTGTGTGTGTGTGTGTATACATATGTGTATGGATGTGTGTGTGCGTGTGTGTGTATGTGTGTGTGCATGTGTGTGTGTATGTGTGTGTGTGTGTGTGTGTGTGTGTGTGTGTATGGATATGTGTATGTACGTGTGTGTGTGTGTGTACGTGTGTGCGTGTGTATGTGTGTGTGTATGCGTGTGTGTGTGTGTGTGTGTGTGTGTGTGTGTGTATGCATATGTGTATGTATGTGTGTGTGTGTCTGTGTGTGTGTGTGTATGCATATGTGTATGTACGTGTGTGTGTCTGTGTGTGTGTGTGTATGCATATGTGTATGTACATGTGTGTGTGTGTGTATGTATGTGTATGTGTGTGTATGTGTGTGTGTATGTGTGTGTGTGTGTTTGTGTGTTGGGGTGTGCTACGTAAGGCATTGCGGGTGCTTGGCACTCCTCCGCGATCGAAGCGGAGAGGTAGAGCCGGCGCGGCGCTGGCTGTCTCGGCCCTGACGTCGTTTGATGTGGGCAGACAATGCGAACCGTCTGGGCCTTCAGAAACAGGGGTGAAGGAAGCCAAAAAGAAACAGATGTCACATTAAAACACACACACACACACACCCACACACACATACATACAAACGAGCAATAAGGTAGGTGCTTAACAACCTCGATAATTGGGGGGGTGCCGTAAAATGGGCCTGCAGTTTGATCATGCACAGGCTGATAGTTGTGTGTGTTTGTGTGTGTGTGTGTGTGTGTTTGCTTGTGTGTGTGTGTGGGTGGAGGCATGGGTCGACCCCTGAGGTGCTGCTGCAACCTGCAAACCAGGTGGACGTCCATTAGCCGGTTAACAGCGTGACAAATTACACAACACCCCATCCCACACCATTCAGATGCCCCGGGCTATGGGATGGAATGTGGCCCAACGTCAACAACGCCCTCCGAGTTTACGACCAGACACAAGTTGACTTAAAAAAGAAATCACTTTCCAACGTAAAAAGCCTTGGAATGCCAAAAAAAAGAAAATGCTGGTATATAGACAAACAGACGGGAGTTTCTTTTCTTTTTTTTTGTTGCTGTGAACACCCACAGTCGTTTGTTCCTCTGTCACGGGTGTTAGATGGATCACTCCCCAGGGCTACCAGGGGGATGCAGAGGAGAAGGAGGAGGAGGAGGAGGAGGAGAGGAGAGAGTAGGTGGGGGGGGGGGCGGGGGGGTAGATGTCAGACAGAGAAGCCACCTGTGAGAGAACTCCACCTGGGCTTCCCCGGCAGATGGGGGGCCCCCTGTCTGCGGCGGGCCGGAAAAACAAACGTTTACTCTGGCCGCCCGTCGTCACCAGCACGTGAGGCCAGAGCCTCAGCAGCGGCGGACGTGAACGCCCCCACACGGCAGGCTGGACGGCCTTGGGATCCTCAGAGGCCGATACTTGATTGAGGGTGGGTTTTTGTTTTTGTTCGGGGGGGTTGGTCTGTGATGATGATGGGAGTTTTTTTTGCGGGGGGGTGTTATGGGGTTATGGTATATGTTAGGATGGGGACATGCAGTGACATACCAGAGTGAAACATTTTGATATACTGGGGGAAAACTAATTAGTGGGTTTAAAGAGACATTTGAGTTTTTTCACGATGACGGTGTTTATTTATGCAGCCCAGGAGAGAAAATGGAGCAGTAAGAAGGCTTGATGGAGAGGGTAAAGAGGTTACGAGCCTGTGAGTGTTTGCAGTTTTTCACAGCCTAGCAGTTGAGGACCCATAAATCTCGCTGTGATCAGGAAGAGGGTTACTGCGAAGCTGGGAGCAGTAACTCTCTCTTTTTTTCCCCTCCTCGCCTTCTTTTCTTAGTGGTGGTGGAGGGGAACGGCGGGCTGTGTTGCTATGAAAACTTGTTGTTCATGTGTTGAGCGTTCCTGTAAAACAATCGTACCCCTCCGGAGCCCTCCTAACCCTCTCCTCACAGACACACACTCACACGCGTGCACACACACACACACACACACACACACATCCCAAACCAACCTCCTCGTTCAACCCCGAGCATGCCTCCCCCCCCCCCCCAACACACATTTAACCCTGAGCACCCCCCACACACACACACATTCAACCCTGAGCACCCCCCCACCCACACACACACACACATTCAACCCTGAGCACCCCCCACACACACACACATTCAACCCTGAGCACCCCCCCCACCCACACACACACACATTCAACCCTGAGCACCCCCCCCCCCCCCCCCACACACACACACACACATTCAACCCTGAGCACCCCCCCCACACCCACACACATTCAACCCTGAGCACCCCCCCCACACACACACACACATTCAACCCTGAGCACCCCCCCACACACACACACACACACACATTCAACCCTGAGCACCCACCCCCCCACACATACACACATGCACACACACATTCAGATCCCCACCCCTTCCAGCGGGGCTGCACTCACTAGCCTGCGCCTTCTGGGCAATCACGGGAGTGCGGCAATAAGGGCTCGTGATGGATGGGCCTGCCTCGACAGCTATACGGCCCCGCGCACCGGGGTGACACCTGACCCCTCTCACATGATAAGGTCGGCCGAGGCCCGCACAATTCCCACCTGTCTGCCGGGGTCAAAGAGGCTGGGCTAATTATACCTATCGGGCCTCCGATTGCCTGGGTTACAAGCCTATTCGCTTGGCCGCGGGCGACTGTCGCCCTGAAACTCTTGAGGCTTTTACGGCGGTGGGGTTTTGAAGGAGGTCTGTGACGGAGGCTCTAAAAGTGTTGCACAATAGAGATTCTGTTTCGGCCGAGGAGGAGACTGTTAACCCGCTTTTTTTATGGCCGGGAGGCGGATTGGGTGGTTCGAACTGACTCAGTAATGAACGAAACAAACGAACAGTGAAAACAAACTCTGGGTAAGCCAAGAAGGAGGGAACGGGAGGAGGAGGCGGAGGAGGAGGGGGAGGGCAAGGAAGCGGTGGAGGTGGGTGCCGCTTGCCAGAACACACACACACACACACACATACATGTATACACACGGAAAACGAAGACTTAATCTCCCTGAAACACACCTCACAACACCTTCATGTCATCCAATGAACGTTAGTACAGCCGTTTAAACACATTATACCCAGTTATACTGGCCATCAATCAACACACACCAAATCCGTGCGCAAACAGTACGTCTGTTCTAATCAAACACACGGATACACTGTGCCTAAACCACTCAGAGAAGAAAAGATGTGGATGATGTCGATGTCCGCCTACTAGGCTCACACTTTACGTTAAAGCTACTGTGTTGTTTTAGGGATTTACACAAACAACAGAAAAGGATTTGTCATTCCGAATGCCATCTAGGCTGCGCTTCAGCTGGCTTGCTTGAGTGACGCAGTAATTCAAACATCCTTAACTAGAGCAGTGGAATCTAGCCGAGGGGGCAAAAACAAAGACGAGACGAAATGTGACCCCAAATTTCAATCCCTTTTAAGTTAAAACCAAAAGCGATCACTAACAGCCGTGACTCAACCACCATTTTCCCGTGCAGAACAAGACAAAATCAAGAGGCCAATAAAGAAAATGACTACAGGTAATCTGAAGCTCGTGGAATAATTGCAGGTGCGGAATTGTTCCTCGAGGTGTGCCTGGAACGCACATTCACAGCTCATCATAACAAATTTGCTCGCAGCATGTTCCATGAATAACGACTTCACAGAAGAGTTCGTGTTAATCACTGTCCTTTTGTTGTTGCACACTTCTTTGAACCTGCATGAGACCTGGCACATTTCAGGCCGTGGCTGTCTGAAATTCTTTCACATGGAATCACACCGAGGGGGGTGGGGGTGAGGTTAGGACAGCGGGGGTGGGAGTGGTGAACAAACATGTCATGTGTAACGAACCGAATGTCAGCTACTGTAATTTCCCTTTTGGATTAGAAGGGGGAAGGCAACTCGACTGGTTTTGTGTAACTCCTTCCCCAGAATGTGCCACAGGTGTTAACTGACTTTCCCATGAATGTTACTCAAGAATGCTCTGTCGGTAAAAGAACATGTAGTCAATAATGTTTCTTCATTCTATGAAGAGATTTATGTGTTTTTTGTTGTTGTTGATTTTTATTTGTTTTTTTTTTTTTTTTGCTTGTTTGCTTTTTCCTGTCCTTCTTTCTCCTCCACCCTGCCTTTCTCCTTCTTTCTTTCTCTTTTTCTCCCTCTTTCCTTTCCCTATCTTTTGCTCTCTCTCTCTCTCTCTCTCTGCAGGGCCTGGAGCGAGAGGGTTAAGCCCCATTGCCAGAAGAGGGCATGTACTGCCAGGTGTTTGAACTCCTGCATCACCTGTCGCCCCTGCTGGGTGAACATGGCTTTTTGTTTCAGCCTATTAAGTAAATACTGTAATTAAAGGCCGTGGCATTTAAAGTGCTGTGAACACTGAGCAATTTGTTTAAAGGAGCAAGCAGGCCAGGCAGCCCCTCAGGCTCTGTATTGGCTGAGCCAGCTCGTAGCACACTAGGCGGCACAAAGAGGGTGTGTGTATGTGTGTGTGTGTGTGTGTGTGTATATGTGTATGTGTATATGTATTTCTCTGAAAACAGGCCCGTCTATCTGGTTCGCGAAAATCATCTTTCACACCCATAGCTATTAGAGCAAGAGCAAATTGTGGTCTAATCCAACCTGCCTTTTCACTGCAGGGGCTTTGTTTGGCTCATGCCAATAGTCAAATATAAACCGATAATACCGTGATGCAGTGTAAAATTTTTCTTGTGGTTCTATATAGTTGCAGTGTTTGTTACAAAGGTCCCTCAAGGATAGAAGTCAGACTCGATGTGAGTGCAATACATCATCACAAGTCATCAGGACATTAAAGATCATAAATTATAATATCCAAGCGCAGTTAAACATTTTGCTAGGGGGGGCTATTTCTTGACACAACAAGTTTTTTTTATGTTTGACAGGAAATTGAGTCAATAACCTCTTGTGCCCCTTTTGGATACCACACATAACTTGGCCTTTGGCCCAGCCCACTGATCCAGGTTCAGATGGTGGGTCTGGTGGGTCCCAGGGCTGTTTTGGGTGGATCCACTGGCTGGCCTGAGGCCAGTGGAGAAGGCTTGGCTGCCTGGGAGCAGAAGACCCAAAAGCCCCCCACAGTGGAGTACAGACAGACCCACAGCACAGAACAACAGCACAACATAGCTTAGTTTAGTTTAGCTAAGTTAAGCTCAGCTTAGCTAGACACTGGACGCACCATCAGTCTTTCTGCAAGATTATGTCTAAATCCTGACTTTAGCCTCTGGGTCCAACCCCCCCCCTACACACACACATAGGACAGATACAGACACAAACAGAAACACAAACAGGCTAAAATCGAGAACCTCATGTCAGAGTGCACATTTAACACACTCTTTCTGTTTCTCTCTCTCTCTCTCTCTCTGCAGATGGAAAGACTGAGGCACTTAGGCCTCAGAGGCAACAGTTCCAAAGCAGCAGAAAGGCAAACACACACAATGTGCCCTGCGCTTCTGGAGAGTAACAGACCTCTCTGGCTGCTCGGCTTAAACTAGCTCAGGGATGGAGGGGCCACAACTGCCTTCATTAAAAATGGAGGATAGAGACCAGTCCTGAGAGAGTAGAAATACACACACGTGTGCATGCGTGTGTCTCTGTCTGTGTGTGTGTGTGTGTGTGTGTTAGGGGTTAGAGCATGCCCAGGGACAGGATTACCTTCCCTCCTGGGATTCCTAACATACTGACTACAACACCAACATGTCACTGTCCATTCTACTCTCCCTCATAACCCACGCAATCCACCTCCACCAACCCCCCCACCCTCCCCAAACACCCCCCCCCCACCTTTGCCCACTGGCGGTCGCCCCTTCAGCTTTAGGTCCGCCTGAGTGGAACTGTCCGACGCTGAGCCGCTAGGGGGGTGGGGAGGGTTTAGTGGGGGGACTGGCACAGCCGGCTGCATATACAGGAGGAGACAGGAAATCATTGAGAAGCTTGCCCCCATGAATAATTGATGAGGGACGAGGTGGCTTTACCCCGGCTAAATCTAGGGGGCGGGGGGCCCGGGGGTGGGGGGTGGGGGGGTCTTCTTGGCGGGTCCTGCTAAGATTAACGAGTCCTCAGCTCTCACCATCTAGACATATGCACACATACACATACTGTATATACAGAGGAAAAAAAAATATCCCATGATTTGGAATCACCACTCAAAACAGCCCTTGCCAACAGTCCCACAAATGCTGTAAAGTTAATCCAGTCAGTGGTGATTCTTATGCCTTTACATCACCAAACAGGTCGCCTTCACAGGCACTTCAAGAAGGCAAGAGGCTATAGCCACTGTCAGAGAGGCCATTTTGTTTGTCCACAAGCTGCCTCTGTTGGTTATAGGCATCACCTTTGAACTAATGATGATGGTGATATCTCCACCCTTAATGTGTTCGTCAGGGCCACTCAACATTGACTAACAGCCTGAGACACAGTCATGCAGACCAAAAAATAAACATAGGCATGACTGTTCTCCTTTTATTCTGTCAAACAATAAAACAAGTTCACATTCATCCTACTAACCTGTTTGCTGTGTGTGTGTGTGTTTATTTTGGGGTGCGATGTGCACTTTCATATATGTCATATCTGCAATGCTGTCATCTTTTTTTTGTTCTATTTTTCCCATCATAACTATTTATCACTGCCACATATTTCGACAGCGCTGAAAGCCGTCAGCCATAATGAAGAAATAAGAAAGTACCAGGTGAGCCTTTGATCGCAGCTGTTGCCACAATTAAAGAAAAACAACAGCACATGTTCCAACACCTTCACCCACACACACCCACTTTTTCAGGTAATGTTTCTTCTTGTCAGCCTGTAAGTTGTTGCATCAAGGTCAGCATTCCGCGTAAGACAATGAGAGGAACAATAATAAAACAAGGTTGTAAATAATGTTTCTTCCTCCCACCGACACCAAAAACTTATTAACGAGGCGGTGTTGCTGATTCAGTTTATCAGAAGGCTATAAATCTGTCGTGCTGGAATATGAGCAAACACGTCATGGCATGGTGACATGCTGGCAGACAAAGCTCGCAACATCATGTGGGCACCGCTTTAAGGTCCATCCCTCCCACACACACACACACACACACACACACACACACACACACACACACACACACACACACACACACACACACACACGCACACACACACACATAACCCAGAGATCCGGCTGGGCAGGATACATGTTGCTGTGACAGTGATTTATGAACAGGCACATCTCTCTTATAAACACACACACACACACACACACACACACACACACGCACACGCACACAAAAGCCTTCCCAGGGTGGCACTGCATGGGAAGAAAGAAAGGGCCGTCAAGTCATCGAGTTTTTCAAAGACAAACACCGTCACGCAGAAACGCACATACAAGAGGCTTGGTTAGTGTGTAAGTAAGTAAAGCTTTTGTTGTTTTAAGTTAACCACATAGACTCTAGCTCCCTCTGATGGTGGAGGACACACCCCTGGGTATCTCGACTTGCCTCAGTGCTGCTTGAGTAGACCCCCAAACAAACAGCGCTCCACTAGGAACTGCCAGAAGCCCCTCTGTCCTCCATGGCCTTGACCCATGCCCATCGCAACACACCACAAGGATGGAGCGTGCGTCTGTAAAGGGGGGCGGGGGTGGGTGGGTGTTTGTGTGTTGGTAGGTGCACAGGGTATGTGTATGTTGTGTGTGTGTGTGTGTGTGTGTGTGTGTGTGATGGGGGTAGTATGAGTGTTTAACGCACCAGGTGAACTAGTGAGGGTAGAGGGGGCATATCTGGGGGATCAATACTGGTGTCTGAGAGGTGTGTGTTTGGGGGCGGGGGGTGTTAGAGTGCTGGGGGGGACATGAAGAGCTGCAGGGGTGCCCTCTGGTCCAATGCCCCCCCCCCCCCCCAACCTCGCTCTAGAGGAGGGGGCTACTACCTGTCTGCCCCAGGTCTTCTTTCTGCCCCAATGCCCCATCTCCCCTTTCCCAGTCCCAGTACAAACACAAACATGTGCACACACACACACACACACGTGAGGAAGACCCTCACACACACACTTTGAGGCACACACACACACTTAGCACAGGAGGAAACATGGACCCAAACAGCGCCTTAATGCTCTACACTCATCAGCTCTCGTGTACACCAGCCACTGTGGAGGATGTAGTGGGCCAGAGGAATACACCGACAGGACACACACACACACACACACACACACACACACACACACACACACACACACACACACACACTCAGATAAACACAGTCTCCCCAGTGTACAGACGCAAGCATGCACAGACACTGCTGGGCACAGATACAAATGGCTTGTTCATGTACCTCCCTGCCTCCATGGGGCCACAGGTTCCTCTCTTTCTTTCTGCATCTCTCTCTCTCTTCCTCTATCTCTCTCTCTCCCACCATCTCTCTCCATCGCCCTTTGTGACATGACCCCGACAGGCCTGAACGACAGGCAGGCAAATCTCAGGCTCTCAGGATTTAATGCTCTAGAAAAGCACACAACACAGAAAACTCCACCCTCACCACCCCCCCACCCCCCCCCCCCCACCCCTCGCGCTCTCTCTCTCTCTGTTCCTCCCTGACTACCACAACTCCCCCATTCCCCCAAAGACACAGAACATCCACTCAATGTTACCTACTTACCTTCAATCACAGCTAACATCGCAAGACAGCAGAAACATCACTATGTATAGAGAGAGAGAGAGAGAGGGAGAGGGAGAGAGAGAGAGAGAGGGAGAGGGAGAGAGACAGAGAGAGAGAGCAAGAGAAAAAGAGATGGAGAGAGAGAAAGAGAGAGAAAGAGAGAGGGAGGGGTGTGCTGTACAATGCACATGTTTGCCTGGCCACCCACTGCTCTGACATTTCAGGCCACAGGGACTGCAGCAAAAGAGCAGGTCCAGGAGCAGAAGAGCAGCGAGACAACATGTTACAAAGTAAGTACACACACACACACACACACACACCAGTGTGTCTACCAGCATCCCTTGACTGCCACCCACTCACGCTGCTCTCAGAGGTTGGCCAGTTTAGTGTGTGCGTGTGTGCTTGTTGGTGTACTTGTAAGCTACGTGTGTCTGTATCTCTCATCCTCTCTGTCTGTGTGAGTGTGTCTGTGTGTCATTGTGAGCATTTGTAGACCCTGGGTAGGTCTGTTTATAGGTATCTGTGCATGCCACATACTGTATGCATTGGTGCATGTCACATATGCACAAATGAATGCAGGTGTGTGTGTGTGTGTGTGTGTGTGCATGTGTGTGTGTGTGTGTCTGTCTGTCTGTCTGTCTAGCACTTACATATAATTCACACAGAATTTTATGTGCCCAGCATTTATGTGCATTTTGCAGTGTGATAACAGACCACTAGCTCTGCACAGGCAGACAGCAGCTAGCGGCTCGCAGCTACAGCTACAGCTACGGCTACAGCTACAGCTAGTGCTACAGCTACAGCTACAGCTAGTGCTACAGCTACAGCTACAGCTAGTGCTACAGCTACAGCTAGTGCTACAGCTACAGCTACAGCTAGTGCTACAGCTACAGCTACAGCTACGGCTACAGCTACAGCTAGTGCTACAGCTACAGCTACAGCTAGTGCTACAGCTACAGCTAGTGCTACGGCTGCAGCTAGTGCTACGGCTGCAGCTAGTGCTACGGCTACAGCTAGTGCTACAGCTACAGCTACAGCTAGTGCTACAGCTACAGCTAGTGCTACAGCTGCAGCTAGTGCTACGGCTGCTGGTGGCTCAGGGGGGCTGAGGGGCGTGTGTCTGCATCCCTGCTCTGATGTGAATTAGCAGGAGACATGCGGGGGAATGAGGGCTCAGAAAGGAAGAGGAAGTGAGCCAGAGAGAGAGAGAGAGAGAGAGAGAGAGAGAGAGAGAGAGAGAGAGAGAGAGAGAGAGAGAGAGAGAGAGAGAAACGAGTACAAGAAGTGAATCAGACGTGGGAGAGAGTGCAGGAGGAAGAAAAAAAGTGTGCGAAGGAGGAAAGAGAGACAGATAGAGAGAAAGAGAGAGAGAGAGAGAGAGAGAGAGAGAGAAGCCAAGCTAGAGAAAGAAAAGAGGTTTCCGTTGAGCACTGCGGGTAAAACTTATGGTAATGCATGGCTGGCAGCTTCCTCTCATAACTGTAAACAGGATCTTGGTAAGGCATATAGCCTCCAGCAAGGCCCTAGGATTCTGGCACAACTCAGAGCCTACTCTCCAGCTCCTCTGCTCTGCTTCCTTTCCCCATCTCCCTCTCCCTTCATCTCTCTCTCTCTCTCTCTCTTTCCTCTTCTTTCTCTCTCTCTCTCTCTCTCTCTCTCTCTCTCTCTCTCTCTCTCTCTCTCTCTCTCTCTCTCTCTCTCTCTCTCTCTCTCTCCCTCCCTCCCTCCCTCCCTCCCTCCCTCCCTCCGTCTATTTCTCTGTTTCTATCTTCCTCTCTCTCTCTTTCTCCCTCTGTCTATTTCTCTCTCTCTATCTTCCTCTCTCCCTTTCCACCCTCCTCTCTCTCTCTTTCCCTCTCTCGCCCACCTGCCCAGCTCGGCTCGTTAGTAATTCATGAACACCCATGCTCGCATCCTGACACCCTGCACATGACACGATCCACACGTCTCCGACTCCAAACTACAAAGAGCTCCTTTGTCTCCCTAAAAGTAACACGGATTATGGGTGTGTGTACCGCTCATTTTACATCGGAGCACAAGCCAGAATTACTGTGTAGCGGAATAGTTAATTGTTCTTTTTTTTTTTTGGTTCAGTTTATTTTACTCTGTGGGAGGATGTCTCGTTTTCTTTTTTGTGTAATGAGGCTCAGATGTGATGATCGCTTTGTTTTGACTGCTATCTACTGTTAATAGCACCACGAGCCAGTAGAGTACAGGGAGGGTACATCTCATGCAGTGGACAGGAGTATCAGGCAGGTTTCGGGTATTGACTCCAGGGAACATTAAAAACACAGTCCACAATTACAGTCCATTACTGTTTCTGCCAAATTCAGTGCAACTCTTCTCAGGTACCTGTAGTTATGTCTCCAAAACACACTCCCTCATTCCAGCCAATCAGCATCAACATTGCTTTAGTGACATGGAAGTAAGAGTGCATTTGATTGGAAGTTGGAAGAGCACAAATATCAACACGTTTTCACCAGGGCGGAAGACCTTGCCTTTAAGTTTGATGAAACGGTGAACTAAAGCAGTGTATGTCAACCTTTGGGTCGTGACCCAACTTTAGATTGTGAAAGGGTTGCAAGACACTTGTTATTGGCCTGATAATTCATGCTAGTTATTTAATATAGGGCCCTAATTGAGCTAGAGCAAAAAGATTGAGAACATAGAGAATTCCACATCAATGAGTTCAGTTCTACAAGGAGTTAGACAGAGGAGTCCAGTTCTACCCACTGTGACAACTGCATGGGTGGCCCTCATAGCCCTTTTCTGACTTCCAGTCTTTCAATGCCATCTTATTTTCACTGACTATTTCTCAACCGCATTCAACTGTTCTCTCATGCTGCGTTTGCCCAAATATAAAACCCCAATACATTTTAGTCTTGGACCCTCTACATCATTGTTCTTTCTTACTTCCTTCTTCTCTTCTCTCTCTCTCTCTCTCTCTCTCTCTCTCTCTTTCTTTCACTCTCCACTGGCACGGGCCTCTGCCAGCTCGTGTGAACACATGTCGCTGCCACAATTACATTATCTGCGTCGTGCGGTGACACAAAAAGTGGTGTGTCGTAATGCCAGAGCAGACACAAAAGTAAACAACTTCATCTCGTGTTGTGAAATATGTGTCAGTGCGATTGCGTTAAGCTGCCCGTTGTGGACGCAGACAGCAACCGAGAAGAGTGGCGTCCTAATTAACGGCAGGGCTTTGAGAAAAACGGTGTTGGAACACGATGGGGACCCAGAAGGAGAAAGAGAGAGAGACCGAGAGAGAGAAAGAAAAAGAGAGGAAGAGGGAGCATTCCCCCCAACACCCCTCCCTTCAAACGAACCTTTCCACCGGGAGCCCATTGTTTGGGACGCAGTGGTGGGGATGGATGCCTTATTTACAGTTTTTAATTGCTCTGGTGATGTGCGACTGCTCGGGAATC
>CM050207.1:29991907-29994407 GCA_027475355.1 Coilia nasus
TGCGGTTGTAAGCATAAGCTCACAAGCTCAGACCTTAATGTAAATAATATGAACACACACAAAAAGGAAGACCAGAGAAGAGAGAGAGTAAGAGAAAGAAAGATAGAGTGTGGGAAAATGTGTGTGTGTGAGAGAGAAATAGAGTAATAGAAATAGAGAAATAGGAGAGAAAGAGAGACAGTGACAGAGAGAAAGAGAGAGAGAAAAAGAGAGATAGACAGAGAGAGAGAGAGAGAAAGAGAGAGAAAGAAAGAAGCAGCCATTGGAACATTTAAGAGAAAGGCTAATCAATGGTGTGACAAGTGCTCCGTATGTCCTGACAGCGGTCTTGCGTATGAGCTGCTACACGGCTGCACCAATACATCGATTAGCTGCTGCCTAACAACTCTGGATCCTCCTCCTCGTCAGCCCCCCCCAACCACACACACACACACACACACACACACACACACACACACACACACACACACACACAAAGCCCCACACTCAGTCTGGATCTCTGCCCTGCAACCAGAACCACAGACCTGCAGCTCTCCAAGCATCTCTCTCCCTCCCTCTGTAAAGACAACCTCTGTTATCCAGTCTAATGACCTACAGTACATCCAGCCTCTGTTATCCAGTCTAATGACCTACAGTACATCCAGCCTCTGTTATCCAGTCTAATGACCTGCAGTACATCCAGCCTCTGTTATCCAGTCTAAGGACCTACAGTACATCCAGCCTCTGTTATCCAGTCTAATGACCTACAGTACATCCAGCCTCTGTTATCCAGTCTAATGACCTACAGTACAATCCAGCCTCTGTTATCCAGTCTAAGGACTTACAGTACATCCAGCCTCTGTTATCCAGTCTAAGGACTTATAGTACATCCAGCCTCTGTATCCAGTCTAAGGACTTACAGTACATCCAGCCTCTGTTATCCAGTCTAAGGACTTACAGTACATCCAGCCTCTGTTATCCAGTCTAATGACCTGCAGTACATCCAGCCTCTGTTATCCAGTCTAATGACCTACAGTACATCCAGCACACTGAGGTCTGCCCTCTCAGATCCACATGAACGGGTTCAGTCAGCAACGACACATGTTCTTGTTCTGTCATGCTCTAATGTCAATATACTACATCATCATCCTCCAACTTCTCAACATCCAATCAATCAATTAATCAATCAACCAATCAACTGCTTGTGTTTTTAATTGAGTGTTGGCAGGTACAAGTCACATGGCTGGTTCTTGCTCTATTTTACACGTAGGAACAAAGTGGGATTAAAAAGTACAAAGACCAAATCCCCAACAAAATATCGAGAAAAAAAAACAAATAGGCAACAAGGAAGTAAAAGAAGAGAGAGGTTGAAAAAGGTGTGTGTGTGTGTGTGTGTGTGTGTGTGTGTGTGTGTGTGTGTGTGTGTGTGTGTGTGTGTGTGTGTGTGTGGTGTGAGCAAGTAGAAAGAGAGGGGGCAAAAAAACAACAAACAACAAAGACGAGGCACCTGTTGACCTGTGTCCAGTGGCAAAAGCACTCCATTTATTTTGCTTTATCTGCTCCGGGATCTGGTAAAGTTGAAGCAACACTGATAGCACCCCAGGACAACGACCAGAGCAGGCCGGAACAAGAAACACAGAGAGAGACAGAGAGAGAGAGAGAGAGAGAGAGAGAGAGAGAGACAGAGAGAGAGAGAGAGAGAGAGAGAGAGAGATAGAGAGAGAGAGAGAGAGAGAGAGAGAGACAGAGAGAGAGAGAGAGAGAGAGAGAGAGAGAGAGAGAGAGAGAGACAGACAGAGGGAGAGAGAGAGAGAGAGAGAGAGACAGAGAGAGAGAGAGAGAGAGAGAGAGAGAGAGAGAGAGAGAGGGATGGTGGAAAAAAGAGCAACAGAGGGTGAGCACTGGAACTGGACCTGCTGCAACCCAGAGCAGAACCTCCCATCACACACACACACACACACACACACACACACTCACAGGTTTGCCTGCTGATGCGGGAGATTGAATAAGACTTGCCGTGTCCTGCCCGTGTCAGTGGTGAGTGTTTGAAGCAAAGCAAATGACAAGCAGTCAGTCAGAGATGGAGAGGGAGACAAGACAGAGAGGGAAAGAGAGACCAGAGGGGGGCACACAGTGTCACCTCACCTGACGAGATTGGAGTGTGAGTGTGTGTGTGTGTGTGTGTGTGTGTGTATGTTAGGGCAGGCAAGTCATTTTATCAAATTTCTGGCTGGTAGTGGGTAACAGGGGTCAGGCGGTGAGGAGAGGAAGGCCAGCGTGTGTGTGCAGTGTGTGTGTGCAGCGTGTGTGTGCCTTACAGGAGTGAACATGGCCAGCACTCTAATGCCTCTCATAACGACACAAAGCCCCCTCATCCTCCAGCAATGATTAAAATCAACCCCATCGTCTCACACATGCTCTGTGTGTGTGTGTGTGTGTGTGTGTGTGTGTGTGGTGTGTGTGTGCGTGTGTGTTGTTGCATGTACTATGACAGTCTGCCTATTTTCATGTGTGTGTGTGT
>CM050207.1:29999407-30001907 GCA_027475355.1 Coilia nasus
CCATCTCTTCTTCTAGAAACGGTCACTTGCATATGGCTGATAGGCAATCTTCATATTCATTCCATGAGCGTCTACTGAGTGCTTATGGAAAATGGAAATTGAAGCAGAACCATGTATGAAAATCAATTTTGATGGAGACGAATACACAGAAAAAAAAACTAAACAAATAAGTTTTCTGAATAAAGGGCTCCATTGATTTTCTCGGTGTCTGTGCACGCTGTGTTTCTGGTCTTTTCTTCAGAGAGGGAGGGGGTGGGGATGTATTGCGCACTGAATTCTGGGTCAGAAAGTACTGTGTGATTATTCTCCACCCAGCCAAGTGTAAAACTCATTAGACAATGCATAATGCCTTTAATCAAATCAATGGCACTGGCAACTCCAAACTGATGGCTCCTATCAAAACTTACACAAAGCATGGAGAATTTCTCATTTACTTATAAAACTAAGAGAAGATGGAAGAATTATCTCCCAAATGGGCCTAATTGCTCTCTGGCTTGGGATCAATATCTCAGAGGAGAGAAAAGTAAAGGGAGAAAACAATATAGAGCGGGAGGTACGAACTCATGATGTGCTCGGGGTAATTATTGATGTTACATTAAGTTGGGAGCCTAACAGGATGAGAAGTCATGACAGATACTTTGAAAGGTCTTCGCAGTCAATGGAACACAATGCGATGACACTTGTACCGAACGTAGTTAGCAGCAAGCCTGTTAACAGTGTGCCATTGCTGGCTTCTACAGTTACATTTTGTGTATTGCAAATGTTCCATGTTTTAATTCCAAAACAAAACAATCATAGTGACACCATATGTTCAGCATTGTTGTCAATTAAAAATACACACTTAGTAAAGAGAATAACGAAAGATACAAGAAAACAGCTGTAAATGTTAAAAAAATAACAGAGAGAACAATATAAGTGTTATATCTCTCCTGAATTCAGCAGGCACTGGGAAAGACAGAGGAGATGGGGCCTTTCTGTCAGTTAGAAATATACAACTGGACTAATAAATTCAGGAGAGCAGAATGCTAGCGTACAATATCCACAGTAGGCATCAGGGTCTGCGGGTTACCCCACAAGCTGACAGTCGTCCCTTTCGATCTAAATCTCTCCTCAGCAGTTCGACCTAGAGACACTATACCTGTCTGTCTGTTTGTCTCTCACACGTTCACACACACAGGCCCTTTTTAATTCCTTCTGTCTGGCACTACACCTGTCAGCCATTAAGACAGAGTGCCCTCAGCCAGAATGTCTATGTCTATATGTGTTATTACAACACATCTTCCCTCTCTCCCTCTAACTCTCTCCCTCTTTCTCTCTCTCACTCTCTACAAGATTTAGACGGGGAGTCAGGCTGTCTGTCTCGGGCAAGCGGGCTGGCAGCGTTTGCATGGCGAGAGGAGAGGAGAGGAGAGGAGAGGAGAGGAGTCCGTCTGGCAGCCCAAGGAGAAGAAGCTGAGCCGCCGCGGGTAATTACAGCTCCGGAGGTGCAGATGTTGGGCTGCCGAGGACCTCTCTCTCTTCCTCCCTCCCCGCATCCCTGCATCCCTCCATCCCTCCATCCTTCTTTTCCCTCCCTCGCCGACCCTCTCTCCGTACACCGCCACGCAAAATAACCCCCGCATCTGCCTCTCAGCACCCCTCTTTGTTTAAGGCGCTGCCTCTTCATTTTTTTACCACTGACAGCAGTGCTATTCTCACTTATTTGGTGGCATCTGGTTGGAGAGAGGGGGAGGTGGGAAGAGGGGAGCAGTGTGTGTGTGTGTGTGTGTGTCTGTGTGTATATGTGTGTGGTGGTGTGTGTCGGTGTGTTTTTGTAGAGGAGGATGAGGGAGAAAGAGAGAGAGAGAGAGAGAGAGAGAGAGAAGGAGGGAGAAAATGCAGGACGCACTTTAATTAATTGCAGGGAGATTACATGGTCCTCCAAGCGTGTAGTTTGTCATCAGAGCCCATTACACACTCCTATTAGATGTTTCTCCACAGTGTCAACAGTAATTTGAAGGGGAGTCGCAAGTTTCAAAGCAAGGAGGCAAAGTGAAAGCCTTTTTGCCGTGAGACTCTCCGCCTCGCTTCAGAGGAGAGCCCAGAGCTAGCCATGGCACACAATTAGGGCGCGGAGCTGAGCTTGGTAAACAAACATGTCCTGCTGCTGCACTGCTTATGTCACCAGCTGTCACTCTGTCTGACAGAGCCAACTTGAAGGAAACATCTAGAAGGTCCACTCGACTGCCCTCAAGTGTCAGGACACCTATTTCAGGAAGGATTCTCTGGTTGTCTCTCCCCATGATCACTTGTTTTACTCAACATGGAGGAGTGTCTCTCCTGAGGCAGTACTTAGCAAAAGAAACACACAAAGGCAGGGAAAGAAAGAGAGCCTCACCCCGGCCGGATGTTTCGCCGCACGGGACATTACGGGTGTAGTCGCTCATCACTAATCGCATCCATCATTAGGCACCTCTCTCCACGGGACAAGAGCAATACCCTCCCCGATCAGTGGCAGCTG
>CM050207.1:30006907-30011907 GCA_027475355.1 Coilia nasus
ACACGAGTAGGGGGCATCATCATCAACCACAGCGACAACAAAAACAAACAACTAACAACAAACAAAAAACACGAGCCAACATACTCTTACTCTCAAACAGGCCTTTTAAGTTGTTTGTTTTTGATGTGTTCTTTTTTTCCTCTCAACAACAGTCGTTTCCTGATGTCCTACCTATCACGGCACTCTCAGATCACTTTTCACTGTAATGTATCATGGCGTCTCCTAAAACCTAAGAGAGGATGGGATGGGGGAGGGGGGGGGGGGGGGGGGGGTGCCAGTACCAGTGTGCTATGCAGGGCGATTGGAGGAGTGCGGGGCAACTTCCTCCCCTACAGCTTGCCTCTCTCTCTCTCCTCTCCAGCTAATTCCTCTTCACCTCGAGAGGACCTGCTGCGGAGGCTGTGTTCCATTTAGATTAATTCCTGCTTAATACTAATTGGTCCTTGGGCTGCTGGGGGCTCCTGGGACGGCCTCCCTTCGGTCCACTCTCAGGGGGAGGGCTGCCACCGTTGAAGGGGCTAGTGAGGAGTACTGTGTGTGTGTGTGTGCGTGTGTGTGTGTGTGTATGTGTGTGTGTGTGTGTATGTGTGTGTGTGTATATGTGTGTGTGTGTGTGTGCGTGTGTGTGTATGTGTGTGTGTGTGTGTGTGTGTGTGTGTTTGTGAAGGGGGTGGGGGGTGGGGGGGTTTATCAGCAGTCACACTCTACCCAGCGTCCCTCGGGGCCTCCGCATATGCAGTAATTAACTCTCGCACAATCCATAATTGCCGTGTTTACAATTACTATATGTGAAAACGAAGGAGACCAAAGGGAGAAGCAAGGCAAGGCAGAAGGACAGAGCGTACGAACCAAGGAGAGGCAAACAGAGGAGTGGGATGGGGAGGAGAAAAAAAGCGGAACATTAAAAGGTGCAAAATTCACATTAAAATGTCTTCTTTTTTCCCCCCTTCTCCCTCTCCCTCTCTCTCTCTCTCTCTCTCTCTCTCTCCCTCCACTCCCCCATTCCTCAGTCTCCCCTTGCCTCCTCCACCCTTAATAAGCTCTCTGGGCTCTTTGCTGGGGTAAACCCCATCACTTATTTATTTTTCAGAGATAGCCCTATTAATTTCCCCCTCGGTTTCAAACGCTCGGGCTGCTCTGCGATGTGGACTGGATCTGTCGTCCCCCGGGTGCTCCTCGAAGGAAGAGCCATAAATGACCCAAATAAAGGGGAGCTTTTGAAGGCAAGCGCCGCGGCGCCGCCACCATTAAAACTAAATGAAGTGTTTATTAGGCGTGCCGACAGCGCTCTCCACTCTTGCAGATCAAGGGCCGTTACAGTTAATGTGGCTCTGCCTGATGAAAAAAAAAAAGCTGAAAGAAAAAATCGCCCCGTGCCATTCTGTTCCGCGTGGCGCTGTGCTGGTTTGTTTAGTTATGCCAGCGGGCTCGAAAGAAAAACCAAAGCTGGGACTCTTTTCTGATTTTTTTTTCTCTTTTTTTTTTAAACCCAACCTTCTTACTTACCCCCCTCATTTTCTCTAGTTTGGCCCCAAATGTACACCCTGTCTATCTCAGCTACCTCCCTCCATCTGTCTTGTCCTTTTGTCATGCCCAGGAAAGACATTGAAAAGGTGAAAATCGAAGGAGGATTTTCCATTCTTTATTTTTGCTTGTTATGAAACATAAAAGAGGGCAGAGGGGAAGGCCATGTCACAGGTGAGGGCGAAAAAGACAAGAATACAGGCAAGAACTGTGAGGAGCAAAGAGGAGGAGAGGAGACGAAGAGAGCAGAGAAGTAGAGGAGAGCAAGAACAGACAGAAGAGCAGGGAGGCAAGGTGAGGGGAAAGATAGATTTCCTATGGCCTGTAAACTGAGCCGGAGCGCTTGTGGTGGCTGAGATTGCTGGGCGGACCACAAGAAGCTTAAGCAGCTGATTGTTCTAGTGCCTTTCTGAAGTTCTCAAAAAAAGTTGCATCTCCCCCCTCCTCTCCCCACTCCCCTCCCTCCCTCCCTCTCTCTAATTACAGTGTTCATTTCAGAGGCTTTAAACACACTGCCAAGAAACTGTTAGAAATGCAAACACAAGTCTGCGCTTCATTTGACATTTTATATTTGTGAGTGTGTGTGTGTGCATGTGGTTGTGTGTGTGACTGTGCATGCAAAAAAGGATTGGTCTTAATGAAAAAATGTGCCGAAATTGGATAAAATATGGCATAAAGACTCCATTTATCTCCCTTTATTCTCCCACTAATAGGAGGAGGTATTGCCACAATGACATATAACAGACTTTTGCCTTTTATGGATTCGTCCTTTAATATGTTATACCTACGCCTTCTCTCCCTATTCTTAAATGGAAACTGAAAATCATTTGGCAAGCATTATTTTCTCATTAATGCTTGCTTAAGATTTTTAATGCAATATCTATTCTGTCACATTTTTTTCCTCAATAATGGTGTGCGTGAGTGAGAATAATGACGCTCATTTGGAAGTGAATTAAAAGCAAGGGGCTTGCACAATGAAAGTTGCCAAAAGTGTAATATGGCACCTCAAAACATTTAAAGATGTTTGCCTTGCATACATCCCTAATTATTTTTCATAACCCCAAGCAGTGCAGCGGAGCAATATCACAGGGGGGTTCCTGTACCAACCTGCCTGTCTAACCTAGCCTCTCTGTTGACAACCTGACTCCTCTCCTCTCCTCCTCCTCCTCCTCCTCCTTCAAACCAACTTCTCTTAAATCAGCGTCAAGACGAATTACTAACTTGCTGCAGCAAATGAAGTTTTACTCCAAATTGCAGGGTTTGGGCTGTGGAGATTGATGTTGGACATAGCATACGTTTGAAGTTGGAGGCTGCAATTACAATCCTCTGCAATTATCCCAGGCAATTAATAGCAGCAGATAGCATGTCACAATCAGGTTGGGGCGTAATTAATCAGCGCCTGGCTTCTCCTCCCCCCCCCTGCCCTGTGGTTAGGCTCCATGTAAAACAGTGTTGTGGACATTTCCCAATGGTGCCGCAAAATGCACAGCAAGTGCTTACGGAGACAAAGTGAAAAGCCCCGCTTATTGACAAGATGTCAGCGTACGGTAATGAACATTGGCTGCCCACACACACACACACACGCGCACACACACGCCAAAAACATGCACACACTGAATCCGACACACTTATGCTTTAGCACAGACACACACCCAGGTACACACACACACACACAGAAAGATACACCCGTGATTTACTATTTTGGTGAACTGTTAACTGGCTAAATGGTAAGAGCTCTTCCACACCCGTAATCCCAGCTGGGGTTCTCTATAGCATGCTGATGTGTTCCACAGGCCTTGTAAACAGAGCGATGAGAGATATGAGAAGGATCCCTGAAGGAGATGACTGGACTAGGTGTGCAAGCGGTGGCGTGTGGGTGAGAGGGACCTGGTGGACCTGAACGTATGACAGCTTTTCCAGCAGCTCGCCGTGTAATGCTACACTCTGTAAAGAGCTTGACAAGTGCTCCTGAAAAGACTTTCCTTCTCAAAGATGCTCAAGGACTTTCTCTTGTGCACACTGCTCGCTTTCTTTGTTTCTCTCTCTCTCTGTCTCTCTCTGCCTCTCTCTTTCTTTGTGACTTATTGCATAGGCTGTGGTCTTTCTGTCAATGACAACCACCACCGGAACTTGTGGCACTGTGAAAAGTCGACATGATTTATACAAGTTGTTACAGCCCATTCCTAGAAACAATGACAGTAAACAAATGCATCTCTTGCCAGTGCCTTGCCTACAAACAATGACAGCGAAAGGAGAAAAGAGAGGCAGAGGTGGAGGAGGAGGAAGAGGAGAGAAGGAAGGATGAATGGAAGAGAGGAGCGGAGGAGTCCGTGTCACCCCTGCCGAAGTCCGGCACGTTCCCTGGCTCCTCGTTCCGACACACATTGTTTTTAATCTAATTCTACACATGGTTTCGTTTCAAATCGGAATCAAAAGCCCCATGTTAACAAACCATAACAGATCTCCCTAATCCGCCGGCACAAAAGACGGATGTGCTCAACACTCCTCTGCGGAAAAGAGAAATAAATAAATTATAAAACGAGGCACAATTCTTCAGAGCTCACGGAATCATCGCTCATTTGCATATAAAACACTTGCTGGAGGTAAAGGCATATATTAAAGCCATTCTCTTTTCTCTCTTTCTCCATTTCTCACTCTCTTCCCCTCTCACAGTCATTCACTCTGCTTTCGATTCTGTTATTGTTGAAAGTAAGTTTACATAATTGCATCTCTCCTTTTCCGTCTCTTTTATTTTGCATAAGTAAGGCGAGGCGTTCGAAAGAGCAGGCGGCTAAATCCTTCAACTGGTGCTACTAGCCATTCCTCAGCTTCTGTGCAGAAGAGATAATGAGGAGATGGAAAATGAGAGCGCCGGCACGCTACGTTTGGGAGCGCACCATGCAAGACGACCAACTCAGCGGCCCGTTGAAGGCGTTTCTACTCGTGACCTTCTGTTGTTCTTTGGCACAAACAAAGATACAGACAAACAAACAAACAAGTGCGGAACTTTGCTCAAGTGGAAGGCAGGAAAAGTCATAAAAAAAGACTTCAGCAAGAACATAAATGCTTATAGTCTTACTCGTTTTCAAGACAATGTAAATCATGGGGGCATACCGTTAAGTGAATTGGCCCAGTTACCCATGGCCGGTTCGATCCCCGACAGGTACCAAAAAGTGTTCACAAGTGTACACTGGGTTACTTGTGTAGTGCTCTCCCACATCCACAGCTACAGATGAGGCGCCCTTGAGCAGAGCACCTAACCCCCAAATACTCCCCCTCTGCTCTGGGGATGTGTGAGTATGGAGCTCACATCTCCATGTGAATGTATCAGGGATGGAAATTCACACCAGCCACCAGCCAAATGCTGGTAAAATATATAAGTTGCTAATAAAGTTTGGATGCAAAATAACAATTTACCACTGAGTGGCTGGTGAATTTTATCATTTACTTTGTCAGTGGCTGGGGTAAAAGTTCAC
>CM050207.1:30014407-30021907 GCA_027475355.1 Coilia nasus
CCTTCTCCAACCAGCCTTCTCTGCTACTCCAGTGTCCAAACCCTGTGTTCCTGTATTTATTTACACCTCAGTAATGTCTGCTACAACTGAACCATCACTGCCCATAAACTGCTGCTCTCTAGGAGCTCAATGTGACAAGAAGAAAGGGGGCTGGGTTGCGCAGGGAGAGGTAAAGAGAGAGAGAGAGAGGAAGAAAGAAAGAAAGAGAGAGGGAAAGAGTGGGAGAGAGAAGAGAGAGAAGAGTTTAGAGGGGCCAAAAAACCCACACGTTTCATTTCATGCCGTACGAGTGATCGCCGTTTTTCCTTTCTTTGATTTGGTCTCTCATTAAGAGCCAGGGCCTGTAACTGGAGCTGCGCTTAATGCCTGCCGTGTTTAGAGAAGCACAGAAACCATTTGGCCATAATAGCAACCTTTTCAAAAACAAACCCCCAAATGAAAGGAGGGCCAACTCGGAAAAGCCGGCAGCAGATTATTTTGAAAAGGGAACGACACGACCGTGAAAAATCGTAAACTGCAATTGAAAATAAACCGAGGCGTGCTGTGCCGCACCATTTCCCCACACTCCATCACTCCTCTCTCTCTCTCTCTCTCTCTCCATCTATCTATCTCTCTTGCTCTCACTCTATCCCTCCTTTCCTCCCTCCCACTCTCCTCTCACCTTCACAAAACTGTAGCGATGTGTCAGAGGGTTCAGCTCACACAAGCCAGGCCTTCATTCCTCTCTGATGCAGTCACATGATAAGCTGCACTCTCTTGTCACTTATCAGTAATTTATTGCCACTCTTTCTCCACTCAAAATGAGTTCTCTTCCACCCTCTGCTCTCTCTCTCTCTCTCTCTCTCTCTCTCTCTCTCTCTTTCTCTCTCTCTCTCTCTCTCTGTTTTCCAGTGCTCTTGACAGTCCGGGGTACCACACATACCGTACACACAGACACATTTTACAACACCTTGCTGTGCTTAGAATGGCTGTATGCCGATTGTGTTTTTGGGGGTGTTTGGTTGCGCTGAAGTCTGTGATCTACGTGGGACGAATAAAAGCAGACGGCAGGGGCCTGCTCTAACCTGCTTGCCCTCAGCCTGGGATGTTTTCGCTGTTTCATCTGTCATAATCACATAATTGCGCCAACATCGCCTCTGGCGGACACTCTAGCTTGTCAGGACCCTTGGCCGATCTGGGTTCTAAGCTCTGACATGAGCAACTTGCCTGTCATACATACATTTCTCTTTTTCTCTCTCTCTCTCTCACAGACTCTCTTTCTCTCTCAATCTCTCTCTCTCTCTCTCTTCCTCCACGTCTTTTCATCTCTGTCTCTTTCCATCTCCTCTGCTTCGCTCAGAGGGACAAGGCCTCACTATTCGGGCCCACCCTGCTACACTAGCCCAGGGCCTGCTAGACATTCCTCTCCTGACTTAGCTGCATACATCCTCCACCAACACCCCCTTAGGGCCACAAGTAGCATAAACCCCAAGCACGGCCAAACACCTGCATCTGTACATGCAATTTGTCTTCCCTCATGTTCAGAGTTGTTTTATGAAGGGCTGAGGACAAGGTGAAGGAGTGGAGCAAAAACCCATCTAAGCACTGCGTTCCTTTCACAGACAAAAAAAAAAAGAGAAAAGAAACAACATTCTCCACCACCCCACAGCGTCTTGACTTTGTTACGCACATGAATTACATGTACATGTAAGGTACAATGTGTTCATTAGAGACTTTCTGGCTTGTTGTCATACTTACCATTCCAAGCTGTGCCAGAGCCCTGCTGCTCTGTCATGTAAAAGCAGTCATCGCCAGAGGAGAAAAGAAGGAAAAGTTTTTGTTACTTTTGCCTCTGTGTGTGTGTGTGTGTGTGTGTGTGTGTGTGTGTGTGTGTGTTTGTTACTGTTAAATCTGTGGTAGTGGGTTGGGGAGCGGGTGGAGAAGTGTGTGTACATGGCTCAGGGACAGGAGCGTTCCTTCCCTCCTCTCATCTACGCCACGTTAGCGACAGGCCCTCCCTTCACCCCCGCAGAACTCGCAAGACGCTTCCGAAGGGGCTTCTCTCTCTTCTACGTCTTGCACATGCAGTCCTCCAAAGACAGCTTTCCATCCATCCATCCCTCACTCCATCTTGACACTCTCTCTCTCTTTCTCTCTTTTTCTCTCTCTCCCTGTCTCTTTCTGTCTCTCTACCTCTCTTTCTCTCTCTATGTGCAAATCAAAGCAATCAACAGTGGAGTCGGGGCGCTTGCGCTTTAGCTCCAAATCCGTTCATGGCTATCAGGGGTGCACTGGGACTCGGGGGTGCTGGAGGCCAGGCTTTCCCTGCAAGTCCCACCACTGGGTGGGACTGCCTCATACAGGATTGAGAGCCGTGACACATGCTTATCCACACCTCAGTGCCCCCCAACAATCTAACTGGGGAGAAAAACTAATAAATAAATAAATAAATAAATAAATAAACAAGTCGATAAATAAATAAATAAATAAACAGACAGACAGATGAAGATTTAAGGAGGAAAAAATGGGGTGGGTTTGGTGAAAATGGGGGAGAGAGATGGTAGTGCAGAGCCTTATTGGTATTCCAACACATGTGTCGTACACTGGCCTTCCTCCCATTCCCCGGCCGCGGTAACTACAGACCTGACAGCGGTGAGAGAGTCTGCAGTGAGGTTTCGACTCTGTAACTTTGCATTAGCGTGACAGGTCGATGACTCTGTACTGGCATGGGGGAGCCGACACAGGGGCCAGTGAAAACAGCCATCCTCTCTCTCATGATATTGTTTTGCTCCAATTTTTTTTCCTGTGTGTGTGCATGTGTATGTGTGCGTGTGTGTGTGTCTGTGTTCATTTTTTGAGGTTTGTAGTCCACAGTGGGGTCTAGACTCCAGATTTGTCCCTTCACATTGATAATTGGGCTTAATGTGAGCCAGCCGTCGCTTCTCTACGGTCACTCCTCGCCTGACGAAACTCATGCCGGGAAGCCTCATGCGCTTTGGGGTAATGAAAAGCAAACAAAATTACAGTTATGAAAACACCCGTACGCTTTTTGCTCAGGCGCCTTTTGTTTCTTCAGTTGACTTTCTGAAAAATTCAAATGAAATTCTAAATATGATTTTGTCCCAGCTGTGATCTTTTATACTGTATTTGATGTGCGTGAAGAGAGGGTAACTCGAGACCCGCTATTTTGACCAGGACTGGTTTGGGTTAAGGCTGGGGAGAGAAAAAAAGCTCCCCTATAGGAGTCGAGGAACACGAGGCAACGGCTTTGCCCATGAGAAACAACAAAAGATGCTTCCCATGCAGCTGAGGGGGAAACATGTCAAAAGTCCCAAACATCTCACCCTGGAGTTGGTGAGAAGCACACTGGGCATGGCATGAAGATTGCCCTTAACCAGGAAGAGGATAACTCACTGGGCGCCCATCTGGTTCTCCCCAAACTCTCTGGATGCCTCAGCAACTCTGTAAAACACCCAGTTCCTCAGAAAAAAAAGCCTTCCTGTTCAGACTGAAGTAAACTCAAATCAGTTGCAAGCAAGCACCCAAAGCATTCGCGATAGCTAAAAAAAACAAAACGTGTCTATTATCTCCAGTGTGTGGTTTTCATAAAACCCAAGCGAAATCTACATGTACTTCCAAGTCTCTCTGTTTACAATATGCTCAGTCCAAGAGATAAATAAATACAAATAAAAAACAAAATGCTTTGGTTTTGGCTTTAGCCACTGCAAACTCATGACACAAACAGTTGAGCAATTCAAAGGCTAGCACAGCAACCGCTAAGCTTCAACATACCGTGAAGAGGTAAAACTAAGCCTTAAATTGCGCAGGGTATTAAGCCTAAATGAACGGCTGGAGAAATGTTTACCTCTCAGTAAACAAGGCATGACCTGAGAGGGCCAAACCACAGCTTTAGAGGTTAAAAGGGTTGTTAGGAGAGGTACATGGCACAGGATTGAAGGCGTCACTACGGGCAAACTACAGTTAAGTAGGCTGTAATGAAAGAGGCTTGCTGATGATGGTGCATGAATGCTAATCATCTGGCAAGTATTTCCTTTAGGGTATGATGCCTTTTTACATTAGGTGCAGGGGAATGGCTTGAAAAGCTTTCAGTGAACAAGTGATGATCTAGTTATTTTAAGGCTACTTTTACTCGAAGCGACTTGGGTTACAAATGTGGAAATGCATTTTGTGTTTGCTGATTTTGCTGCTTGAGGTTTGGATCTGTGGCTTAGCTGTTAATGTAGCAGACTCACTGTGTTCTCCCTGCTCCAGCTACGTGAGAATGACTTGAGAGTGGGCCATTTTAATTTCGTGAGCTCCGTTGAGAAAATCTGGGTTTTTCCTTTAAGGGCCATCAGTGGGACGTGCCCCAGTGTTTGTCAAAGCTGTTGCCAGGGGTTAGACTGGCTGGCTGGCTGGCTGGGGAGCAGAGAGTCTGGCTGATGCAGTCGGCTCCCAGCACCAGGAACTGATCCTCCCAGCTGAAGGGGGCTCAGACAGCAACCTCCGGTAGCCGCCAAGCAGCCTAATTACCCCAGCAACCGCGCGCCTGCTCTTTGTAAGCTAAACAGACCGTGGCCTCAACACGCTCCTGCCCTGCCACCGAGAGGATGGGAGGATCATCCACAGTTTCAAGTCATGGGTAAACACAGGGAAAAGAAAGAAAGAAAGAAAGAAAGAAAGAAAGAAAGAAAGAAAGATAATATAACAAGTGAGAAGTGTTGGGGGGGGCAGGAGGGTGAGTGTTATCAAAGCCACTCAGTGAAAACAACTGCATCCTAAGAGGTGGTTTGGTTTATCTGCACTTGGGCTAGGCATTTACCTACGGTGGCTTGAGAGGTGTGCTTTCAACCTCAGGATGAGGGAGGGGGAGAGAGAGAGAGCGCAAAAGACAGAGGGCCTTCGCAAGTGCAAGCTATCTGCCCTGGCACTTAATCAAAGGGATTAGGGCTTGGGAAGCCAAGCCCACAGGTTATCCTCCAGGAAGCATACCAAGCAGTTATCAAAAACACCCAGAGTTCAAAGCGGCTCCGTTTTCCTCCATTCCCAGTGTATCTGGCCAGAGCCCCGGGCTTTTTCATAGGTAATAAACTGTGTCAGAGATGTTTATACTTGCATGCTCTTTTTCGGTGAGAAGACAGGAAAGAAAGGAGAGATTTCACTCTTTAAGTGGAGACCGGGGGTCCGACGGGCCTCCCGCGCGAGCTCCACCAATCACCTGGGAGCGCTGAGCGAGGTGTGAAAGCCAATCCCGACGGCTGTCACTCCACCCGTGCTTTCTTCGGAAGCAAAGCAGCGGCACAGGTAGATACCCGTAAACCCCTTTTTAAAAGGATGCGTGTAGTGTGGCTGTCTGCGGGGCTACTTTGATATGTGAAGAAAGCGGCCTGTTTACCATTGTACACATTTCCCATCAGCCATTGTGTTTGGGGGGCAAGATATCCCTATTTCTGGAAATCCATTTTTTCCCCTTAATCTGTAGGATGGCACCTAAGCATACTGCTCCACATACACAATCCCATCAGCAATGCCAGAATGGTTTGGGACAGTGGTGGTCCACCACACACACACACACACACACACACACATACACACACAAGGTATTAAGATACATGAATGTCTTGCTTGATACTTTAGGTGTATGCAAGGGAGATTTTAAAAATTAAATCGTATTGGATCAGCAAGATACATCCTACTGCAATGGTTCTTCTCTTTGATGTCTCTAATCCAGAGTGTTGTGTCTCGCCAGAGGTACTGTTTATTTTATTTATTTATTATTTATCTATTTTTGTTAAGGGGACTTGTGACAAGAGGCAAGAATGGTGCCTGAGGGCTTCTGTATTGCAAGCATGGTAGCATACGGAGGGAGACAGATAAACAGCTTTCAAAACAGGAAGACAAGCATGTGAGTGAGTAAGGAAACACATGCACCTGCATGCTGTGTGTCATGTGGGGGGGTGTGTGTATGTGTGTGTGTGTGTGTGTGTGTGTGTGTGTGTGTGGAGGGGTGGTAGTGTGGGGGTTGGATGGAGCATAGCTTTGGCTAAGGATAAAGACTCAGGCTGGGCAGCCCAAAGTGCTGAATACAAAAAAGCCAAGCCAGAGCTCAGCCTAGCTGCTCTGCCTAATGTACTGAAATAAAGAAGCAGCAGGACGAAAAGACAAGGGGTCGCTCACTGACCCTTGATGCACTGTACGTGCTCTGGGACTTGTAGAAATTAGTGCGCATCTTGAGAGTAGGCTGTAGGTTAATTTTGAGTGAGTAAGATGGGCGCTTATTACTGCTGGGCGCTTTGAAAGGTAAGTGCAGCACCTAACCTTTCCCAGAGTCTAAATTCATCCACTGGCGAGGGAGCTTTGATTCCTGGCAGGTGGTAGCTTGAGCTGCATAGCCGTTCAAGTCCTGTGAGAAAAGAATGGCTTGGTGTGTGTGTACATATGTGCCTGTGTGTGTGTGTGTGTGTGTGTGTGTGTGTGTGTGTGTGTGTGTGTGTGTGTGTGTGTGTGTGTGTGTAAGTGTGTGTGTGCTCAAGGCGGCGCATGTATCCTCTGTGATCTACCCTCAAGCCCACGTGTGATGGCTTTACAACATGAAAGGAGGCTTTAGCAGACGACCACTCTGTCAAAGCCTTACACGTCTGTACAGAGCAATCTGTACGAATCCATATTGCAGATTTACATTAGTACCCCTGCCGCACCCCATCCCCCCTCCCATACCCGTCCCACCCCAACCCTAAAACCTTCCCCTTCCAACCCAACCTGCTGGCGACTGGCTATGGCTTCAATAGAGCGGCCCATCTGTGTGGTGTTAGGACTATAGGAACCAGATGTGCCTTTAATTGTATTTTTGTCCGAATTGCAAAATAGCTACTTGGGAAAGAAGCTAAAATAACATACAAACAACAGCAACTATGATAACAAGTGAGGCTGGGAATGAAATGGAAACGAGATTTAGAAGAAAAAAAAAGAGAAAAAAACGAAACACACACAGGCTTACAAATTCAACGCTGCCCTTTGAAAAAGGATCCCCTAACATTACTGCACCGTATTGATTTACTCTGCAATTTCGTGTCTCTCTCCCGATGCCAACACACCAATCTTCGCTGAGCAGGAGGTCCTGCAAATAGCACTCATCTGATTTTTCCAAAACATAAAAGATTAATACCTCCATCCCTTTTTTTCTCTCCTTTTTTTAGGGGTGTACGGGGGATGGAAAGGGTGTTGGAAAAGAAATGATAATAAAGCAGAGGTCAAATTGGTATTTCAGAGGGGTTAAGGCAAAATGAGATTTGCAGAGCGAGGGGCTCCTTTAATAAGAGAAAATAAGAACATGTCTAACTCCCATGTCCACGAATGAAAAGGAAGAGTGAAGTTTCCTCTGTGTGAGTGTGCGTGCGTGCGTGTGTGCGCGCGTGTGATTGTGTGTGTGTATGGTAAACAGACGAGCGAGGCACATTAATTTGTAATGTCCTCACAAGAAGAGAGGAAAAACAAATCTAAGAAATCGTGAGAAGAACCCTG
>CM050207.1:30026907-30041907 GCA_027475355.1 Coilia nasus
TAAGCTTGCAGCCTTTAAATGCATGGTGCGTGTATTTTGAGTGCACATAGCCCTGTTGCCCGTTGATATCACTTTAATAAAAACCATTAAAAAAAACATTCGAAGCAGCCAAAACATCTGTTATGACAAGGTCAATATTGATCGTTTTCCAGCTTTTGTTTCATGCAATTGCAGGCAGGGATCATATTTTTCACAAAGTAGGGAGGCTTTTAAAGTATCCCTGTCAATACATAGGATATTAACACATTGATAGCATAGTTGACATACAGTGTATAGTTTTGCGAACACAAAGGTTTTGGTATGCATGAGTCCTAAGGGAGGATCATCTAAGTAGAATGCTAGTTTTGCCATTATGTCATCTCTGACATCTCATGATGTGTACTTTGTTGTGTCTAAGCTTCTCAAACAACGTCACAACAGCTTTTATGAGATGAGGTCAGAGTAGCTTCAACCTTGTGACTCACTGGCTATGTAAGGCATCCAAGTTTCATACTGTGGGGACAAGAAGTGACATGTCATGGCATGTGAGAATTGGCCAACAGTGTAGCAACACAATCGCAACACTGATAAGAGCAGAAGGATTTAACACTCTCCGACAAATGACTTGAGAAATATGTGGAAGCAACACTTTGTCACCCAAACTGACACCGAAACCAACACACACACATTCACACGCACACGCAAACACACACATACACACACACACACAATAGCAATATAAATCTACTCTGTGTGCCAAGTCAGAGCGCACCTGGCAAAACCACAGAGTCGCTTAGCACATCTCAATCACATGAATCAGTCGGAATGATTACGGCTTGACTCGTTTTTCAAACACAATCAGGTATTGCCATCTCTTACTCAACGCACAGGTGTTTGGCTACGTGACTCTCGTTCCTCCGCTCTCTCGTACAGAGGTGGCCGTGCGCAGGTGAGCTCTCAGGGGTGTATGTGTGTATGTGTGTGTGTGTGTGTGTGTGTGTGTGTGTGTGTGTGTGTGTGTGTGTGTGTGTGCATGTGGCTGACTGTCGTGTCACCTTGCCAGCTGGGGGGAAGCGTGACCCCAACATGTCGCCACAGAGACCTGTCCTTGTCCTCCCCGTTTCATTGCCCGTCCAAAGAGAACGTGACTGGGGAGGACTAATTTTCAGCTTTGAGATGTTTTAACACAACCACAACCGTGGCCACATTTGTTCCAACCACAGTCTTTCTTTGCTCCAGTGATTATGACAGACATTACTCAATAAGGCTGGGAGAAATGGCTACCCTATTGGCTAGCTGACATATCTACGCAATGAGAAAAATTATGCAGACAAAGTCAATAAAGAATAAATGTTGAAACTTACACAGTTGAAAATCCACACACACACACACGTCCATATGCACATATAACATATATAGATCAACTGACACACACACACAAACTTGCACACGCAAACATGTACGTACCCATACACTCTTTGTCACACTCATAACACGAGTGCATACATGTATGTGGACACACACACACACACACACACACACACAGAAACAAACATGCACACTAATACACACTCCTTCACAACATATAACACGTGAGCATATACATGCATATGGACACACATGCATAGAAACAAACATACATACACACTTACATACACACACATACACACACCCACACCCACACACGCACACACACACACACACGGGCATGCATGCGCGAAGAGCGTCTGAATGAGTCTTCCTGCGAAAGCCAAGTGCTGCATGAACAGGCCCATGAGCTCAGCTCTGCTTGCATCTCCACCCAGCGCGGTATACACAGCTTTAAAAATAAATCACAGCCATGGTCTCCACAGCCACCATGGGGCCTCGCAGATGAAAACACAAACACACACACACACGCACAACACACACACACAAAGCAAAAAAAAAAAAATCTAATGCCAAGATGCCAGTGCACCAAATGCTGCTGTCAGCCCAGGGGTTTAATTACCTTGGCATCCGTGCCACTTATAATCACCTGCCATTACCAGCACCGGCTGCATCTGCTTAAGAGTCTGTCAGAGCCAGGCGTGTGGAGACATCCTTCAGCCAGCCAAAAGAGCCAGACACAAAAGGCCTGAGCGCACATTGCTTACTGTACGGCTGTGGCACACCGCACACCGCACACAGCACCGCCAAGCAGACGCAAACGCACTGCCATCAGGAGTCTCCAATTAGCACCAGGGAAGAGAGAGTGAGGGGGGAGAGAGAGAGAAAAAGAGAGAGATAGAGAGTGAGAGAGAAAGAGAGACAGAGGACAGAGAGAGAGAGAGAGAGAGAGAGAGACTGAGGTTCATTCTCCCAGACTGCATCACTGCACAATGTCTGCTCATTGCTCTGTCTGGCATTTCTTTGTTTACTCCTAGCCAACCTGACAATTAAGACGTATCTGTTAGGTTATTTTTTCTCTCTTATTAGAAAAGTTTACCTGAGTTCCCCAAAAATAAACATTCTTTGGGGAAAGAAATAAATACTGACTTTGGGAGTTTCAGCCCAAATTGATAGCTCACAACAAAATGGCCGCCCTGGGAGGAGAGTGATGTGTTCATTTGTCATGAGCATTAACAGGGCCCTGGGTCACCTTTTGCGCTCTTTAGCACCCAATAAATGTCAGCTAAGCTGCTGGATGTGTGGCTGAGATGAGAGATTGGAGCCAGGAGCGATACAGAGGAGGACGTCAATAATGCTGTTGTTTTTCCACCATGTTGATCACCAGTGCGGGGGCAGCCTGCCTCACAGCGCCTTGGACTCACCTCAGGCTCAAAAACATCTCACGCTGTCACTTCAACACTGACCCACCTTCCATACGTACACTATCTACACTCCTCTTTGAGGAGGAGGGGAGAAGACTAACCACACAGACCTTTAAAATGAGAGAATAAAAAACACTGACCAATTTATGCCACATGTAGTGGAGAGGCAGGTAGTGGTGACTGATGGTGGCTAGTTGAGCAGAGATTGTTAGTGGTGACTGGTAGTGGAGACAAGAGGGGTGTTTACAAATGTCAGGTGGGTACAGTGGGGGATATCCAGGCAGATTTAACAGGGGAAACACTGAAGGCAAAGTATATCAGTGCTGGTAACTAATACCTCCTCTAGGACACACAAGACACATAGCTAGGCCTCAGAGCTCACCACCACTCGAACAAATGACAAGACGGCTCTGCGCTGATGAGTCATACAATCAACGTTGTATTGTGTGTGCAAACACTACCGGGCTGTTCATCAAGATAAGCTTTAGCGGCAAATGAACATCAAATGAATGATATCCCTGCACACGCTCCATCCTGCGCCCCATGCCTGGGTCATATATTTCAACATGCGGCCTGTGGCAGTAAGATTAGCCGGGCTTAGCTGTGCCCACCTCTTGGCTTATATTAGCAAGCGTATGCTTCGGCGCCCGGTGGAAATCGTCCACAAAAGGATCCAAGGCTCGCTGCATCACTGCCTCGAACAAAAGGAGCAAAATAAAATCGAAAAAGAAAGTTTGCACACGATTCCAACGCGTGGATAGCACACGCTAACACACACACACACTCTAACGCATGCACAGAAGACAATGAGCCTGAAAGGGGCCCGGTCGTGAGGCATGTGGGTACACTAATTACAAATATCTAGACTAATCCGCAGCCGATAAGAGAGTCATTACTTCTTAAGACATTTATCACTCTGGGATTGATGACCCATTTCCGAGGCGTGCCTTTGTACGGGAGGAAAAAGAGGAGCGCGTGGGATATCACGCCATCGTACATCCACACCAGAGCTTTCCATTTGTCTGTCCGTGCCACATGCTGAATGGTAATTAAGAGCTGCAGGTTTGGGCCTAATAGAATTCTCCGGAAAGTGCAAATTGACTTTGAGGGGCAAAAGAGGGATATGTGGAAAAAGAAAGAGAGAAAGAGAGAGAACGAGAGAGAGAACAAGAAAGAGAGAGTAAGAGAGAGAGAGAGACAGACAGGCAGGGAGAGAGAGAGAGAGAGAGAGAGAAAGAAAGAAAGAGAGCCAGAGAGAGGGGTTTCTAATTGTGTGCTCCAGCGGTGACTGGCTTGACAGGGACGTCTCTCCGCGGGATTTGTCGGGAAAATGCACACAAAGAAAGTGCCTGCGACACGGACACACGCGCGTGAATAATTTTCACCTGTCACACGGCAGAAGCAGAGTGGAATTAAAACAAAAAGACACTTCCACATGCAGAAACCCAGCCTCCCCCTCTGCACCGCCATTTGCATACTGACAAGGGACTTAAGTGAATGCACCTGCAATGCACACAAATTCACACACACACACACACATACATATTCTATACATCTATACCGCAACTATGACATTCATATGCTGAAGACCAAGATAAAAAGATAAGATAAGAATTCTCACATTAACCACTATTTACTCTCTCTCTCTCTCTCTCTCTCTCTCTCTCACACACACACACACACACACACACACACTTACACTGGGACAATATTGCCTGAACATACATGTACCTGAGGGCAAGCAAACATTCACACAGGACAAGCAAAGCAAGCAAACAGGACTAACATCCACACCCATACCTGCACATGAGCAAACACATATACACAGATGCAGCCAGGCATAACATCACCCAAACACACACACACACACACACACACACACACACACACACACACGGCCTCATGTAGACACAGATGCACACATATCCTGGCCCTACCCCCTCCCCTCCATCCGGCACACAAACACACACACACACACACATACACACACACACACACACACTCACACACAGACACACACACAGACACACACACACATCAGCGCAGCAGATGATGGTGGTAGGTGAGGTGAGGTGAGCTGAGGTGCAGAGGTCTGGCCAAGCTGCCTGCTGCATGGCGGTCGCACGGCGTAATGAATACAGACAGCAGAGGGACCGCCCGCAAACCCCTCGTCTGCCTCTCACCACGGCTCCAGGGCCGAGGGACCAGGGTGTGTGTGTGTGTGTGTGTGTGTGTGTGTGTGTGTTGGAGAGCACTGGGGTGACAGGGGCCGGTGAAGAGACGTCCCGTACGCTGACAGGCCTGACCTCCCATAATTCCAGCACAAACTCTAGGGGGGGTGAGGTGTGTATGAATGTGTATGTATGAATGTGTGTGTGTGGGTGTGTGTGTGTGCCATGTGTCTGTAGGTGTGTGTATGTGCGAGGTGTGTGTGTGTGTATGTGTGTGTGTGTGTGTGTGTGTGTGTGTATGTGTAGGTGTGTGTATGTAGGTGTGTGTGTGTGTGTGTTTGTAGGTGTGTGTATGTGGTGTGTGTGTGTGTTTGTAGGTGTGTGTATCAGGGGTGTGTGTGCGCGCATGTGTGTAGGTGTGTGTATGTGTGTGTATGTGTGTGTGTAGGTGTGTGTGTGTAGGTGTGTGTGTGTGTGTGTTTGTGTGTGTGTGTAGGTGTGTGTATGTGTGTGTGTGTGTGTAGGTGTGTGTATGAGCGGGGCATGTGTGTGTTTGCGTGTGTGTGTGTGTGTGTGTGTGTGTATGTGTGTATGTGTGTGTGTGTAGGTGTGTGTATGAGGGGGGCATGTGTGTGGTGGTGCTGACAGGAGCAGCTGCAGCTGCTGCCATGCCAGACAGATGAAATTTTCATAACTCTCTCTCTCTCTTTCTTTCTCTCTCTCTGTCTCTCTCTCTCTCTGTCTCTCTTTCTCTTGCTCTCTATCTCTCCCTCTCTCTCTTCTGTCCCAACTTACACCCTAACCTCACCTTCAGGATAATTTACGAGCCGCCCGACCGCCCGCCAGCCTGGAAGACACAATATGCTTTGCCACGAGATGAAGTGTTTCTGCTCTGTAGGTTATAATTAACAGTGGCGAGAAGGAGGGGGGGAGTGAGTGTGTGTGTGTGTGTGTGTATGCATGTGTGTTTGTATGTGAGCATGTGTGTGTGTGTGTATGCATGTATGTGAGCGTGTGTGTGCATGTGTGTGAGTGTGTGTGTGTGTGTGCATATGTGTCTTTGTGTGTACGTGTGTGTATGTGTATGTATGTGTGTGTGTCTGTCTGTGTCTGTGTCTGTGAGAGAGAGAGAATGAAACAAAGCGAGAGAATGAGACAGAGAGAGAGAGAGAGAGAGAGAGAGAAAGAATGAGATAGAGAGAGAGAGAGAGAGAGAGAAAGAATGAGACAGAGAGAGAGAGAGAGAGAGAGAGACAGAGAGAGACAGAGAGAAAAACAGAGAGAAAGAATGAGAGAGAGAGAGAGAGAGAGAGAGAGAGAAAGAGAGAGACAGAGAGAAAAACAGAGAGAAAGAATGAGAGAAAGAGAGAGAGAGAGAGAGAGAGAGAGACGAGGAGGGCGAGTTAAGCAGCACTGGTGGGGATATTAAGTAGGGAGCTAACACTATCATTACCACACATGTTACTTCAGCACAGTCAAGGGTATGCATTACTAATTACACACTCTTTCTCTCTCTCACACACACACACACACACACACACACACACACACACACACACACACACACACACACACACACACACACACACACAGTAACAAGGGCCACCCAGCCCTCGAAGTCGCACTGTGTACTGCAGAAGAGAATCAGGACATCTCGTCTCAGAAATAGAGGGAGGAGGATAAACAGCAGAGGTGGATACATGACAATCTGTCCTGGTAACACACAAAGACACAGTCTGTGAGCGTACCTCAGGTGTGAGTGTGTGTACATGCCTGTGTGTGTGTATGTGTGTGTGTGTGTGTGTCTGTGTGCGCGCCTGTGTGTTTGTCTGCGTGCGCGTCTGTGTGCATGTGCGTGTGTGTAAGTGTGCGTACGTGTGTCTCTGTGTGTTTGCCTGTGTGTGGGTATGTGTCTATGTGTGGGTGTGTGTCTGTGTGGCATTGCTAATAAAGAGACACTCTGCCTGCCATACTGAGACTACAGGAGGAGAGGTAGGCACATCTGCAGCACAGCCCTCTGTGTCTCCTGTCAACCCCCCCCCCCCCCCCCCAAACCTCCCACACCCCCTCTCCTCTCCTCTTCTCTCCTCTCCACCTCCCAGTCCCTCCATCCATCCCCCTCTCTCCCCTCCTCTCCTCTTCTCTCCTCCACCCAGTCCCTCCATCCCCCTCTCCCCTCCTCTCCTCTTCTCTCCTCCACCCAGTCCCTCCATCCCCCTCTCCCCTCCTCTCCTCTTCTCTCCTCCACCCAGTCCCTCCATCCCCCTCTCCCCTCCTCTCCTCTCCTCTTCTCCACCCAGTCCCTCCACCCCCTCTTCTCTCCTCTCCTCCACCCAGTCCCTCCATCCCCCCCTCCTCTCCTCTTCTCTCCTCTTCTCTCCTGTCCTTTCCTCCACCCAGTCCCTCCATCCCCCCCTCCTCTCCTCTTCTCTCCTCTTCTCTTCTCTTCTCTCCTCCACCCAGTCCCTCCATCCCTCTCTCCCCTCTTCTCTCCTCTCCTCCACCCAGTCCCTCCATCCCCCTCTCCCCTCCTCTCCTCTTCTCTCCTCTCCCCTTCTCTCCTCTTCTCCACCCAGTCCCTCCACCCCCTCTTCTCTCCTCTCCTCCACCCAGTCCCTCCATCCCCCCCTCCTCTCCTCTTCTCTCCCCTTCTCTTCTCTCCTCTTCTCCACCCAGTCCCTCCATCCCCCTGCCTCCACCATTACAACACTAAACACCCAATTACCGTCCACCGGGAGCACGTCACCTTCAAAGCACCTTCATTAGCAGAGAAAAGAACAGCCCTCCGCTTCTTCCAGTGCCCACTCTGTGCTGCGGCTGTCTTTTGTAGTGGCAGACCTCCTCTCTGTTCTGCATATGCTTTTTCATGTTTTTGGATGATTTTGTTCTGTTATATGTTTTTGTAGTTAGTGAACTGTTATTAGCTAGGTCTAGATGTTCGGTGGCTCTTTTTAGAGGCTACTGAACTTTTTGTTTGGGTTCGTGTCTTTCATGTGTGGGCAGAGTGTGTGTGTTTGTGTGTGTATATCTGCATTTATGTATGTGTATACATGTAAGGGAGAGTCTTCGGCATTATCTTCCATATGGTATTTAGACTCTTTCTCTACACACATACACGCAGGAAAAAATGTCTTGAAAGAAGCCTTTAGAGCTTATCACACTGTTGTGATGCCCTTCCTCTGCACTGATGAAATGCCTCTCAGAGTCTTTCTACCACAGAGACAGACAGATCAGACAGACACACACAAACACACAAACGCGTACACACACACACACACACACACACACACACACACACACACACACACACACACACACACACACACACACACACACACACACACACACACACACACACACACACACACAGACCCTTACCAGTTGACTCTGGTTTCTGTGTTTTACCAGAAGGAATTCTTATGGTTTTCCAGTAAAGCTTAGGCCCGTGTTGGTTTTGCCGAGGCTGTTCTCGAATGCTCTTTCCATATTAAAAGTGATACTTAATAGCAGACTGTCTGCGCATACTCGGGCCTTTAACCAGACTGCGGGTCTTTAATTGCATTCTTCGCTCGACGCACCGCTCTGCATCGCCAGGCCCGAAACTGCGAAAAGCATAATTATGAAATTACTGTTTTCATTAAGCCCTGCATGCAATTAAAGTGAGCTGTGATTTTTTTTCCCTCCAACCCACCACCACTACCACCACCCCTCCCCTCGCACACATACACCCAACTTCGCTTTCTGTTGGGTTTTTTGACAAGGGCAAACATGAGTTTAACACGAGGCGAAGTTGTGCTGAATCATGTCCTCAATTAAATGAATGTTTTTAGCGTTTAACCACAAAATGGGGATAAGGATGAATCTGGGAGTGCTTTTCCGAGCAGTACAACCACGCTATGGGAATGTACATGTTGTGCGAACATGTAGAGTGTGCATGTTTGTTGGTTTGCGTAGTCAGATAAAAGTGTTATTATATGCACATGTGAGTGTTTGTGTATGTGTTTGTGTGTGTGTGTGTGTGTGTGTGTGTGTGTGTGTGTTCGTGTGTGTGTGTGGGTGTTTGTGTGTGCTATGGGAATGTACATGTTGTGCTAACATGTAGAGTGTGCATGTTTGTTGGTTTGCGTAGTCAGATAAAAGTGTTTTTATATGTGCGTGTGTGTGTGTTTGTGTGTGTGTGTGTGTGTGTGTGTGTGTGTGTGTGTGTGTGTGTGCGTGTGTGTGTGTGTGTGTTTGTGTGTGTGTGTGTACGCGTTTGTGTGTTTGTGTGTGTCTGTCTGATCTGTCTGTCTCTGTGGTAGAAAGACTCTGAGAGGCATTTCATCAGTGCAGAGGAAGGGCATCACAACAGTGTGATAAGCTCTAAAGGCTTCTTTCAAGACATTTTTTCCTGAAGTCCCGTAGCAGCCAACGAGGTGAGAGAGAGCAGAGTGTTTAGGATAAGCGGCTGCTACTGCAGCACCAAGCAGGAGTCCAACGTTGCTAAACACGGGGGAGCTCTTTCAGACGCAACAGCCCTAATTTACGACCCAAACCTCAAACACGCAGTGAGTACTGTGTGTCAGGGCATCGCACGCACACCGTGTTCTGTGCCAAGGGGAGAGAGGGGGTGGAGGAGGTGGTGGGGTGGTGGGGTGGTGGGGGACCACACGTGTTTGTTTCGATAAAGACAGACAAATTAGACGACAGCTTTCAAACGCAACCATCACTTTCGCACTAATTATACCTCGCCGGTGCCATGATGAAAGAGGAGGTGCGGAGCAGGCTGGTGTGTGTTTGGTCTTCTGAGGGAGAGGCGAGGCGCGGTGCGGCGTGGCGCGCCGTGGCGGGGTAAACAAGCACCACTGCCAGCGGCAGCAGCCATCAGAGTGGGGTGGCAGGGGGGTAATGGGGGAGCATATGTGGTGTCTCTGTGTTTGTGTCTGTGTGTTTGTATGTAAGTGTTTGTGTGTGTGTGTGTGTGTGTGTCTGTGCATCTGTGTGCTTGTATGTGGACGTTTGTGTGTGTGTGTCTGTGTGGTGTTTGTGTGTGTGTGTGTGTGTGTGTGTGTGTGTGTGTGTGTGCGCGCGTGCGTGTGTCTGTGTGTTTATGTGTGGGCGTTTGTGTTTGTGCATGTGTTTGCATGTGTATGTGTGTGTGTGTAGCTGTGTGTTCACATCTGTCTAAGACCCACGCCAGACACAGGTGTTTGCCCGCAAGAGAAGCGCCCCGAGGCGCCGCGAGGCGAAGGCCGCAGCCAACAACCTCAGTGAACACAGCAGCGGTCGCGCCCTCATGAAAACATCCAACACCACCTGAGTGAAAAAATCTCTCTCGTTATCTCTCTTGTCTCTCTGTTTATCTATTCATGTTGTCTATCTCTCTATATCTCCCTCTCTGTCATTCACTTTTAACTTCAAATTCCTTACTGACATGTCAAATGGTGCACTGTATTGCCAAAGCCGCCCTTTCACTGAATTGCACCAGCTTAAATCAACTTCACTCTACCGGCTTTTTTTCCATCAGGTTAGCCTAGTTTCTGGTTTTGGTATCAAACTGTTTTGGTATCAACTTTGTCATGTTTCCAAATGCGCTGCAGCAAGACGGAAAGGTGATACCAAAACACAACAGACTACTGATTAATAAGAGGGAAATGTGAGAACTCATCCATGTGCTGATTTTAGCTTCCACCTTAGCTTAACAGTTTGTCTCCTGCGTCACCTTTGAGCAACCAGCAACAAGATGTGTGTCTATGCTGTGGAAACATGCCCCATATCGATGTCAGAAAGATAACTTGCTACACACAGGGGGTTCTTCTCTACAGTCAAAAACAAAGCACCTGGTACCAAAGGGGAGTCCAATGGAATACTGTTGAGCCAGAGGAGAAGTCGGAGGAAAATCAGCCTTAAATGCAAACAATGGAAAAATGAATGAAACCAAAAACACGTTGGTATACTTCCATTACCACTCTACTCAACTTTCATTATCCTTGCTCTCCTCTTCTGTAAGAGAGACAGCATAAACCTGTCCCATTGACTGACGAGAACATGGCTATGTGCGTCTTGATAGGGAACACAACACACAAAAGTCATTCAGGGTAATGGAATATGTGTCATATTTTTTTTTTCTCATTTTGGCCCTAATACTCAGACATTGAAAGATAATAACAGCAAGCCATAGGCTTTTCCGGGACACATATTTATTTAAGTACACTTAAAAAACACATCACAATTGCAAAGGGCTCATACTGAGCTGTACCACTGCTCCCTTGAATGCCCTTGCTTGTCTGTCGACCTGAATGAGGGAGAGGGATTTAACAGGAGGAAGAAAAAAAGAGTATGGAGTTATCCAGCAACTGCCAAAGCCTTTCCATCATGGCTGTCAGGGCCACAGACTGAAGCCGGCTTGGGGTTTGTCCGTCTTCATTGTGGACGGACGCGTACAATCTTTCAAACTCCCATCTGGGACGGCCGAGGGCCATTGTTGGAGCTACACCCCATCCCCCCCCACCCCCCCACACACACACATCCCATAAAAAGACACACAAATACACAGATACATCCCCACTAGACGCCCCCCCCACGCCCAGCCCCTGCCCCCCGAACAGTCCCAGAGGGAGGAGACACAGCCCCCAGCAACACAAAGGATGTGTCACAAGGACGCGGAGTAACAAGTGACAGCCAAAGAAGGCGCCTCTGTCTCAACACAACAACTGGTGGTGGACACAGAAAAGAAGGGTTTAATCAAGCTGGACACAAGCAAAAAAAGAGAGGGGGGGGGGGGATGATGGAGGGGGGTGGGGGGGTTGGGGGTTGGGTGGGTGTGTAGGCAGGGAGGGGAACGAAAAAGAAACGTTGGGAGCTGGGCACTTTGGCCTCACTGACCCCTGGGTTTGATGACAGCCCTGGGGTCTTTGTTCTGGAACCTTCTACCCAGGTGAGGGCAGAGAGGGCGGCGGGAAACAATGGCAGGAAACAAAAGGATGATGAGGACTCTCCGAGATGGACACTGGAGGTCAAAGGTCGAGCAGCGCTCACTGACTGATGAGGCAGCTGCGGACCTGAACAGCACTATACACAAACACAAACACACAAACACACACACGCGCACACACACACACAACCACTAAATCTACTGAGATACACGCAAGGACAAACGCAAACACTTTAAGATGAATTAGTGGAGTGAGTTCATTTGTAATTCTCCACAGCCGAGCATCATGTTTCTACACGTAAAACAGGTGGTGGGAGTAGATTGCTAATCCAGACACGGAGTGTGAGGAGTGATTACAAAAACACACTTTCATAGGTGCGAAGCAAGGGATTCCTCTCTCCGGAATTCCTGACACTTTTCTTTCCCGCTGAAAAATAGGACTTCCGAGCGGCCCTGCGAGGAGAAAGCGCTCCTTGATTTACGCAGTCCCGAGCCGTCCAACTGCTTCCCGTGTCAAAGGTCAGGGGCTGCCCACTCTGCTGCCGCTGCTCCATGGAGAGCGGGCCACGGAGTCAAGCAGACCTCCCCTGGCTCATAAACACCCACACACACACACCCCTCCATCTCTCTCCCTCCCTCCCTCCCTCCCTCCCTCCCTCTCGCCTTCCTTCCTTCCTCCCTCCCTAACTCCCCCCCTCTCTCTCTCTTTCTCTTTCTCCCTCACTCCTACTCTGCCCTCGCCTCCATTCTTACAGAGGTGAGGCGAGCATGCACTCTGTTAATCTTTCACTACAACACTTTTTTTCTCCCCTCCCTCTCTTTCTCTTTCTCTCTTCACTATGGGGAGGAGGTGGAGTGGAATGCGCCAAAAAAAGGAAGAGAAAGAAAAGTACTACAGCAGTAAAATAAAATAAAAACAGAGGGAGGGGAAGAGAATGAAAGAGAGAGAAAGAAAGAAAGAAAGAAAGAGAGGGGGAAAAGGAGCAGGGAGAGGCCAGATGGGCACCTTCACAGTCCATTTATCAAACCCAATGCTCCCGGCCCGCCCCCGCCCTCCCCGCCACCACCCCCGTGTCCTAAACCCCCGTGTAATGCAGTAATCATTTTCATTATCATATAATGACCTTACACAGCCTACAGCCGTTTGCACGGTCAGTACAAACCTCGCAGCTGTTGCCTTCAGTGTTTGCTCGCCGTCTGTGACAACGCGCCCCCCCAACCCCACCCCACCCCCCCCCCCCCTATTTTTTGCTTCATCTCTCTCTTACACACTCTGTCTCTTCTTTTTTTTTTTTTTCTCAACTGTCCCGAGGTAAGGCCTAAGGCTCCAGGGCAGGGGTCGCGGTAGGGTCAAACCCTCCTGTGTTTTCCGAGGCGAAGGTGGAGAGGATAGGCGTTTGGCAGTGGCCGGAGGCAGGTCAGAGCACCTGTCAGAGAGTGGCATTTTACTGTAAAGCGACATGTCCAGGCCTCACCTTCTTATCCCCTCATCCTCACTACACCCCCCCCCCCCCCCCACGCCCTTCCTTTCCACAGGTGAGCGGGGTCAACCCATCGCGGGTCAAAATGAACTGAGCCTGAAGCAAGTACTGTAGCAACCCTGACCTTCTCGCCAGGTGCCACAGCCATGGGTACAGAACAGAGGTGACAGTATCGCAGCCTCCGCAAGTGTCATGTACCGTACCAACAGCACTGTAGTGTATACTGTATCAGTATGACACATATGTATGTCAGTACAGCGTAGGTAACTTCACATTTAAGTCACTCTGGAGCTCTGGTAAAGCTCTTAAAGAAAAGTAAATACTGAAAGTGAAACAAAACTGACCTTTAGCAGAAGAGCGCTCCATTTCTGTACCAGTGCAGAAACTTAACGTGACAAAAAACAGTGGGTAAACGGACAGCGGCAAAACAATTAATGGCTGCGTAGGGGGGCCCTAAGTGTGGACATTAGTCACCAAGAGTGCTCCCAGGTCACCGGGGAGAGCCTGTGGTCATGCTTGTACTTACACTAACAGCCAACTCCTCCCACCCACCCCCCACCCTCACACACACACTTACACACACACACACACACATTCACTCACTCACTCACTTAAGAGCCCCCGAGGCAATGCTGAGAGCACACACAGGCATGTACAGGTTCCCCTCTCAGTGCAATACTTCACACTGGTGTTTAAGAAACAAAAAGTCAGTGGAGAAAGCGCCATCAATCATGGCTCCTCTGTTTGTGTTTATGGGCACGAGAACAGAGCCATCCATCATCTTTTTTTGCTCCCTTCTTCCACCCCTCCTTTAAATCGCTAACTTTTTACGCAGCATTATGTTTCGGAGACAAAAGAGAGCATTATCACAGGGAGAGCCAAGCATGTTGCATACCAAGTTGCTAGGTACCAAACAAAAACTAATTAGGCTTTGATTATACATCCAGAACAGTCGAAAAGGCACAAATTAATCTTCAGAGGATGCATTCTGACAATTTCCAGGGGACGCAATAAGGATGAAATAAGCATTTGGGACCTGAACACTTGTCATGCCACACACAAACACACACACACATACACATTCACACACACATAGCCATCTACTTCTGTCATAGATGTTGTCTGCTCTGCCCCATAGTTGCCGTTGTTTTTTTTTTTTTGTTATTCGTGTCCATTAAGTCTGGCTGTGAATCCGTCAGCACGGGGGCCCCAGTTGGTGTACATAGCTGGGGGGCTTTATCCTTCCTAAATGGCAGACGTGATATCAGCGCGGCTATCTTATCGGGCCCCTGCGTCGCGTCTCTTTAACACGGCGACGGACGGCGGGGGCCATGTGCTTCGCGTAGCGTAAATGCCGCCCCGCTGACAGGCACTTCACAGACGAGCCTCGGCGCGCCCCGACGCGCCCCGACGCGGAGCGAAGACCCCACCGCCGTCCGTCACAGTGTCAAGAGGGAAGGAGGGATGGAGGGAGGGCGTGTGGCGGTGGGCGGAGGGGTGGAGGGATGGAGGGGTGGGGGAGGGGAAAGGGGGGGGGGCAGCAAGAGTTCAAACGCATTGTGACACATTTGTGTGTGTGTGTGTGTGTACGTGTGTGTGTATGTATGTGTGTGTGTCTGAGTGTGTGTGCATGTGTGAGGCACTGTTCCGCTATCTAATCACTC
>CM050207.1:30046907-30056907 GCA_027475355.1 Coilia nasus
GTGCTTATAACACATAAGCAGTATGTGTGTGTGTGTGTGTGTGTGTGTGTGTGTGTGTGTGTGTGTGTGTGTGTGTGTGTGTGTGTGTGTGTGTTTGTGTGTGTGTTTGTGTGTGTGTGCGTATGCGTATGTGTACCATACCTTTCTCTTGATGTCTGTCCATGCTGCTGTCTGCAGGTCAGGACCTTAAGGTGTGTGTGTGTGTGTGTGTGTGTGTGTGTGTGTGTGTGTGTGTGTGTGTGTGTGTGTACCTGTCTCTCCACGTCTGCCTGTGCTGCTGTCTGTCGGTGAGGGCGTTGAGCAGGGTGTGTGTGTGTGTGTGTGTGTGTGTGTGTGTGTACCTGTCTCTCCACGTCTGCCTGTGCTGCTGTCTGTCGGTGAGGGCGTTGAGCAGGGTGTGTGTGTGTGTGTGTGTGTGTGTGTGTGTGTGTGTGTGTGTGTGTGTGTGTGTGTGTGTGTGTACCTGTCTCTCCACGTCTGCCTGTGCTGCTGTCTGTCGGTGAGGGCGTTGAGCAGGGTGTGTGTGTGTGTGTGTGTGTGTGTGTGTGTGTGTGTGTGTGTGTACCTGTCTCTCCACGTCTGCCTGTGCTGCTGTCTGTCGGTGAGGGCGTTGAGCAGGGTGTGTGTGTGTGTGTGTGTGTGTGTGTGTGTGTGTGTGTGTGTGTGTGTGTGTGTGTGTGTGTGTGTGTACCTGTCTCTCCACGTCTGCCTGTGCTGCTGTCTGTCGGTGAGGGCGTTGAGCAGGGTGTGTGTGTGTGTGTGTGTGTGTGTGTGTGTGTGTGCGTACCTGTCTCTCCACGTCTGCCTGTGCTGCTGTCTGTCGGTGAGGGCGTTGAGCAGGGTGTCCGCCATCTCCCCCCTCTGCTCTTGTGCTGTGCTCTCATCCTCCACCACACCCAGCAGCAGATGAGTCTGCAAACACACACGGCAACACACACTCATGTTTACACACTGACCCACACAAACACTCAGTCATGGAACAGTCACCCACACAAACAACACACAACCATGTTTACAGTGACCCACACAAACAACACACAACCATGTTTACAGTGACCCACACAAACAACACACATTCATGTTTACAGTGACCCACACAAATGCACATTCTTGTTCATCGTAACCCACATAAACAACGCACATTCATGTTTTCGGTGACCCACACGAATACAAAATCATGTTCACCATACCCACACAAACAACACACATGCAGGTTCACCATGACCCACACAAACACACATTCATGTTTACAGTGACCCACACCCCACACAAACAACACACATTCATGGAACCCCCCACATGTCAACAGGTCATGATAGCAGTGACTAAGACTCACACACAGTCCACTCACAGTTGCACACTGAAATGGACATCACACAGTTAAAACGCACCTTGAAACAAGAAATGGGAGAAAAAACAACAGAACATTGCTCCTGAGAAAAGTGCTATGTAGATCTGAGTAAGGATACAGGCAGCACTGTGGTTATAGGCAGCATTGTGTCTGAAAGGCATCTGCAGCAGTTTGGCAGATGAGGTGCTAACTGGACTGAGGATGAGACACCTATTGGGCCGCTGCCACTCAACAAGAGGCTTTTCCAGGGACACAGACACAGTGTGTGCCAAGCGCTTATTCCTGGCAAAAAGAGGGAAATTAAGGAAAATAAGAAGTATCAAGGGAGAGTAAATTACACCAACATGTGTCTGTGTCTGTGTGTGTGTGTCTCTGTGTGTGCACATGCATATGTGTGTGTGTTGGAGTATGAGTGCATTTGTGCGGGTGTGTGCGTGTGACTGCATGTTGCAGTGTGAGTGTGTTACTGTGTGCGTGTGTGTGTGTGTGAGAGAGAGAGAGAGAGTGCATGTTGCTGTGTGAGTGTGTGTGTGTGTTACAGTGTGGTCTACAGTGTGTGTGTGTGTGTGTGTGTGTGTGTGTGTGTGTGTGTGTGTGTGCATGTTGCAGTGTGTGTGTGTGTGTGTGTGTGTGTGTGTGTGTGTGTGTGTGTGTGTGTGTCAATTAATAAGGCAGTGTGGCGTTGTGCTGTATTGCAGGAGCAGATCCCCGTTGAACATGAATTAGAGCAGGGCTTAGAGTAGCATGGCGAAGGCCCCCCCTAATCTCAGGAGCTCCGGCAGCCACCCCGCCGACAGGGGGATGGAGAGAGGGATGGAGAGAGAGAGGACAGGAAGAAGGGAGAGAGGGAAGAAGGAGGGAGAGAGGGAGGAGGGAGGGGAGGCTCTGGAAAGCAAGGCTGAGCAAACGTGTGAAATGAAAAGGAATTTGGCAGCCTCCAAATTAAATGCAATGCTGTCAGTGGCACTCAAAATCCCCCTGTACTCACTTTCCCTCTCTCCAACTCTCCCTCCCTCCCTCCCTCCCTCCCTCTCTCTCTCTCTCTCTCCATCTCCATCTTCCCCTTCTGGCAGAGTGATGGATCTGTTACTCTCACCAACTCTGACGCCTTGTTAAGAGCAGTCTCTTCCTGTCACATTCGAAAGTCAAGCACTTTCATTTCTGCCCATTTGCGCTCTCTCTATCTCTTGCTCTCTCTCTCTCACACGCATACACACACACACACACTCGCATATACACACGCATATACACACATACACACACACAAACACATGCTTCATGTAAACTCATAAGCTTTCCAGCTCCCTCTTTTGCCCTTTTCATGGAATAAAAACACACATGCATAATATTAAAAACTTCGTTCTTTTTTTACAGCAGAGAGGAGAGGGAATGCACGTCTGACAACCAGCTGTCGTTCTTAATTCTTGTGAGGACTGGATTCACTGTGTGTGTGTGTGTGTGTGTGTGTGTGTGTGTGTGTGTGTGTGTGTGTGTGTGTGTGTGTGTGTGTGTGTGTGTGTGTGTGTGTGTGTGTGTGTGTGTGTGTGTGTGTGTGTGTGTGTGTGTGTGCGTGTGTGAGTGAGAGAGAGAGAGTGAGAGAGAGTGTACAGGGTATGTGTGTGTGTGTGTGTGTGTGTGAGAGTGAGTGAGTGAGAGAGAGAAAGTGTGTGTGTGTGTGTGTGTGTGTGTGTGTGTGTGTGTGTGTGTGTGTGTGTGTGCTGAGAGCAGATCTTTGTCAGACGTGTGTAGCAAAACTGAAATATCTTGCTTGCATTTGCTCTTTCTGTCCTTCCCCATCTCTCTCACACTCACACACACTCTACCTCTCTGTTCCCTGACCTCATGTAGGAAGTGGGGTCACAGCCTTGACGTGACACGTGTAGGCTCTGACCAATCAGCAACGGTCAGAAGCAGACAGCAGTGTCAGCAGTGGCTCAGGTGAGGCAGCCCAGAAGGTGGCAACTAAAGGCGGGACGTCACCGCAAGCCAGCGCCCCCTCTCATTGGCTCCCACACAGGTGCTTGGCAGGTGATTGACAGCAGGGGTGACATCCAAAGCACCTGCACCCTGCGTCGGTTCACCTCAGCTGTTTCACAACACCTTCGCTTTTCTTTTCTTTGTTGTCTTTTTTTCCATGTTTTTTTCCTCCTCCTTTCATTTCTCTCTGCTTTTTTCTTCGCGCTGTCGTTCATCCGTGAGACAGCACTCCTGCCGTGCGCTGAACCATCACCTCCGTTACTTTACACCCACCCCGCCCTGCTGCAGTTAGACCTCTCCTTTTTAAACTTTCTGTTTCAGTCTCTCTCTCTTTCTCTCATTCTTCTCTTATCTTTCACAATTGTACTCTCTCATTCTCTTTCCATCTCCCTCCCTGACAATTTTACTCCCTTTCTTTCTTTCTTTCTTTCTTTCTTTCTTTCTTTCTTTCTTTCTTTCTTTCTTTCTTTCTTTCTTTCTATCTATCTGTCTCTTTCTCTCTCACATACACAACTTTTCTCCCTCTTTCTTTAATCTGTCTCTCTCTGTTTCAATCTTTTTCTTTTGTCCTCTCTCTCCCTGACATTCTCTCACTATCTCTGTATCTCACTGACACTCTTTCTGTCCTTTGCTCTCTCTCTCTCTCTCTCTCTCTCTCTCTCTCTCTCTCTCTCTCTCTCTCTCTCTCTCTCTCTCTCTCCCTGCCTCTCTCTCTCTCTCTCTCTCTCTCTCTCTCTCTCTCTCTCTCTCTCTCTCTCTCTCTCTCTCTCTCTCTCTCCCTGCCTCTCTCTCTCTCCCTGCCTCTCTCTCTACCCTTTTGCCCTGAGGTTGCAGGTTCACGGTGGAGAGGAAGAGCTCTGTGTTTGTTGCATTAGTCTGAATGGCACTGATGACAGACCCAACTGAAGGCAGCCCAGGCTTTTTGTCTTGCCTTGTCAGCACGGGCGTGATGGCATGGTGTCATCTTTGTGTGTGTGTGTGTGTGTGTGTGTGTGTGTGTATGTGTGTGTGGTTTCACCTCTTGTTGTTAAGCCTTGGCAAACAAGTTGGAGCCAAGGATCGAGAAGAACAGTTTTCAAAAGCAACAAACGAGCCCTAAACAAGTGTGTGTGTGCACATAGTATACACACACACCCACACACACACACAACACTGGAACCGTCAGTGAGACAACATCAAACAGCCTAACTCAAAACCAACTTGTGTGTCCTGAAGTGTGTGTGTGTGTGTGTGTGTGTGTGTGTGTGTGTGTGTGTCCAGCATATATGCCTTGTGTGCTCTCTAACAGCAGTGTCTCCCCCCGAGGTCTGGCTCCCATCCCCAGCCTCTCAGACCGTGTTTACCTGCCACTGACAGCACCTGTCCCCAGGCCCCAGGGCCACTGCCTGACCGCCCCTGACACACACACACACACATACACACACACATACACACACACACACACTTACAGACAGACACACACACACAGCCTGTGGTGACCCAAGGGGTTAGGCAAAGGGCAGCCTACGCCGCTGTGTATGTGTATGTACCTGCAGGCTGAGGGACATACATCCTGAACAGCCCCTAAACATACACGCACAAACAAATACTACGGCAAAACACACACACGGACAGACACACACAGTCTCTCTCTCTTGTTCTGACATACAGATACACACACATGCACACACAACAATTCACACAGAGGAAAACACGCAGTCTCTAACTCTCCCATAATCACACACACAGGTACACAATGTCTCTCACACAAACAAAAGTTGCTGCCACACACACAGACATGTACATATGCAAACACACATCCACACACACAGACATGTACATATGCAAACACACATCCACACACACAGACATGTACATATGCAAACACACATCCACACACACAGACATGTACATATGCAAACACACATCCACACACACAGACATGTACATATGCAAACACACATCCACACACAGTGCAACACTAGGCGAGAGGCAGACACAAGTCCCCAAGCCCTGGGTACAGAGGGTGCTGTGTGTGTGTGTGTGTGTGTGTGTGTGTGTGTGTGTGTGTGTGTGTGTGTGTGCGTGTGTGTGTGCGTCTCTGTGTGTATACACATTTGTGTGTGTATGCGTCTGTGTGTGTCAGTGTATACGCATGTGCGTGTGTTTGTCTGCGTGTGTATACGCATTTGTTTGAGTATATGCATGTGTCTGTGTGTGTCTGTATGTATATGCATTTATGTATGTATATGCATGTGTGTGCATGTGCGTGTATACACGTTTGTGTGTGTGTGTGTGTGTGTGTGTGTGTGTGTGTGTGTGTGTGTGTGTGTGTGTGTGTGTGCGTGTGTGTGTGTGAGCACTCAAGGGGCTGATGTGACAGAGGCCGTCTGATTAGTGTCAGGTGTGTGATGGACGAGCGGGGCTATTCGGCGGTGCTCCTGGGCTGTTTACCTAAGGCCCATCCATCTGTGGGGCGACACAGATCAAGAGCCAGTTTAGCCACAACAGGCCCAACAGGAAACCAGACAGACTGGCAAGCAGACAAGCGACATGTTAGATCTATAGATTCACTGACAAATTGTTTCACAATGTCTAAATTTACAAACTCAAACTACAACTGAGACTAAACCCTCGACCACGACCGTCTGAGTACTGATTGTCTGTGGGGCTCCGCCCCTGTGCCATCTGTGCCTGGTTATTGTTCCTACAGAGATGGGTGTTGCCGGATTGCTCTAATTGAGTCCACTATAAGAGGCTGGGGTTCATCTCTCCCTCGCTCTCTCTCTCTCTGCTCACGGCGGCGCCAGGCTTCGTTCCTCTTTGGGTTTTTGGACTTCAGGAGGATTTCTCCCTCCTACGTTTTGTTATGTTTTGTACATTAGGCATACTCCTAGACATACATGCATTACATTTTACTTTATGACATTTGCTGACTTTCTCATGTGTAAATAAATACACTTTGTTAAAATTGACGCTACGGTGTGGTTTCCCTTTATGTTGCGGCTGCTTTGAGCCAGGCGGTTGTAACATTTGGGAGCTCGTCCGGAGATTTTTTTTTCTCCGGGATACTTTTCTGGTTTTTGCAATGCGCGTCTTATTGGCGTATTCGAATCAGCTGTCGGTGAGTGTTAGCGGTGATTACACAGTTACGTTTTTGTGGGGGAAACCCCTGTAGCGTTTTTTGGATTGGCTGGTTTGGAGGGTGACTAGGTTTGTCATTTAGTTTAGGCCGGCGTCGCAAAACTTTTTTTTTTGTTTGTTTGTAATGCACGTCTGATGGTAATTATTTGGTGGTTCCTGCTGCAGCGAAGAGAAATATTAGCGCAGTGGATTACGAGGAGCAACGTGCACACCCTGCCCTAGGTGAGACGCTCAAAAGTTTATTTTTTTCATTTGTTGTGTTTGCATGTCGAACGGGGGGGGGAGCTGTTTGCAGCTCAACCGCGGGGGCATGTGAAGACGTAGGCATTGGAAATAGTTAACGTGAGGCTTCTATTTAGATGCAGGGCTGCTCCAACGTTTCTAAAGTGTTGTATGCCTTCCTTTGTGTCAGGAATCCACTTTAGTGTCCAGACGTGTGTGTTTTGTGAGCATTTTTTTTAAAGAGAGAGGGCTGTTTGGTTTTTGTAAGTTTTGGTGTTTTGGCAAAAGCATTTCGGAGCTGTGAACAGTTAAATTGTGTAGTGGTATAGTGGTTTGCATATTTTATAGTGAGTATTTCGGACTGGTAGCAGTGGTACGTTGCAGTGTTTCAATTGTTTGCTGGTGACGATGGAAGCTGTAGATGTATTTTTGGCAGCGCCTTCTGTTGATGGCCTTAGAACGTTAACTAAGGAACAGCTGTTTAAGGTGGCTGAACATTTTGAATTGGAGGTCCCCAAAACTGTTAAAAAAGCCGAGTTGGTAAAATTAGTTGAGGATGGGCTAATTAAAAGGGAGATATTGTCGGCCAAACTTTTGTCTGCGTCTGCGACGCCAGTCGGCTCAGGGGCAGATTCTCGTTTACCTGTATCATCCTTAACTTTTGAACAGCAGGTGAAGTTAATGGAGATGCAGTTAGAACGGGATAAGTATCTTGAACGGGAACGTGAAAAGGACAGGGAAGAACGTGCAAAAGACAGAGATCTACAGTATAAAAAGTTACAGCAAGACTACGAGCATTTAAAACTGTTGGCGGAGGGGAGGGCGCCGAGTGGCAGTGTCGGTGGCTCTGCTTCTCCTCAACAGGGTCGTTTACCATTAGAGCTCAATTTGTCAAATATTATTAAGCTCTTACCTAAGTTCAATGAGCGCGATCCGGACACGTTTTTTTCTTTATTTGAAATTTTGGCCGCTGATCATGCATGGACAGATTCAGAGCGCGTCTTGCTTTTGCAAAGCGTGATATTTGGAAAGGCACAAGAAGCGTTTATTGCTTTAACTGATGTACAGCGAAAACGTTATATCAGTGTTAAAAATTCCATCTTGAAAGCGTATGAATTGGTCCCTGAAGCCTACAGGCAAAAGTTCAGGAACTGGCGAAAGAGTGATAGACAAACACACTTAGAGTTGGGGCGTGAATTGATCACCTTGTTTAATCGTTGGAGAACCTCAGAGGGCGTAGACACGTTTGAAAAGCTGTGTGACTTGGTAGTGTTAGAGCAGTTTAAAAACATTGTTCCTGCGCGTATAGCGACTTACATCAATGAACATAATGTTAAAACGGTTGCTGAGGCCGCCTCGCTGGCTGATAAATATACCTTGACGCACAGACAGCGCGACTATGTGCAAAGTGAGTCTCGTCCTCATCGCTTCAGTGTGCCTCGACATGGTCCCCCTAATGACAGAAAGCAGCCTGACGCACAAGATCTGTGTAGGTATTGTTTTGAAAGGGGTCATTGGAAAAATGAGTGTCCTGTTTTACGATCGAAGCGTGGAAATTTCCCGGTTAAGCCTACAGTGTGTGTAGCGCAGCTCTTTTCCCCAGGTGAACAGGTGTGTAGTACGAAACCTTCTGTTCTTTGTGGTGATGACTCTGTGATTGATGCGGTGAGTGAGAGAACTGACTTGGTCACAGGGACATTACTTCCAGGTAGGGGGTTTGTTTCTGACTGCTCTGGTGGGGGTTATGGCCCCTTTATTACGGCTGGGTTTGTTTCAGTGGGTGGTAATGGGGAAAAAGTGCCAGTTAAAATTTTGCGCGATACCGGCGCATCTGAATCTTTTGTGCTGGAATCAGTTTTGCCTTTCTCAGACCACTCCAATACTGGAACCTGTGTTCTTATTTGTGGCATTGAGATGCACACCATTTCAGTTCCCCTGCATAGGGTGATATTGGAGTCAGACCTGGTTAAGGGAGAGGTAGCGTTGGCAGTTCGTCCATCATTGCCTGTGGAAGGCGTTCATGTCATTCTGGGGAATAATTTAGCAGGGGGGTTGGTGTGGCCTGCTGGGGTGGCACCACCTGTAGTAAACACTAAATTTGTAGTGCCTTTAGAACCTGACCAGTGCGCAGTTGATTTTCCTGATGTTTTTGTTTCTTGTGCAGTTACTCGTGCTATGAGTCGGGCTGAAATGAGAGGTAAGTCAGAGCGTTTGAGTAGCGACTGTGTGGGATTGGATTTGCCCGTTTTACCACCTACACTCTCCCGTGAGGAGGTGGCGGTAGCGCAGAAAGAGGACAAAGATTTGGCAGGGCTTTTTACTGTTGCGTTATCACAGGAAGAGATGAGAAGTGCAGCAAATGGGTATAGTGTTGTAAATGATTTGCTGGTTCGTAAATGGTCACAAAATCACGGTGAGGTAGTGGATCCTATTGTACAAATAGTGGTGCCCAAGCAGTTTCGTGATGTAGTCTTGAGGACAGCACATGGTGACGTGGCAGGTCATTTTGGTATCCGCAAGACATATCAGCAGCTGTTACTGCACTTTTATTGGCCAGGTATGAAACGGGATGTTGTTAAGTTTATCAAGTGTTGCCATGCCTGTCAGCTGACTGGGAAGCCTAATCAGGCTATTAAGCCGGTGCCCTTGTGTCCCATTCCTGCTGTTGGGAAGCCCTTTGAACATCTGATTATTGATTGTGTGGGTCCATTGCCACCTTCTAAGTCAGGGTGTACATATCTGTTGACAGTCATGTGTCAGTCTACCCGTTATCCTGCAGCTTATCCAATTCGCAGTATTACAACAAAAGCTGTAGTAAGGGCACTTACTCAATTCATTTCCATTTTTGGTATACCGAAAGTAATACAAAGTGACAGGGGTACCAATTTTACTTCTAAGATGTTTCGCTGTATTTTGAAACAACTGCGTGTGAAGCAACAGTTGAGTAGCCCATATCATCCACGGAGCCAAGGTGCTCTGGAACGTTTCCATCTTACTCTTAAGTCTCTTTTGCGTGCCTACTGCCTTGAGATGAAGAAGGATTGGGAGGAGGGTGTTCCATGGATGTTGCTGGCAGCACGGGGGGTGGTACAGGACAGCACAGGTTTCAGTCCTAATGAGTTGGTTTTTGCTCATCAGGTTCGTGGGCCTTTGTCTGTGTTGAAGGATGGGTTGGAGGAGAGCCAACCCCCTGTCAATCTTGTTGATTTTGTCAACGGATTCCGGCGTAGGTTGACACTGGCGTGGAAGATGGCTAGTGACAACTTAACGGGGGCCCAGTCAAAAATGAAAAAACGCTATGATCGTCGTGCTGTGGAAAGAGGGTTC
>CM050207.1:30074407-30081907 GCA_027475355.1 Coilia nasus
ACACACACACATATATACATACACACACAAAATGATATATATATATATATATATATATATATATATATATATATAATACATAATATATATATATATTATATATGAGAATATATATGAAAAAAATTATATACACACATAAATAGATACACATACACACAAACTTACCTGAAAACACACATATATATTTACACATACTAAAATATATACATAAACACACAGGCGCACACACACCAATATATTGATACGCGCAAATGCATATGTGCACTCATCCACACAGGCTGTGATTTAGTGCTCAGACAAACACCAAGAGCTGTCTCAGACGAGAGAAATTAGCGCAGGCACAGACTAATAAGAATGGCTGCCGGTACTTGGCACGTCACCTGAGTACCCTCTCCTCTTTAGCGCGCGCTCAAGATGACAAACCATTCTCAAGTTTACCAATCACTTTTAACCCAGAGTGCAACCGCTTTTTTTTTTTTTTTCTTTCCTTTCTTTTCTTTCTGAGGCACTCTGAAATGATTTTCATCTGCATGGCCCTAGTCTTGCTGTCAAATGAGTGTGTGTGTAGAGAGACAGAGAGATAAAGAGAGAGGGAGAGAGACAGGGTGGGGGAGAGAGAGAGAGAGAGAGAGAAGGAGAGAGAGAAAAAGAAAAAGACAGAGAGCAAGAAAGGAGGGAAAACTGGAGATCTCTCTGCGTCGTCGTGACTTTTGAAGTCTTGGGTACAAGCAGCCACGGAAGTCGCCGGAAGAAAAGAAAATGACAAATTAGCAAAAAAAACTGTAGAGTACGAGCCAGGCTGGTAAATCAATTAAAGTCACCGTGAGTGCATATATTAGCATCACCAGAATGCACAGACAAAAAAGAAGCCATCTTTTTCTCTTTTCACTCATTCTCCCTCTTTTATTGTTCCATCACCCCTCACCCCCCAACACACACACACACACACACACAGAAAATAGAAAGAATGAAAGGTTGAAAGAAAGGCAAAGATTTCAGAAAAATGCCACACCGGTATTTAAAATATTCTGCATACGCCTGACTATCTCCCTTTTTTTTGTATTGTCAGCCTGGGCGGAAGCCTCTCATTGTTGGGCTGCTTTTAGAGAAATGTCACTTTTGTCTGATATGCATGATACCCAGTCCTGGGGGAGCAGGGAGAACGGCCTCGGGGTGTCCACTGAACAGGGGAGATGTGTGTATGTGTGTGTGTGTAAAGTGTGTGTGTGTGTGTGTGTGTAAGTGTGTTTGTGTGTGTGTGTGTGTGTGTGTGTGTGGTGTGTGTGTGTGTGTGTGTGTGTGTGTGTGTGTGTTAGGGGGTATTCACCACCAGTACCCCATGCTCTGGCCCCTGGGTTGGGCTTTTTACACCACTGGGGAGAACTGAAAGTTCCCCACACCCCATATTTTTCATACACCCCCGTCCATATCTCCTCTTTTCCTCTTACACTAACACATATAAAATACATATTGCGTCCAGCCTATGGCACACATGCTCATATGATACACGCCACACACCACACTTCTTCTACTGACAAGGGTGTGGCAAATTTGGACTATCTGTGTCTCAGACAAGGTGCAGCTACACACAGCTGATTTTTACACACACACACACACACACACTTACACATCTGTTTCATATCTCCACCCCTGACGTCTGATCACACACTACCTTTCTCCTCTGATCCCTTGGCGTCAGGATAGGAAGTCATTTGAAAAAGCCCCTCTCCCATCACCTCCCTCTCCTCCCCACCGCCACCACCTGCCTCTCCACCCCACTCCTCTCCTCTAACACTGCAAAGCACTTCCTTCTGTACTGCAACTGTTTTAGTACAGAAAAGGGGGGATGATGTAGAGGAAGACAGAGAAGAAAGTGGGTACAGAGAGAAGAAGTAAGGAAGAGAAAGAGAGAGAGAGAGAAGGGCAGAAAGAAAGAGAGAGACAGAGAGAGAGGGAAGGGGGGAGGAGGAGCGGGGGCAAAGCAGTGGACGTGTTTTATCAGGACGTCATTCAAATGGAAGGTTCAGCATTTGCATCACAACGGGGCTGGAGGAGCTGAAGACTTGAGCTGAAGACTGAGCCCAAGGGAACGGCAGCACGAGCAGCAGTAGCAGCGGCGGCGGCAGCATCACTAAACAGCAGCAGCCCCCGGAATACGCTCAACACCGCCGGCTTACAGTCAAACACACAGGCCATCCCGTCCCGTCCCATCCCATCCCACCTCAGCCGTTATAAGAGCGCAGGAAAAGACCCTGATGAGCCACAAAGAAAACAAAAGCAGCCATCGGCCCCCTCATTATTACCACGGTCATGGAAACAGGGACGTTACACACAGAATAAAAACCATGGGCAGAAATATTTTTCCTCTTCTGCAATCTGTCAGTGCAGACTGCATTAATAGATGAGGCACAAGGCATTCGACATGTGGGTCTTTAGTCTGCATCCATTTCATTATATTATATTATATTGTATTATATTACATTATATTATATTATATGTGCACCAAAATAAGCTTTGGTGGTTCGTGCATTTTTAGTTTTAATGCAGAGCTAACTACCTTATGTACATACGGGTATATTAAAATACCCGTGGTGATTTTTAGCAGCACGGTAAAACATATAGACAACAATGTAAATCTGAGAGGAGGAGAATTTTGACCCACTTTATTCAACTACAGTTTATTTTTATATTGATATAAATATTCCAGGTTAAGGATAGATATTACTGTTTTTACAATCCGTAAAATGTCAAGATATATGTAATAACAAAAGAGAAGAATAGGGAAGTAGAGAAATTAGAAAAGTAGACTTTTAATGACACCAAAGAATTAAAAAAAAATATATATATATTTTAGCTAATATTAATCAACGGATCTAAAATCTTTCCTTAGATTTTCAAAGTGGGTGCCACTGCTTTGACTGTGTTTATGAGTCGAGAGTCTTCATCTCTAACGGGGGTATATTTTTGGCTTCTGCTGTTTCACAAACCATCCCCGGCTTCACCCTCATTTCAAAGACAGGCACAAAAACTAATTCTAGCCCCTCAATCACTTTCTGGGCATTTCTAGAAATTCTAACAAGAATTACACAAAAGCTTTAAAAAGTTAGATCTAATTAAAATTATAAAAGGAGGAGGCATGAACAGAAACTGATATTTTTTCCTCCATAACACAGTGCCTGTGTACTTCAAATTATGCAAATAAGATTACTGCTTAGATTTTATTTTGGTCTTTCTGATATTGTTTCTATTTGTTTATGTATGATCAAAAGGGTTACTGCCACACACACAAAGACATACAACTAACACACACAAAACACAAAATTACACACACACACATGCACACACAGACACGCACACACACACACACAGATGTCAGTGTGCTGGAATGGGGCAGAGGAGGCTGTGTGTGCTGAGCTGAACAGAGCTCAGGGCTGAACAGAGAGGGAGTGATGGCTCTCTCACTGTGGGGCTCTTCAGCACGTCTCACTCCAGCTCACCTCTAAATCCAGCCTCAAATCACACACTTCATCTGAGAGCAGCAACACACACACACACACACACACACACACACACACACACACACACACACACACACACACACACACACACTGCAGCTGGGCTGGGCTCTGCTTAGCTCCGGCAGCGCATTAGATGTGATTACTGCTCAGCCTCAGTGGCACTCAGCTGGGCTCTGCAGTAGAGATCCAAGAGAGACAGAGAGAAACAGAGAGAGAGAGAGAGAGAGAGAGAGAGAGAGAGAGAGAGAGAGGGAGGGAGAGGGAGGGAGAGGCAGGCAGAGAGAGAGACAGAGAGGAGAGACGAGAGGCAGAGAGAGAAGACCCAAGCACTATGCTGGTGCAACAGTGCCCCCTACAGTTCCTTAACAGACACATTTCATCTTCCATGATTACAAGGGAGAGACAGGCTCATCACTCCTCTTCTTCTCCTGCCACCTTCTACTTTCCTTTTTTATTGATCATGATCATCATCATCATCATCATCATCATAACCATTTACATCATACTTTCAAGTAAACAAATCTAACAAAGCCCAGTCATGGCATAGAGACATGCTGTTCACACATAAACACACACACACACACACGTACACATCGACACACACAGATCAAGATGAAACATATGGCACATATTTTATTCATTGACAAAGAGCACATGCGTGTTCTCTCTCTTTTCGAAGTTGGAGAGCCCATACTGTAGCTGGCGAGGTACTGTACGAGTGTACTGACAAGCCCACTCAGGGCTCACCTACCGCGGCAAAGAGCAGCACAATCACTGACAACCATTAACACAACGCACTGCGAAACACAGCAAATGCTTTCATTAACTTTCAATAAATTGCCACACGTACGCAGCACACCACAGTACAGCACTGCAACCGGCCGTCAAGTGCAGGCAAGCTCAATTATGCACGAGCAGATAGTCAGCAGCTTCTGACTAAGAGGGGAGAGGGGGGAAAAAAGCCACAAAGTCAATCCGTGTTTAAACAGGTCAATAGTCGTGTTCACCTAAAAGCCATAACTCACTATGTGTCACAGGCCTACCTGTCTGCACACATACCTGCTTTATACGGCTGCTTCACTTAAATCACACCGCGCTTCGGCTGTAATTTGTCAATGACAAGTATATATATTTCTCTTTCTTGCCTCCTGCCCCCCACTCCCCCACCCACCAACCCAGACACAAACACACACACATACACACACACACACACACACACACACACACACACACACACACACACACACACACACACACACACACACACACACACACACTCTCACACAAAAAATGTAAATCAAATGAAGTATGAGAGTAAGTTGTACCACCTCCAACTTGGCAAAAACAAACGGACTCTATTTTCGCGTCACATTGTGCATTGTGTGTTAAAAAACGTGCTGAAGCGAAGCAGGGTCTGCTGAAAAATATGGTATTAATATTATGGGCTGTGCCAGAGGCCCAGCGAGACCTGGCCAGAGCCGGCGAGCACGAGCGCGGCCGCCTAATGATTCAGCTGTGACTTCAGTCGTGGAGAACCATCCGCTCGGGCCAGCAACCCCCACTGTCACTTCCACTCTCGTAAAAACCTCAAAGCGCTTCGCTGTGAACCCTGTCACACATGCACGTGCGTGTACACACACACACACACACACACACACACACACACACACACACACAGACAAAGACACACACACACACTTGTGCATCTAAACACACCCTCTGCTCTACCAGGACACTTTGCTCTGTTCTCTCTGTACAAACAGGTAGACAGACAGACAGACAGACAGAGAGACAAACAAACAGACAGAGAGACAGACAGTCAGACAGACGCTCACCATGGCCTCCATCTGTCTCCAGTCCTTCTCCAGCTGCTCCATGGGCTGACTCCACCAGCTGCAGAAGCGGGCGTAGCGTCGGCCCTGGAACCAGTACTGCCTCAGCCACTCAAACTCCACCTGCACAAAACACACACACACATTTAGAGACTTACACACACACACACACACACACACACACACACGCACACACACACACACACACACACATAAGACTAACACACACACACACACACACACACATGTATACACTCAAATTTAGACTCACATATGTAGCACACACATTTAGAGACTTACACACACACACACACACACACACACACACATAAGACTAACACACACACACACACATGTATACACTGAAATATAGACTCACATATGTAGCACACACATTTAGAGACTTACACTCACACACACACACACACACACACTTAAATACACAAGACTTGTACACACACACACACACACACACTCAAATTTAGACTTGCATATGTAGCACACACATGGAGCCTGAGCACAGCTTGCCCCGACAGGACAGCAGATGAATGGGCTTGATGCATGACATTTATTGCCAGCACACTGGAGGTATGAAGACGGATTTGAGTGGAAAGACTTCTTCAAACACAAAAGGGGGGTGAACGGCTATAGATGTACATTTTCGCCCGAAAGCACATGGTGAGCCATCGTAGCACACAGCTGCTGATATGGATGGCCATACTGAGAGCACGACTCTTGTCAAGGTAACAAAGGGCTGGACAAACAGGGTCTGACCAATTACTTACTGGACTCTCTTACTCCCACTGCTACAGGTGGGCTAAAAAACACTCAAACATGTAAGTTAAATACACATTTGCCTCACAATGCATATGAACCTTACAATGCATATGTTTCTTGAGCATGCAAACTTATAGATGGGCCTTGTGTAGTAGAATAGGATCAGGTTAACAACTGTGTGTGTGTGTGTGTGTGTGTGTGTGTGTGTGTGTGTGTGTGTGTGTGTGTGTGTGTGTGTGTGCGGGGCTGCATATGGATGGAGACTGCAGCACGTGTTAGGCTGAGACGGGTGTGTGTCTGAGGCAATCGGCCATGGAGACAGAGGACAGAGACACATGGCCGAGACAGAGACAGACACAAAGATAGAAAGACAATTAGAGACAGAGAGAAAGACAGTGAAAAGTACTAAAGAGAGAGAGAGAGAAGTACTAGAGAGAGAGAAGAAAAAAGAAGCAAAGGGAGAGAGAGAAACAGACAGACCGACAGACACAAGACAGGCAGACAGAGAGAAAGACAGACAGACAGTCAGTAAGAGAAAAAGTGGGAAGAAGAGAGAGAGTAAAGGAAAGAGGGAGAGCGTCAGACAGAGAGATAAAAAAAGAGAGCAAGAAATATAGAGGGAAAGAGAAAGAGAAAGAGAGGCGACAGCACTGTGGAGCCGAGGGGGCGATATTATTAATACGGAGCCCAAACCTGGAGATGAAGGTGAAACCTGCCAGGGCTTAAAGCTGCCCTGGTGTTTGAACACCCTACATTACCACATGGCAGCAGACAAACTACACACACACACAACTGCACACACACAGCTACACACACACACAACTGCACACACACAGCTACACACACACACACACACACACACAGGTGCACATATACACATACACATACAGAAACAACTACACACTCTGTAGGAAGAACAAATGAAATTGTAGAAAGAAAAATGGAATTAAAACCAAATTAACAGTATGGAGTATAAGTATACATATATATACATATACATACATACATTCACACACACACATATATATATACACACACACACACATATATATATATATACATACATACATACATACACACACATAATATATACTATATATATAAATAATGCACAATATAATATATAATATAGTTCTATATGTAATGTACACAGAAGCATATATAGAGTTTGAGTTCTGTATTCCCTTCCACAGTAGCCCGCGGAGGGGCTGATTGAGTGGTCAAAGGCAGGGGAATGGTGTTGGCATTGTCATGTCATGGGGGGGCAGAAGTAGGTGGCTGCCCGCGGGGCACCCAGCTAATGACTTCAAATACTGGGTCACACCAAAGACCCGAACCCCGCCCCCCCCACCTAAAAAATACACACACACACT
>CM050207.1:30084407-30086907 GCA_027475355.1 Coilia nasus
AATGAGCATACACACCCACCATCACAGTCATATACAAGTACAGTGGTCCCTCGCTATATCGCGGTTTACCTTTCGCTGCCTCGCTGTTTCGCGGATTTTTTTAGTGCATGCAATCTCCTGTACAGTACAGAATGCGCTCAGCTTGTGAAATTTACATAAATCTTCCACCGCTAGCTGTGTGACTCTGAAGTGCTGTATGTCTGCAAGTGTGAACTTTGCCTGTCTGAGAAAAATGTATAAGTGTAGTGAGGGGTTTTACAGCCTTAAAACATCTATAATAATTGTAAAAAATAAAGCTGACTACTTCGCGGATTTCGCCTATCGCGGGTTATTTTTAGAACGTAACTCCCGTGAATAACGAGGGACCACTGTACACATATACACATGCACAAACAATAGTTTTGTGCAGGTGCATCCACACCTTTAAGGTTTACACCTGAGTTGTACTCAGGTACTTTGAAAGAATACTGGATTCCAGGACGCATCTAACAACTGTTTGTGTCGGTTGGATGTGCTTGCATGTACCTGTGTGTGTGTGTTCATATACAGTAAGTGTGTATTTGTTTGTCTGTGTTAGCAGAAGTGTGTGTCTGTGTGTGTAAATTTGCCTCTTGTTCCCTCTCCAACATGTGGAAGTGGGTGTGTCCCTCCCTCCCGACTGAGGCGGGCGTGGTGCACATTGACAGGCTTCATTAGGGGGCTCCCTCTGGAGGCTCCGTCAGCCGCCCACCTGGGAAGTGTGACAGGGCGGCTTCAGATGAGCGGCGACGGGCACGCCCGCCATTAGCATTTCAAAGGCCTCGCTAACATCAGCTAACATCACGCCGCTAGCCACGCTAACACGACCAAACAAGGGCCCGCTACTCAAACGCTGGGGAAGCTAGCAGGCAGAAGGGACAAGCAGGACTGGGGAACAGCAGGAGCTGTCTGCCTGTGTTATTCTGTGTTTGTGAATATAGCATCTCTGTATGTGTGCATATGGCCATCCCACATCAACTGCCTCCCTGTATTCTATAGACGGGTTATGTTTTACCTCCGATAGTGAAAGAGTGAAACAGGCAGTGTTGAACAAAAGCAATTTCTGTATATGTGCATTAGGTTGACCATATTTGGATGTGGATTTAGGGCAGGATGGCAGACATTAGACATTCTGAAAACACTATTTCAGGTCCAAATAAAGGACATATCCTTTGAAAAGAGGGCATCTTTCCAATGTCTTTCCAATGTACATGTATGCATGTATATATACACATATGTATGTATGTATGTATGTGTGGAAAACCTTGTCATATGCCCTCTTCATTATTTGACATAACTCCCTTGTCATCCTTGTGTATATGTGCATGACTGCATGTGTATGTATGTGTGTATGAATGTATGTTTGTATGTTTGTATGTATGTAAGAATGTATGTGTGGCAACCCGTGTCACCTTCCCGATTCGTTACATGACATAACTCCCTTGTCGTACAGCCGCCACCATTCCTTCAAGTAAATCTGCTCCACTTCCAGGACACAGTAGCAGTCATACGACATCACCATGCGAATCCCTCCGACGGGTTGTAAGTACACAAGAACACGTCCGCGCCGCCCTACAAACATATTCACTTGCTTGTTTTAAGGGCAAGCCCAAAAGGTACAGGCAGTGTCACCGCACTTGTGATTTCCTTTTCGCTTGTTCCAACTTCAACTCGGGCCGAACGTGTCAAACAAGACCCCAGCGCAAATACCGCTCTGACCGCACGAGAGAAACCCACTCTCGAATAACAAATAACTCAAGAAAGACTATATATATTTATTATATATTTATATATATAAAAACAATACACCATTTAAGAGCACAGCAATGCCCTGGTGGGCGACTCTAAACAAATGGGCCGATCGATCATCTCAGCAGCGCGTGGCCGCGCGGCTCCTGCCTGCTCCTCGGGGCCCTGCTCTGCCGCTGATCCTTCTTTTATTATAAATGGCGGCCCGTTTTGGCGGAATAAATGGCGGGCCACGGCGGACGCGGCCCAGGCGGAGTAATCCAGTGGTGGGCGATGGCGATCGCTCAGGAGGACCGCGCTGATGGAGGGGAGGGGTAGGGGTGGATGAGAGGTGTGGCAGTGTTTGCAGGACTCAACCACTGCTTTTATAAAGTCCTCCCCAGTCCTCCTCCACCCACCCACCCACCCCCACCGAATAATTAATGGAAGGGTCCGACCTTTCAACAGCCTGGAAGGAGGCTCATCTGTCATGGCGTCTGAGGCTCCCACGTGTGTATGCCCACACACACTCACTCTCACACACACACACCCTAATAACCACACACACTATAACTACCACACACACAGACACACACACACAATGCCATACACAACAAACACACAAACGGGCTCACACAGAGGTCTCTATGCACAGGGCCCAATCTGTGAGAGATGAGGTGCTATTTTCACCGTTAGCCCCTGGCACCCCTAGCCTTCCCACCAGAGACCTGAAGCACTCTCGCCGCTGTTAGCC
>CM050207.1:30091907-30104407 GCA_027475355.1 Coilia nasus
TTACAGAGAGAGAGAGAGAGAGAGAGAGAGAGAGAGAGAGAAAAGAGCCCGGGGCTGGGGAATTGAGGCTGGGATGGTGGCTGTGAGTCTGGGGGTGCTGGGAGGGGGGGCTGGTGGTCTGGGAGCGGCGTGTGCCTGGATGAAAGGCTAGAAGGAGAGCCGTGCGTCTGAGGCGTCCTGTGGGAGAGACCAATGGCTCCCCAACACACGGCAACATGAGAGCGGGAACCCGCACCACACTTTTATCTCACTGAGGTAATGGAGTGTAACTGTTTCCGCACGCAAGATATATATACGTGTGTGTGTGCTTACACAGACCGTGTGTAAGACAGACAGAGAGTGTGCATGTATATATGTATGTATGTGTGTGTGCATGTGTGTGTTAGTGCGCATGTGTTTACGTTTTTTGTTTTGATCTTTATGAGTAATAGGGTGTGTGCACAAGTTGTTTGTGTGTGTTTTGTGTGTGTGTGTGTTCTGAAATGCATATTTTTTCATGTTTCAGAGTGGGGTTTGTGAGGGTAAATGTGCCAGTCTGAGTGCATGTTTGTATGCTTCTGTGAGCTTATATGTATCAGGGCATTGCAAATTGCACAAAGTTGTGTGCAGTATGAGTATGCGCACATACATGTGTGTGTATAGTATGTATGGATGAATATGGAAGCTTATGAATGTGTGTGCACTTTTGTGTGTGTGAATCAACCATAAATAAACTAACAATTTCCTGTAACTGCATGTATGTACAGTACAGTATGTGATTGCATGCATGCTTGCATGCAGAGGCAGACAAACCGGCTTGAGAAAATAAAAGTCCTGCCATATATTCCTTGTGCCTGTGCTCCTAACACAGGTGATTCCACTAATTAGCTCATCTACCTGGCTGAAGAGGTGCGCTAATTGGGATCAGCTGGGTCAGTGAATGGGCTGGACTTTTGCTTTCTGAACCTGGGATGTCCGCCTCTACTTGCATGTGGGTGAGAGTGACATGCTGGCGTGACCGGGTTGCCTTAGCCTGGTAAACCAGCCCCTCTGGCCTGGCCTTGTTGCCGTTCACATTCATGTATTCGGACCCAGCAGATCCAAGCCAATCAGCGAACAGAGGGAGTGTTCGTGAGTGATGACGGTGACTTTGTGCGCTACATTTGAATTGTAGTGTGTAAGTAGGCTAATTGCATACGTGACGACCAGACGTTAGCGATTGGGTAAAGGCAGAGCCACTTGTTTTAAACTTCAGCGAGTCCACACCTCCAGAAAGAAATCGCTTCTCAATGCAGCAAGGCCAGACTCTCTGTACAAAATGGAATGAAAATGGGTACCAGGCTTGCATTACCCGTCATGTAGTAGCAGTCTCCCGACTGCAGGGGCAGGGCGAGGCCCGGGGTGTGGATGTCCCAGGCCACCTTTAGCCCCACCCTCCAGGAGACCTGCTTGTCCTCCCCGCTGTCCACCTCCGCCCGGCTGGCCTCCGCCTTGGCCTTGGCCTCCCTCTCCGCCACCGTCCCGGAGTCGCCCTCCCCCGGGTCACTGGGGTCACCGGAGTCGCCCGCGTCCCCGGCCTCGCTGCTGGTCCCGGGAGCCTCTGCGCTCGACTCGCCCGAGCCTCCGCTATGGGTGTCCTTCCCAGCATCCCCTGCTCCGGCCGGCTCTGACTCCTGCACTGCTTTGGGACAACAGAGGGGGGAAAAAAACGTCAGCACAGACGTTTTTGAAACAGCTGCTGTTTGAAATAGCACTGTCCGAATATCTGTTTTATATACGAACACTGTCGCTGACATGCGTGGAACAAGGGCAAGCATTTCAAAGGCTTTTGTGAGAGTGCACTGTTAATGCAATTAAGCTGTTAAATGGATGTAAGGCGAAACAGCACAGCATTTTGGGAAATCATTCTTTTTTCAGCAAGGGAGCAGAGAAAGAAAAAAAAGAGAGGGAAATAAAAAAAGGAAAGAGAGAGAGAATGAAAGGGTGAGGGAGTGAGACATGTATATATTTTGAGAGAGAGAGAGAAAGAGGGAAAGAGAGAGAGAAAGAGAAAGAGAAAGAGAAAGAGCCCAGGCCTGATGTGATCTGCCCATGAGTAAAAATCAATACTAAAGTCCTCTCCGGCCTCTCCAGGCCTGCTGGCTGGCTTTTCCTTTGCTCAGCACGGATAAATAGTAACTTCATTTACTGGCCGGTGCTTTTGTGAGGGGAGCCCAGCACCACCGCTCCCACAGGCCTCCCCACTCGCCCACCTCAGCAGCCTTCATGCTGACCAGCAAAGCAGAGCATCGGCTGTGTCAAACACCCACACACACATACATGCAGACGTACACACACACAAGCACACAGACACCCGCACACACACACAAACATACACACACACACACGCGCACACACACACACAAATATGGTGAGGTAAGAAAGACAGAACAGAAAAGCAAGCAAGCCAACAGAATAAAGGGCGGAAATGTCTTTAGGAGAATGAGCAGGTGTCATAGGAAACAAGCAGTGAACTGGATGACAGACAGAGAGAAAGAGAGAGAGAGAGAAGGAGAGAGAGAGCATGAGTGTGTGTGTGTGTGTGTGTGTGTGTGTGTGTGTATGTGCATTCTTTCCCCCTCCATGCACTTCAATATGTGTTACGGTGCAACAACTGAAGTGAAGCATTGCGAGGATCCAGTCCAAGCGAGGCCAATAAAAATCAAGCTCACACACAAGTACAGATGCGCACACTCCCACGTGAATGTTGTAAAAGACAAAAGCGAGACAGACAGACAGACAGACAGAGAGAGAAAGGGGGAAAACGAAGGGAAAAAAAGAAGGGAAAATTCCTCATGCTAACAATGCCATCTCTCTCTCACACACTCTCCCTCTCTCTCGGCCGGCTGTAACATTTCACAGCCATTTCAGCAAAGTGAACAGTACATTTTGACTTAATGCGCAAAAACCACCAAAAAATGGTGTGTGTGTGTGTGTGTATTGGAATGCTTTTGGAGTGCGTGTGTGTGTGTGTGTATCGGTTCGTGCTGGGAAGCCTTTGTCAGGCTTTGCCTCTCAGAAATCTCTGAGAGAATTTAGCCTCTTACGACGCAGCTGCAGCACACCTCCACACCTCTCTCACTCCCTCTTTCTTTCCCTCTTTCCCTTTTCTCTCTGTCTCTCTCCTCTCACTTGCTTTGCGCTGTGTTTGAAGCCGGAGCCTCTTCCCCCTGGGGTCAGAGTTCAAACGGGCCAGAATGACAGGCCTCTAAACAGCCTCCCTTTTCTCAGGGTGGCCAGGTGGTTCTGCTTAGCCCGGAACAGGCCCAGCAGCCCAGCCGTAGGAACAGAGAGAGCGAGATGAAGGTGAAGGTGAGAGAGATGGAAAGACAGAAAGAGAGGTAGAGAAAGAGAGACAACAAGAGGTAGAGAAAGAGAGAAAGAAAGAGGGAGAGAAAAAGAGAGAGAGGGTCGGCTACAGAGAGAAAGAGAGAGAGTGGGGGACAAAGGGACAGTGAGAGAAAGGGCGAGAGAGAGGCAGAAACAGAAAAAGCGGTAGAGAGAGAGAGACAAAGAGAGGTCGAGGAAGAGAGAAAGAAAGAGGGCTGGCAAGAGAGAGAAAGACAGAGAGAGAGTGGGTGACAGAGAGACAGCAAGAGAAGAGGGAGAGAGAGGAAGAGAGAGAAAGAGAAAGAGAGAGAGAGAGAGAGTCAGCAAGAGAGAGAAAGAGAGAGTGGGGGACAGAGATAGCGAGAGAAAGAGGGAGAGACAGAGGAAGAGAGGAAGAGGAAGAGGCAGAGAGAGAGCAAGAAAGAGAGCAAAGCAGAGTAAAAGAGAGGGAAGGAGCGTGGAGACGAGGCCCAGCAGAGCAGTGAGCCCTCGGGGGGCTGTGGGAAGCGCGGGGCCTTAGCCCCTGATGGATGAGGTAATGCAGCCGCATGTAAAGAGGATGTAGAACACGGCGGCCGCATGAAACAGCACGCACTCCATTACAGGAAGGAACCACGCAGCTCGGCACAAAGGTCAGCGCTTTAGCTCTGCTGGGAACCACCGTGCGTGGCTACATAAAAAGCCCTCGGCCGAATAAAGAACGGCCTCGGTCGGTTTTGAGACTAAGCGTGTCTCGGAGAACTTAAAACGCACACATCCCGACGACGGAGGCTACAAAGACGATGACTAGACCAAGCGTGTGTGTGTGTGGTCAAGTATTTGTATGGTTGTGAAAGCCAAATGTCCTCACAACGATAGGAAAACTAAAAAAATGGACTTGTGAAGACATTATGATGGTGCTCACAACCTCACAACAGTGTTTTCTTGGCCATTTCATTGTTACTGAAAAAAGTAAAAGTGCAAAAACATTTCTTTACTGGCAGGTTAGGGTTAGGGATTGTTTTGGTTTGGGCACAGTTAAGCATTCTTTAGGTAGATATGAATGGGAGTCAATGGAAGATCCTCACAAGCATAGAAAAACAAATGTGTGTGTGTGTGTGTGTGTGTGTGTGTGTGTGTGTGTGTGTGTGTGTGTGTGTGTGTGTGTGTGTGTGTGTGTATGAGGGCAGCTTTCCAAACACAAGTCGCGTCACCCTGCCACCATCGATCACTTGTGCAGGGGACCTGTTTAAATCAGATCAGACAGATAGGGATTGTTGTTCACTCTTCTCTCTCTCTCTCTCTCTCTCTCTCTCTCTTTCTCTCTCTCTCTCTCTCACTCTCTCTGCATCTCTTTAAACGCATGATCTTCCCTACACCCTTGCCTGAGATAAGACTGTACAAGTGTGCTTGTGTGCTTGTGTGTGTGTGTGTGTGTGTGTGTGTGTGTGTGTGTGTGTGTAAGAGAGAGACAGAGAGAGGTGGCGATGACATTTGATAAGGGCCTGACACTATCACGGCGACGCATCTGAAGGCACGGCCTGCCGGAGGCCATGTTTGAGGCTGCAGTACAGTGCTGACAGGCCCAGGCGTAACACACACACTTATAGACACACACACACACACACACACACACACACACACACTCACAGACACACACATACACACCCACACACACTCACAGACACACACATACACACCCACACACACTCACAGACACACACACACACACTCACAGACACACACAGAGTCACAGACATCTGATCTGGCGTCACGTTGCTGACAGAGCTATGATAGAGAGAAGGCCCCAGCTCAGCAAAGCCATGAGTGGATGTCACAGGCAGCAGTGCGGTGACACCACACGGGGACGAGGGCGGTCTGCCAGCCCCCCACTCCAGAACATACTGGATGGGTTACGGTGCGGGTGGCGCGCTAACTGTAGCTCTCCACACTCACTCACACACACAGTCCCCTGGGGCTGTTAACAGGAGCAGGAGAGGGGCAGATCACTAGATCAAGGTCATGGGGATCAGTACTAAACTATACTATACTTTACTAAACATGCTACTCTATGCTACACTATGCTTTACACTGTACTACACTATTTAATAATATACTTTACTATACTATACTACACTATAATATGCTACACTGTATACTTCGTTATGCTATATTATACTATACTGTACTTAACCCCAAGGTCTGCCACCTGCACCCAGCGCAAGGCATTTATTCTCAGTATGCCTCAGGAGAAACTGCCTCTGTTGTTAGTTAAATGTGAGCCACTCTGGACAAGGTTGTTTGCTGTATGATGTGTAATGTAATGTTCATTATTGGAGAACTGGGATGCAAATGTTATTTATGTTTCTGAGCAATGACAATGAAAAGAAACCATCTGTGCAATACCATTAAATTCAGTAACTTAGTTGTCCACTGAAACCAAGGAGAGCATACTTTTCAAGTATAGCAGGAAGTTAAAACAGCTGAAAAACCTTAGAGGTTGGGGCTAGCGGTGTGTGCCCAGGTTGGCCCCCATCACGCAGCCCAAATGAGGTGCCATTTTGCTCACCTCATCACCTACAAGGCTTCACACACTTGCCAGGATGTTAAGTGCCTCACTGTGCAGAACCACCAAGTAGGCCACACACACACACACACACACACACACACAGACACACACACACACACACACACACACACATACACACACACACACACACACACACAGACACACACAGACACACACAGACACACACAGACACACACAGACACATATACACTCACACACACACACACACACACACACACACACACACACACACACACACACACACACACACACACACATATACACACACACACACACACACACACACACACACACACACACACACACACACACACACAGACACACACAGACACTCACCCTTTTCACTTGGGCAGCTGAAGTTGTAGACGGCTACAGGGGAGAGCGGCACCAGGTTCTCATCATGGTGCCAGCCCACCGCCATCTTGCCCATGCCGTAGTAGGGCTCCTCCTTCAGCTGGCTCATGGAGGAGGGGTCCATGTAGTTGAGCAGGGTGATGTTGAAGGGCACGGGCCCGGCTTCGAGGGGGGCGCACTGGGCCTGAGGAGGAGGAGGAGGCGGGGGAGGTGTAGGTGTAGGGGGAGGTGGGGAGGAGGAGGAAGAGGACGTGATGTTGGTGGCGTGTGAGCAGCCTTGTCCCGTGTCCAGCTCGCCCTCTTCCTTCGTCAACTCGTCCTCTTTCATCTCGATCTCTGTCTCCTTGTCCTCCTCCTCCTCCTCCTCGTCCTCCTCCAGCTGCTCCTCTTCCTCCTCTCCTTCCCTCCCCTCCATCATGCCTTCTCTCGTTACACACATGCCCTCGCTGGTCCCTTCGCTGGTCCCCTCCCCCTGCTCGTCTGTCCCTTTGTCAGGGCCACCCCGTGTCACATGGCTCTTGTCCTTCCTGCAGTCCTTTCTGTGCCGCAGGGCCTCCTGCTCCTTCTCCACGTCCTGGCAGAAGAAGCGGTTCAGCTCCCACAACGCCCTGCAGGCAGCCCGCAGGTCGGGGTCGCAGCAGCTCTCTGCCGCCGTGGATGGCAGGGCCGTCTTCGTCTTTATCTTGTTGCCGTTTTCGGCGGTCGCCGCCTCAGCCTGGGTCTGTGCCTGTGTCTGGTCGTCTGCGTGCCAGGGGATGGCGAAGAGGCGCGTGTCCAGGTAGCGGTAGGTGTGGCCCGGCTGGCCCAGGAGGGCGCGCGACACTGCGGTGAGGACGTCGCGTTCCCGCACGCGCACCAGGTCCCTCAAGAGGCAGCCGCGGCGGCGGAGCGTGCACAGGGCCTGCTGCACACGCTCGTGGAGGCTGTCGGGCAGAGCGCCCGAGGGACGCAGGGCCAGCCCCGTGTAGCTGGACTCCCACTGCAACACACACACACAGGGGGACACATGACACAAACAAACAAAGGCATCTTAGTAGGGGTGCAGTGGTGCAGTGGTTAGAGCACCTGTAAGTGCCCATGGCTACCCAGGTTTGAGTCTGGCCTGGGTCACTTCCCAACCCTACCCCATCCCTCTCCCCCTCACACTTCCTGTCCCACTCTTTACTGTAATGTCAAGAAAGCCCAAAAATACATTAAATAAAAAAAACAAAAAACAAAGGCATCTTAGTGGTAATTACAGAACCAAACATAGCCATGGTGTGTCATACAGACAAGTAAAATTCTAATAATGCGCAGGTTTTTCTTGCAATATTGTGATGATTATTTAACATAAATATTGTAACATACTTACATATCTAGCATGAAGGTGAGAGGAGAAACATTCTGACATACTTTATGTTATTAACTTCATTATATGTAGCGCCTGCTTATTGGTCTGGAATGCACAATGTATAAGCTAACTTAATTCCCAATATTGTATCAGATATAGTTTTTTTTTACAGAAATACAGTAATACCTTCAGATACGAGTTTTAATCTGTTCCGTAACCGAGCTTGTATGTCAATCAGCTCGTATGTCTTTTTTTTTGTGTAATTAGAAACTGTAAAAATAATGCACAAACACAGACAACGAACGAGATACGTCTTTATTGTACGGGTAACACACGAGCAAGAACGAGAAGCTCATTGTACTTATGCTTTACCCATGCGTCAACTAGCGGCTTCCTAAAGCACGACTAATATCTCAGAAATGAACTCGCATGTCAGTCAAAAAAATGGCCACTCGCTACCACTCGCATCTCAAAAACCTCGTATGTTAAGCTACTCATATCTCAAGGTACAGTATCACTGTACAGCAAAACAAACCTTGGTTAAGATATAAAACAGTACATTCAACGCAAATGCAAAACGTTTTTTCAATGCAAAACATAATGTTATTATATTGCTTTCTTTGTAATGTTATGTTAAAAATGATTTTGTGTATAGTATATTGTAGTAGTTGGTGTCTTTTGGTGACTCACCAGCTGTTGGAAGCCAGGGTCAGAGGGGGAGAGGAAGGGGATCCTCTGATCTCCCAGCTCCTGCAGGAGCCTACGCCTCTGTGGAGGAGAGAGAGAGAGAGGGAGAGAGAGAGAGAGAGAGGGAGAGAGAGAGAGAGAGAGAGAGAGAGAGAGAGAGAGAGAGAGAGAGAGAGAGAGATGAGGGGGAGAAGACAAACGCCCCTTCCAGACCTTACAGTCTTTCTTGACAACTCTACAAATTAGTTGTTATCTCAGTCAGTTCTGAGTTTTTTTTTCCTGAAGTGCAGAATGCTAATAGGTTTTTGACTGAAGCTCATTTGAGTTTGGGATGCTGTGTATTGAAGTATTGACTTCAACATTATAGGCTTGAATACATACCAAAATGTGCAAGCAAAGGTGGGTACTGAAAAATGTGTACAATAAGAGTTTACACTTGTCTAGATGACATGGCAAACTGCAGTGCAGTCAACAGGCTACTGCTTATTGGGTGAGGCACCCTCTTTTTGATATTTGGTAAAAACGGGTAAGCTACGCCCTCTTCATTGTGGTCTAAGATTTTTATGATTTCTGGAGTCTGTGGTGGGGGCTCCTCACAAGCTTATAAAAGATGCCCTGTGTCGTACTTAGCCCCCCCAGTAAAACACAACCTGCTGGACGGATCAAAGCGCCTTTCATTGGGCCACATTCCAGCCCCGCCTGTAAATCCAACGGCAACCAGTGTAAAACGCCGATACCCAAATAAATTTCACAAGTGAGCACCAGTCCTCCCTGCGACCCTCCCTTCACACACACATACACACACCCACACACACCCCCTCTCAACCCTCACCCCAAAGTCTGCATCCGTCCCTTTATTCATTCCCTACAGGTGTGGAGGCCAGAGACTGTATGGGGCCTGGGTGGTGGTGGTGGTGGTGGTGGTGGTGGTGGTGGTGGTGTGGGTAGTGGGGAGAGAACAGCAGCGGTGACCCCATCCAGGCCCCCTACCCCACCCCACCCCCCCATTCCCCACCTAGTCACCTCTCGACCGCTCCTAATCCCCCACCCGCACCAAACCCCAGGTGGGGCTAGAGAGGGGGTGCAGGGGGCGGGGGGTTGGGTGGTGGGTGGGGGTTGTTGTAGGGAGGGTGGGGTGACAGGTCCCCTCCCGTCAAAGCCCCCTTGCCCCTGCTCACAGGGTTCCATGGCCGCTCTGGGCGCTAAGGGGGAGCAGGCCTCGTATATATTCCCCGACATTTACAGCGCGCGTCTCACGTTTCTGCAGCAGGCTAATAATGCCAGAGCTCTCATGTGGGGGACCATTTCACTTTCCAAAAAGACAAGGGGAGCGGCACGGGGCTGGAAGGGGGTGTGGGGGCTGAGCTGATGTTTGAGAGCGCAGCTAAAATATGCCCTGACTTTTAGAGCGAAATAAAAAGTCCTGTTAATAACATTAAAGCCAGCACTTCTGGCAAGTCGGAGAGGGTAAAAAAGAGAACTTGTCCTTACCCACAGAGAGCAGAGGACATACTATATAGCAAAGCATAGCACAGCACAGCATAGCATAGCATAGCATAGCGTAGCATAGCACAGCACAGCACAGCATAGCATAGTATAGTATAGCATAGCATAGCATAGTCCAGGTTTGTAAATGACTCTAATAAAACTGATAGTCTATTCAAACATTGCTATTATATTTCCTTGAAAGCCAGTGTAATGGAATTTAGCAGCATTACAGGCCTCACAGTGGCAGAGTGGGGCGCGAGCACGCAGGGCCATTTAGGTACAGGGTCCTCTTGAGTGTGTGTGTGTGTGTGTGTGTGTGTGTGTGTGTGTGTGTGTGTGTGTGTGTAGTGCGTACGCTAAGGAATGAGCTGGCTCTCTCGGCAGACAGCTGAAATCTACAAAACAAAACAACATGCAGTATTCATGGTCAGTCGCCGTGCGAAGAGAGCCAAGAGGGAAGATGGCAGGGAGGAGGAAAAAAAACTTGACAGCCTGACACACACTCATCGCTGGTGTCAGATTCCAGCTCATGACAGAAACTCAGGATATCATACCAGAGTCGGGGAGAGTGAACGTGAGTGTGTATGTGTGTGTGTATGTGTGAGTGTGTGTGTGCGTGTGTAAGAGGACTGAGGGTGTGAATGCAGATAGCACTTCTGATTTAAATAATGTCCGTGTGTGAGGCTGCATATGTGTTTTTCTAAGCTTGTTTGTGTTTATGTGTGAAGTAGTGTCCTTCTGTGTGTGTGTGTGTGTGTGTGTGCAGGGTTGTGTATATGTTTGTGTATAACCTATGTGTGAGGCTGCTGGCTGTGTCTCTCTGACGATGCATGCTCAGCTGCTCTGATGTAGACACCTACACACACATTTACACACACTCTCACACACACAGCTGGGCCAGAAAGTCAGTGTGCTCAGGCAGGCACACTGCTGCTGTTCCACATCCACAGCCTGTCAGGCACATGTCAAATACATCAAGCCGCTCAGAAATTCCACTAAAAAACCGGAGACAAGGCCCAGCTCCACTCAGCAGATAGGCTGCAGCACTATCACAGGCAGTCGCTAAGAGCAAAACAACAAGAGACAGAAAAGACGCACGCACACACACACACACACACACACACGCACACACACAAACACACACGCGCGCGCGCGCGCGCGCGCGCGCACACACACACACGCACACACACACACACGCGCGCGCACACAAACGCGAACACACACACGTTTACACTGCCTGCTTTCCCACATGGCAAAAATAACAGGATTTGCCACTGGAATAATCACACACACACACACACACACACACACACACACACACACACACACACACACACACACACACACACACACACACACACACACTTGTTTCTAGTTGTGCCAGGCTTTGCCATTTATCTGTTCTGGCTGTTGCTTGTGCCGCCTGGTGTTGTTGTTGTTTTTTTTTCCCTTCTCTTTTCCTTTTTGTTTTTTAAATCTGCCAGTGCTTACTGCTGACTGGATTATGTGATGGAGCAGATGGTTTATCGCGTTTTAACATATTGGATATAATAATGCTTAAGTGGGCCAGTGTCAATACTAGTATCAATCAGAAGCTCTTTTTCCACTGCCACTTTATGAGCCACACAGCAGCTGATTGATGTTAGGCCTTTGGGTCATCATAACTCACACCAAGTGTGTGTGTGTGTGTGTGTGTGTGTGTGTGTGTGTGTGTGTGTGTGTGTGTGTGTGTGTGTGTGTGTGTGTGTGTGTGTGTTTATGGTGGGGGGGGTGGCAGTAGGGTATTTGAAATGATGCTGGACTCCCAAGTGGTTCTGTGTAGCCAGGCCCGGCCCAATCCACTCCCCACCAGTCCAACACCCCCCCCCACCCCTCGTCTGGGGTGTGAGTTACACAACAAACAAAGCTGCAAGGAGACTCCACCCTCACCATAAACACACGTCGGGCCAGACTGCAGGCCCATTTATATCCCCTCACTAAAACACAGGTATAATGGGCCCTGTCTTTTTTGAGGCGGCCTATAAATTCAACACTATGTAGGTTTTGTCAAATCCAATTGCATTTGTCTGCTTTGTGTGCTTTTTGTTTGTGTGTTACATTAGTGATTCTGAAATTGTCGAGCTCTTCTCAATGTTGTTTTTTTGTTAGTTTGTTTTGTTTTGCTCCAAAAAACTCCATGACTGCTCCAGAATTCCCTCCCTCACATGCAAGCGGTCGGCGTGGCGTAAACGGTGGTTGGTGGATGGTACAAAGAGAGAGGGCCATGGAGAGAGAGAGAGAAAAAGAGAGACAGAGAGAAAGAAAAAGAGAGACAGAAAGAGAGAGATCGAGAGAGAAACAGAGAGACAGAGAGAGAGAGAGAGAGAGAGAGCTGAGGAGGGAGAAAAAGAGAGATGGGGCTGGAGAATGACGCACTGAGAGGCAGATGCGTAATACAGCCGCCTATTTGGACAGCAAACTGTTGGTGCTGGTGTGTGACACCTGCTTCTGAAACGAGAGCTCCCTGAACGCTCCTCACTGCACAGTGTGTGTGTGTGAGAGAGGCACTGGTGATGGAGGTGGAACTGTGTGTGTGTTTTTGTGTGTGTGTGCATGTGTATGTGTGTGTGAGTGTGTGTGTGTGTGTGTGTGTGTGTGTGTGTGTGTGTGTGTGTGTGTGTGTGTGTGTGTGTGTGTTTGCTTGTGTGGTTTGGGGGTGGGTAGGTGTGCTGAGGGGACTGTGAA
>CM050207.1:30106907-30109407 GCA_027475355.1 Coilia nasus
TATTTACAAACGCACCTGGAGGTAGGGAGACAGTGAGAGAAACAGACAGGGAGAGAGAGAGAGGGAGAGAGAGAGAGAGAGAGAGAGAGAGAGATGGAAAGACAGAGATAGAGGCAGACAGAGAGAAAGAGAGAGAGACAAAGGGAGAGAAAGAGAGAGACAGAAAGAGAGAGAGACTGCACTGACAGGTTGGCACATCGAAGGCACGGCCCTTTAAGTGCTTTTCAGTGTGTCCGTGGTGTCGACACCTATTTCACACTCATCCACACCTCAAAGGAGAAAAAGATGTTTCTGTGACCTTTAGCGTGTCAGCTCCATGGAGAGAGGAACGGGAGGGGTGGGCTGAGACGAGGAGGAGAGAAGAAAGGGCAAAGTCAAAATGGCTCCCAAAGAAAATAACGGCACCTCGATTTTCTACCTCTCCAAGTAAATGAATAAATAAAAACTGCTTGGGTGTGAGACTTTTTTTTCCTTCCTCTTTAATTGTTGTTTTCAAGTGAGTGTGCTATAACATTTTCCATTAGGATTATGTCGATAAAGAGAAGAGGCTTTTTAGTTTTCACCTTCAAATTACAACATGAGAGCCTGGCTTGTTTTCATGGGGTCAGCCATTTTACGCTTCGAATAAAGTGTTTTAACACTGACACACCGTCCCCCAGGCATCCGGACACAGGCCGATTTGTTGTGAAAGTGTGAGAGACAGAGGAAGAGAGAGAACAAGGGATGGAGAGAGGGAGAGAGGAAGAGAGATGGAGGGAGGGTGTTGATTGAAAGACTGTGATTAGCAGCTTATTTTTGGTGAAGGTAAAAGGCAAGGGGTGTGTGTGTGTGTGTGTGTGTGTGTGTGTGTGTGTGTGTGTGTGTGGGAGGTGGGGGGGTGGCAGCAGTTCAATCCGGAGGGGTAGAGTCAAGGAGAAGTCCCCGCCTCCTGAGAGCTCTCCCCAGTTAGCAGCAGTGACACACACACACACACTGCTGCCCTCTCTGCCAAACACACACACACTTACTCACACACACACACACACACACACACGCAACCTACACCAAAAAAATCAATATCCCTGTGTAAAGTGCAGGCTGTTCAAGGGGAGGCCGACGTCAGCCCTGGCCCTGGCCCTAGCCCCTTTCTCAGTCCCAGACCGGCTCTCCTCCCAGCCCAGCCCAGCCCAGCCCAGCACAGTGCACCACAGCCCAGCCAGCCAGCCAGCCAGCCAGAGCAGTAGGCACAGGGTGTCCTCCAGGCCTGTCTCTCGGGTGGTGTCAAGGACAGACCCAGGGCCGGTGGGGACAACAGAGGGGGGGCACGGGTGTGTGGAGGGGAGGTGGGACGATGAAGGGGAGAGAACTGGCACTCCTCTTCCTCCCCCTCCTCCCTTCTGCTCTCCTCCTCTCCTCCATTCAGCACTGCATTTACCCCTGCCGCAATCAGAGCAGCACACAGTCTGGATCAATATGCAGGCCGAGGGGCTACATTTCCGCAGCAGAAACGGCACGCATTCAGGGCCATGCAGCTAACCAGGGCAGGCTGGGGAAGCATGAGGTCAGAGATTTGTGTGTGTGTGTTTGTGTGTACAGGGGTGGGGTGGGGGGTTCTTGGGTGTGTGTGTGTTTGTGTGAGTGTGTGTGTGTGTGTATATGTGTGTGTAGAGGGGAGGGGGTGCTTGGTTGGGGGTGGGGGGGGTGAGGGGGTTGATGGAGGTCCCAGCCATACTTGTCCACAGATACAGGGGGGTGGAGGGCCTGGGGTTTGGTTTTCAGGAGGAAAAAAATGTTCAGAACAAGCAATTCAATAACACTTAGGCAGGTGGACATATCTGCTGCACAGCATTTCTGTTTTATTTATTTATTTATTTAACTGTGTATGCTACCCTTCACTCTCTTCCTCTCTTCCTCTATTCCTCTCTCTCTCTCTCTCTCTCTCTCTCTGTCTCCCTCTCTCTCTCTCTCTCTCTCTCTCTCTCTCTGTCTCCCTCTCTCTCTCTCTCTCTCTCTCTCTGTCTCCCTCTCTCTGTCTCCCTCTCTCTGTCTCCCTCTCTCTGTCTGTCTCTCTCTCTCTCTTTCTCCAACGCTGTTGCAAAAGTGTATGTGTTTGTACTTTCAACTCAGGACTATTGTTACATGCCCTAGTCTTTCGTTTTCCACAGAGAGTGTCCACAACAGCCCAGACTGCACTCTCTGCTTGTTAAGGCCTCATAAGAGGGTGGCAAAACTGCAGTTAAATCACATATACCTGCTTACAAATGTATATTTGCTGTATGTGTCCGATAATGAATTCAATTAGCATGGATGTGTGGTATGAAGCATATTTGTCCAAAACAAGACAGACAGGATCAATAACCAAGGAGCTTTCAAGGTTCCTCTCCAACAACATGGTGCTTTGTTCTCATCTTCCTAATCTAAGGCCCAGACTGCCGGTCAGAGATCATTTAGGGATGTTTATATGATTTCCCTCCCAATTCCAGGAACTCAGAGCTTGTCCTAAAGGGCATTAGTCAAATCC
>CM050207.1:30111907-30134407 GCA_027475355.1 Coilia nasus
CCTACATACTTCACTTGGAAAGGGAAACCACTCGACATACACACACGCTGAGATTAATGATAAGACACATCAGATGAGTAATACACACAGACCGATGATTGATCGTTAAAAGGGCCAAATGACCGTTAACCCAAAGCCAACATATCATAAATTAACCTCCAGCGACTTGCGTAAGCACTACAAATAAACCTCAGCCACATACTGTGCCCATGGACCTCGGCAGGCCGCGGTGTCAAGCTAAAATATGTTCTCCTAACAGTAACACCTGTCACGGAAGATGAAATGAAGCGCTGGGACGAGGAGTGGAGTTCACACTCAAGAGCGCACCTCGGTGACCCCCGGCTGTCTCTCTGCTCCTCCGAACACACACATGACAGGCGCGAGTCAACACACCTCTGCCCCGACCCGGACATCACAGGCCAGGGGGGTTTGTGTACCCTCTCATAACCATGGCAACCCCCCATAATGACTGCTACTGGGGAGGGAAAAAAAACGAAATGTGCACATGTACACACACATTTACACACACACACACATACAGTACATACGCACACACACAGACATATACACAAATGCCCTGGCAACGGTCGCTCTCCATAAACGTCAGTGTAAGTATGTATGGAATGACATAAATAAATATCAGTCCTCTGGGGGGCGTCACAGCTGGCATCCCAGGTGCAAATTTAATTAGTCAAGGGGAGGGTGTGTGTGTGTGGGGGGGGTGAGGGAGGGGTGTGACGTCCCCCTCTGTTGTGGGAGGGGGGTACGGGGGTAGGGGGGGTTGTGAGCACACACATCTGTAAACACACACTACATCCTAATCAGGTGGCGCCGGCGCGTTTGATCATCCCACAAAAACTTGTCACAAATCCCCGGCAGAGAGTGAGGGAGAGAGAGAGAGAGAGGGGGGGGGGGGGGAGAGAGCGTGAAAGGGAGGGAGAGAGAACAAAGGAAAAGGAGCTGTCATGGTGACATGGAAGCGGAGATGGAAGGAGTTTGCCCATTAGCAGTCTCTCTCTCTTTCTTTCTCTCTCTCTCTCTTTCTCTCTCTCTCAGCTGTCCATGTACACAGAGAACTCAAGGCCTCTGATATCTTTCACACAGTCAATCACTCACACACACACACAATTTTACTGGAAGATGCAGCCTCTCTCTACTGCACCTGAAAAACTGGCAGTCAGACTGGCAATCAGATATCATGCAGCAAATATCAACAGCACTGCAGGTTATTCTTTTTGAATAGTAGGAGGGGGGGGGGATAACTTTTAAAAGACATACAGTTTCCCTTTATTTAAAACAAGAGACTGTTTTTACGTGTACGTGTGTTGTGTTAAAGAAGAGCAGGTGCTCTTTCAAGCAGTAAATCAGAGAGCCTGCTAGCTTTGCGTGCGCCTCTCTCTCCCTACACTCTGTCAAAATCCTTCAGGCTAACAAACAAGACAGCGCAAAGAGCCCTGTGAGGAACACACGCTCAATTAGATCCTGTTTACCTTTCACTTACGCTGATATTGAATACATTAGCCGATTGAACCTCCACAAGAGGAGACTGGAGTGACAAGCGAGAATCGTCTTTTCGCTAGTACCATGGCAACCGAGATTATGGTGAATGGAAGACTGGTGGAGGGAGGAGGAGAGAGAAGTGGGGGGAGAGAAAAGAAAAAAAAAAAAGAACGAAAGAAAAAAGATGATACATAAATTAATTAAAGGACAAAAAAAAAACAAGTCGAGAATTAAACTTAGAACATCTGTCAACGACTTAGCTTCCCATCGTAATACCAGTGTTAGAACATTTATACCCTTGAAGTTAATGATCCCCTCTTTAATTGACAGTCAGAAAAACGTGGCTGAGGAGGCATGCTGTAGACGCCGATAAGAAGGCAGTACTCCTCTACACCCTCCCCTCCCCCCAAACACTACCCAAAACCACTCCACACTACCCACCCTCCCACTTCCAAAATAAAGAAGAAGAAAAAAAAAACAGTTTAAAGAACCTTGGCAGTAATCCCCATTGTCATCCAGCAGCACAGTGGGGGGACTTACAAACAGTGATAACTCGACAGTGGCTGTCTGTTTCTCAAGAGTTAGGGGACAGCATGGCAGCCAGCGCCACCGCCCTCGCTTAGATTAACGCAATCCGTCCGCGCCGTCACTCAGTGCCAACACGCACGCCTGTCAGCACCCTGCTTCCATTAGTGTGTGTGTGTGTGTGCGTGTGTGTGCGTGCGTGTGTGTGTGTTTGTGTGTGTGCGGGCATGTGTGTGCCATCCAATGCAGCAGCATGCCATCCAATGGTGTGAAAATGCCTTTAAAATGGGGCCAAAGTGCCGTTAGTGGGATTATTGTGTCACACGGTGATTTAACGCTTCGGTTGATAACCGCATGGGAGAAATCTAGAACTTTCCGACATGGCTGTGCACGCTTAGCGTGTATGGAAATGAAAGAATGGTTCAGACTAGAGGCCTTTCATGGGAATAATAATACAAAAAAAACACCAACCACCACAGTAGCCAACCAAAAATTACCATTTTTAAACAAATATGAGAACATATGCAGCATATTACCAAAAAGCAACAAAAGAAAGTTATATAACAAAACTGTAATTATTTTTTAATTAGAAAAATATTTGCAAAGAATCAGGATACAAAAAAGTCAACCTGTTCGTAGTTTGACTTCAGAGTCACTTCTTTGGGAAACAAAAAACGAGAAGGAATAAAAACACCACAGTGTGGATCGCCGGGTGCGTGTTTGACTTGCCCCCATTTCAACAGTCCTGCTACAAATGACAGTGACTGCCCTCTGGTCAGCCCTACATTACAGGAGCAGGCCACCATCGACACAGGGGCTGACAGCTGACCCCACACACCCCCTTCCCCTCCCCTCCACACACCAGCATGCCAGCCAGCCCACCCTCCTCTCATCCCCTCCCGACAGGCTCAAGCAGACAGGCCTGACATGCCCGCCTCCCATCCCAGAGCAAGGCATGATGGGATTGCTCTCGCTCCCCATCTCTTTGGCCCCTTCGTCTCATCTCGTCTTGTCTCTCGTCCTCGCGCGGACTGGAAAACACCACGCGCACACTCGCACACACACACACATAAATATACACACGCATAACACACACACATCTCTGAGCTCCTTTCTCACCGTGGCAACCGGATCTGACCTGCTGCCCTCCCAGTCGAGCTCATCTGAATAAACAGAGCATGAGACAGACACGCGGAGGAGAGAGGCAGGCCAGAAGGTGAAAAGAAGGGAGGAAGAGAGGGAGGGAGGGAGGGAGGGGTGAGGAGGAGGAAATCTGCCTATATTATGATGGGAGAGAGAGAAAGAGAGAAGGAGAGAGGAAGAGAGAGAGAGAGAGTGTGTTGGGTGTGGGAGAGCAAGCAAAGGCGAGTTCCTTCTTTATGCACGTTTGATCATGTGGTTGACAGCGGCAGTGGATGGCATAACGGACTGTTGAACAAAGAGGGGTTGAGGGCGGCTGGCGGGCTGCCCCTGACAGTGGGATCATGACAAGCACGCCGCCGCCCCACAGTCCGTCATTCACAGCCGCGCCGACAAGGAGGTGGGGGGGGTGGGTTATGGGGAGGGGGTCGCGGAGGAGAGGGGGCAAGGCTGGTCAGAGGTTAAGAGCAGAGGAGACAGCAATGAAAGGCAACTGTCATGCACCAGTGCTCGCTCAGGAGAACATGCCGGACTCACACATACACACACACACACTGCGCACCCACACACACACACACACATCCACATACTGCGCACCCCCCACACACACACACATGAAAACACACACACAGACCTCCTATCTCAGTGCCCCCCGCTGAAACTGCAGCCCGCTTCTTCGCCGTGCTACACTGCTCCGATGGCGGCTGACAGCATGCCAGTCAAACTGTCGGACGCGCCTGGTGCCAACGGCATACATCGCGTATGCAAAACGCCCCAGTTAAAGCTCATGTGCATAACCAAAACAACCCAACCCCCCCCGCCTGCCATCAACACCACCGCCACCACCGGCCAAGGAAATATAAATAATAAAGGAAACGCTTGAGAGGTTGGATACCTGACATAAAGGAAACACTTCCCCTACCACAGGGCTCGTGGCCTCCCCCCAAACCCCCCTCCCTCCCTCCCTCCCTCCCTCCCCAAAACACGGCCCCCAAAAACCAGAGCAGCGGTGTAAAATCATACAGCTGAGCCTGGCTGCGGATTTGAATTTCTCATCAGCTGCAATTTCCATTGACATCAATCAAAGTGGCTGATGGAGAGGTGGAGAAGGCGGAGAGAGTGGGGGTGGGGGGTGGGTAGAGGAGGGGAGGGGAGGGGAGGGGAGGGAGCTTTGGCGGGAGTGTGGACCTTGTTTTCATGGGGGGGGTGGCTGGTTGGTGGCAGAGAGAAGGTGGGTGGGGGGTGTCTGTTCTTCACAGCTCAGGTGGAGGATGCCATCCAGGGCTTTTCCTGCTGGTTGGCACAAGGCTGCGCAGGAATGAGGCCTCCAGCTGGCACCGGGTGCCAGGGCTGCTTCCAGTGATGTGGGCAACCGGTTCAGTCTGCTGCGGGCACCAGCAGTACAAGCCAGGTACTTACACACATGCACACACACAGAACAGACAGAATGAGAGAGACAGCAAGAGAGAAAGAGAGAGAGAAAGAGAGCGAGAGAGATAGAGATACACACAGAGGGAAACACCTTTGTGTCAACAAACACACACACATATGCACACACTTCCCTGGCACTTATTTATAGAATTAGCTTATGATGTACAAATTAACAGGTACCATTTACTGGCGCTCGTGAAAATGGCCCCCTGTAGGTTTTTTGTGAGTGAGGGCTTTGGACCTTCAATGAATGCCAGATGTTGGGCAGCAGCTCAATACAAGGTAGTTTCCCCCCCTTTTACAGGAAAGGTGAGCCATTACAAAAGAAAATAAGTTCACAAATAAACAGCAGTGAAACAGCGCTCGCTGAACGAATTGCACAGGTGGTAAAAATGGAGGGAGAAGAAAGAAACGAAAACCCCTTGCTGTTGGAATGGGTCCCTCTTGGAAGCTGAGGAAAAGCCAATAAATGTTTCCACGTACCACACATTATACACCTGGCCACAAACGGATACAAATGCCTTTTCTCACCTGATTTCCTCTTGAAGGCTACTTTGTTTTTGTATGGTTAGCGGGGTTTAATACATCCTTTCATAGCCAGAAGCGTGCGAATATGGTGAACTTAATGCGTAGGTGGCCGTGAAAACTCGTGTTAGCGGCCTTTAAGGTAAAGCTAATAGCCTCACATCCTGCCCGGAGACCCTCAAAAACAACTGCTCCAGATCTAACTAGCAGAAGGGTTAGCTGGTTTTCTTTGTCATGCAACAGCGATGTTTTGACTTAATGTGATCAACCTGGCTAACAGAGTCTGCGCCTCGTTAACAGACTGAGGACTGTCAGCCGAGAGTCCATCAAACTAATGAGCAGCCCCTGAAGACACCGAACGCCAAGGACAATTCTCCCCTATTATTCCCAGAAGAAACCAATAAGACTGCACACACTACAGAGGAGAGAGAGATAGAATGAGAGAGTTGCAAACACAGACAGAGAGACTGAGAGAGAGAGAGAGAGAGAGAGAGAGAGAGAGACCGAGAGAGAGAGGAAGAGTAGGAGAGAGGCAGAGAGAGAGAAAGAGAGAGAGACAGAGAGAAGGGACTAGAGAGAGGGGCAGACTAGCAGACTAGGCTACACCAAACAAAACACATTCAAAAGAGGGACTAATGATCTGCCTGGGATCTTAGGGCTGTAGGGGCTAATGAATCCCCCAGAGGCGGTGTGTTGAGCTGGGCTGGGCAGGCTGTCTGAGGCCGAGTGGGTCAGTCCCATGTTTATTCAGGACCCCTCAATGCCACCACCACCACCACCAACAGCATCGCAGCCACCACCACTACTACTACCACCGTGGTCCTATTGATTGGATTGATTATTCCATGTATATCACCCGCGATAGGCCACTGGCTGACAGATGAACTCAGGGAGAGCAGGTCACTCACACTGCTAACTCACAGCCTGTGACAGGCGATCTGCTCTGCCGCTTAAGATGATCCATGTCACGGGTGGGGGGGGGGGGGGGGTTGGCGGTGGGCTTCCCACATGTTCATGAATAAGCTGACATCAGTGAAAGTCCTATTCTCTCTCTCTCACACACACACACACAGACACTTTCAAATGCAAACACCAGAGAGCTGGAAATGACAGGTTGGCGAAGAACATTATCAACCCTCCCCATGTGAGGAGAAGAAAAAAACACAAAATTGTGCACACAAAGTCCCCCTCACCCCCCATCAAGCTTTATATGAAACATATGACACAAAAACACCCTAATCAGCTCAGTGGAATCCACTGACGAAATGCCTGAAAGTGCAATCAATCTACATACACACACACCAGCACGCAGGCACGCACGCACACACACACACACCATACCTCATGCCCCCCACCGCACCCCACCGCACCCCACCGCACCCCACCGCACCCCACCGCACCCCACCGCACCCCACCGCACCCCACCGCACCCCTGCCACAACAACAGTTCTGTTTCGGAGCAGCTCCGTGGACAGATAGCAGATGCTTTTTCGCAAGCAGGCGTGTAGACATGGGAACCAGGCACACACAGCGGTGCAAGGCTGACCTGAGATCAGACTGCAGAAAGCCGTAAAAGTTGATATCCTTACAGATGCAAACCAAATGCCGACACTGAGTGACCCTAAAAAGCCATACTTTAAATGTGGGGTGCTGTTAAAAAAAGGGGTGAAAATAAAAAAAAAGGCAGCGGCTGGCCCTCGATATTTTGGGGCCACCTTCGCGTAAAAGGGGGGACTTTTTTCTTTCTCATGTGCCTTGCGCTCCCCGTTCCCCGACTGTAGCATGGGAAACGCGCTCGTTCGACAGTAACACAGATAAGTGCTCTTGGTGCGACGGTCTAACCACGTGGCTCAAGTTGCTCGCAGTAGATCTCGTGCAACAGCTGGAGCACGGTAATTAAATGTCCCAGTGTAATAGCAGCACACAAAACATTAATTAAGTAATGAAATATTGATAAAGTCTATAAGACTGAATTACCGCTTATTTTCTCGGCAATAAGACTAGATGGACTTATATTTCAGACGGACATTAAACTCACGCGTTAAGACACAAAACAACTACAAGCACACTGCTGCTCATGCAGACACACACAAATGTAGTGACACACTCATGCATGCACACACACACACACACACACACACACACAAAGACCAGAGTTCACAGCATATATGGTTTTGTGAGCAGATGACAGAGGATGGAAACCGTCAAAACAGACTTATCAAAGCCTGTCTCCTCATCGGATCAATGCTGCAGCCTTCGGGGGGTCGCACTATATTACCAGAGCAAAAACACACACACACACACACACACACACACACACAAACAGCCGAGCGTAACACGTTTACACACCTACACCCTTCATATGCATTCATTGATTTAGTTTTGCGAATAGTATATCACCAAACTCCAGTGGGAAGGGAAAACAGGGGGCCTGGACTGGGGTCAAGCACGGCACGCGCCGACGCTTGCACAATATTGATGGCGACGCCGAGAGAAATTACTAAATATCCAGATCAATACCTAGTTTCCCTGCCATGGCCTCCCCGTGCTCAGGTTGGGATTGGAGAGGAGGGGGGTACATCCATCTATATTCATCTTTATGGTCATGGCCACAGGGAGATAAGGTGATGAGTGAGTGTGTGTGTGTGTTTGGGTTGGGGGGGAGACTTCCCTTAAGGTAAATATTTTGATTGGCTGAGGGCAGAGGTGTTGTTAGGGCAGGTATATTTAAGAGGGGGGGTAAATGGGTGAAATGAATGGCGTGTAGTGTATGATGAGGGTGGGCGGGAGGGTCATCAAAGATGTCATGGCTCTCTGCCCTCTTAACTGCGTCCCATCTACCACATCAATTAAACATTCATTTGGTGCAGAGTCACACCGAGAATAGAGACCACACTGCTGAAGGCAGATTTGGTGGAAATGTGCACTTATAAGAGGCCACATGTACACATAACACACATACACAAACACACACACACACACACACACACACACACACACTGGATTTGACCCTTCTTTTAAGGATGCCCTGTCTTTATTACTTTTAAATATTGGGGGGATTTAGCAGAGGCTTTAAGCAAAAGTGATTCACAGCATTTGGAACTGAACATGAGTTGACCGCGTATTTAATGGTGCCACAAATTCTGCACGGTAAAACACCAGATATGTGTGTGTGTGTGTGTGTGTGTGTGTGTGTGTGTGTGTGTGTGTGTGTGTGTGTGTGTGTGTGTGTGTTCCACTCATTCCTATCTTTCCATCTACAATACTTTTACGCCCCATGAATGGAACACTTTAAATGTTGCGCCTGGTGTGACCCCACTGTAAATGTGAGGTCCTTCTGCCGTCAAGTCTACTTCCCATGACTGAAGCCAGACCACACCTGACTGACCTCCTCTGACGAGGAGTGGGGGGTGGGGGGTACGATCCAGAGTTGGGGCACAGGTGGTGCCAACAGACAGGCCTGCCCTAGTGCAGCACCAACAAGACAAGAGTGCCGCACCCACAAGGCTGCTGGGTGAGAGGCTACCATAAAAGTGCTGTAGACACAGGGCGAGATGATGCTTGCTTGTCTTATTTACAGCACGGCTCAATTACGGCTGACAGGCACAACGAGGAGGCCATCAGTCGACATAGCTATCGTCCGCCTCTGGTGCCCAACAAGTGCCATAAGAGAGGGAGGAGGGACGTGGTAATTCCCTCATCCTTAATTAAATGAAAGGGCCTTACATTTACTTAACACAATAGCCCAGCCTCCATCCCAGCACACGCACACACACGCACGCACACACACACACCCTCCCATCTGCTGAAAAAAACAATAGGAGCCCAACTGTTGTGTTTACAGTAAACCCATCCATCCACCCATCCAGAAAGACCTCTTGGACACCGTCCCATCTCGGCCCTAAATCAGCAGCGGTGTAAGCAGGGGGGTGGGGCCTGTCCGACAGGTCTCTCTTGGCCCCCCCTGTGGCAAGAGCAGGAGTGCGGACCCGGGACTCGGCAAGGGGGGTGGGGGGTGGGTGGCCACACATCGACGTCCCGAGCCAGCGATAAGTAATTCAGACCAGGATTAGCGGCCTGATGGGCTGATCAATACTCCGGGCTCAGGCCATTAGGAATGCAGTGAGGAAATGGTCCCCTCTGGTAATAAAGCTGGGTGTCTGGGTTCTCCTTCATTTGCTGGCTCCATTAGTGTAATGGTATCATTATCAGCCAGAGCAGTATTTCTCCAGCCCCTGTTCCGTTTCTTTTTCCCCTCCACCTCTCCCTCCCTTCCTCCCTCCCTCTTTCCCTCCATCTCCATCCACCTCTCTCTTCTCTTTTTCTCCACCTAGGCGGTGGGGGTCTGATGAAGTCTGGAGCTCCATGCTGCGTTTCTCCACCTCCCAATGCTTTGCTCAGACGCCTGGATGTAAATCTGTCTCGGCGGTGGCTTGTATGTTGCACCCCCTTATGTATTCCTTACGCATGTTTTATGTCAGGAACCGACACTATTTCTCAATTATTGGCTCATTAATAGAGGTGGGAAACGTGTCGAGGAACCCAGGAGCGCGAGGAAAAGGCCGGAGGTGTGAGGGGGCGGAAAAAACTGCTGATTCTGAGGAAATTGACACCACCTCCTGCTAAAACATCAGCTATGACATGACAGCGTGTCGGTATTAGTCGCCATAAATCGTTACCTTTACACTAATTCATGGAGCAACATTATGTGTATGTGGGTGTGGGTGTGTTAGTGTTCGTATGTGTATGTGATGAGAGGTAAGGGTGTGGGGGAATTGATTAACCAAGTCTGAATGTGTGGCCACATAATCAGCTTTTACCCGGCCAGTTGTTAATTTAACAGAATTGCCAAGGGAAACACAAACCATTTTAATGAGTGTTTAGAAATTAAATACCCCAAACAGCTTGCTCTACCTAACGCACAAACAGAAAAAAGCCAATGAGGCCCATCTGACTGATGTCCTGGGCGCAGGGAGAACCTCCAAACATCTGCTCGCACTATGTGATCATTACTTATGCCGACACCCTGATAGATTCCCTTCATCTTTTTTTTTTCCTATCGGCTGATCGCTTTCATTTCAGCATCGGACAAGCGGCGTTTGATGTCAGCACAGAGGTTAACCCATCGGAGGTGTGAAGCGTAAGAGCTCAACAGGACAAAAGCACTTTCATATGATAGCTGTTTCATTTTCCCACTATTAACTTTGCTACTGCTAACCCCGACCTATCAAAACCACCACATTCAAACTACCGGACAGTCACGGGTTATGCTAATGTTCTCGGGAAATACACCGCACAAGGTAGATGACTGGCCACAGCCTATTACCATCTACATTTTTTGTGCATTACTCCACTTGCAGCTAGCTTCTGAGAGTGTGTTTCCAATTAAGAACCATTTTCGTATAGACGATTACTGGCCAATGTTATCCCCATTAGCACACAAAACAGACATCTTGTGAACGTTTTCTTTTCTTTTTTTTTCAGTCCGCACATGCCCGACACATGGCAGTAAAAAAAATTGGAAGGGGAATCCTAAAACAGGTCTGTGTATTTTTCAAGGCTTTAAAAGACAAATAGCTTACATTTGCTAAAGTGACACATAAGAGGACACATCATCATACGTCCAAATGATTGAGCATAACTGCAAACATGTTCGGCCGACAAGACTACAGCCATATTCCAGTTATTACTTATTATGATAAAGTAGACCCTGGCATTATTATAACGAGCCACTGGGATAAATACAGGGGTCTTCTAATTGGGCTGTTTTGTGGTTTTCCAGCCATTTTGCCATCACAATCCCCCTTGTTCATCCTTTTATTTGTCTGCGAGGGGAAGCGGAATCATTAGGCCCTGCCCGCCCCAGAGCCAGCTGGAACGAGTTCTCTCAATGTGGCTCATATGGTCGCCAGGGCCGCTTTCATAAACAGGAGGAACCACGTCCTACATAGTTTCTGTGCTGTCAGACATGATCCAAACACATGTGCCATTGCAGGCAGCAGCCAAGTCTGTGTGGGTGTGTGTGTGAAGGAGAGAGAGAGAAAGAAAGGGGAGGGGGAGAAAGAGAGAGAGAGAGAGAGAGAGAATGAGTGAGAGAGAAGTGGGGAGGGCTCTGCACACCAGAACCACAGCATTCATCTCTCTGTCAGGTCTGTCTGTCTTGCTTTCACACTCCAAAGCCACACATCTGAAAACAGGCCTGCACATTACCCCAAGGCCACAGCACCTAAAGCAGAGCTACACAGACCCATACGCATGTGACTGAAACATCAGCTTTTACTGTTAAGCAAGAAGCTATTCTTGTCAACTAATTCATGTTATACTACAGGACAAATAGTTTTATGATGTGATAAAGCCATATGCAAATTAGAGCTTGTTCCTAAAAGGACAAGAAAGACAGATTAAAAATAAATCAAGACTGAAATGTCACACAACGGTGATATGGAGTAGCTGTTGTTTTAAGGCCTGCAGGTACGCATCATCAGGTACAGAGAAAGTGATGACTGGCACAACCACCCACGGTTGGTAAGTTTAGGCCTACTTTGTAGTGAGACCACTGCACCTACCACGCTTCATCTGCAAGTTAGCCAAACTGTGCCTCTAAAGCAGCAGGATTCTTTGTAACTATGGACCAAAAGCAGAGGTGTCCATACCAGTTTCAGAAATCAAAAACCCTGAGACATATTTAATTCTACCAGCTGATCCTTATAAGCACACACATAATCAGACAGGTAGATCAGCTAAATAGTGACAACACATATGTTAAGTGCACAGGTAGAGACATTACATGGCAGGGTTTTTACTTTCCAAAGCTGGCTTTGACACCTCTGCTTACAATGTTTTTAAAGGTAAAGTTAAGTTTATGGGTGTGGTCTTTTAAGGCTGATAGGTTGTATATCAAGCTGGCAATGAGCGAACTTCGGCCACAAACTTGGTAGCAACGTTAATCCTCTGTGGACAACTGAACCTTCACCACATATATCCATAGCTGTGTGCAGTGTCAGTTCTGCGCATGACTGCGCCTAAAAGATATTTAATACTAGTGAATAGTTTACAGAGAGGTGTCTTAAACAAAGTGGTTACTGAATGTGATACTGGAACTAAACACCGCACATGATGTGTTGTAAGTGTTCCACTAGGCCCGATGTTGCTGCTATTACTAGCCTTTATGACAGCTTTTGAAAAAGGGATAAGGTTGATGTAGGAGATATGGGCGTCAGAAAGCTATTTGCATGTAATGTCTAGTAGTAGGTGGATCTACTATTCACCCTAACCTACACCAAGTAAAAGAAGGTCCAATATGTCATGTTGGGTGACCTCAGATGACCTGTATCGATAGTTTGCTAGGGCGTTTTGAATGGCTCTCTTCTTTTTGTAAATGCTACGAACCCATCTCTCTGAAAATAATGCCACTACTATGAATGTATCGGCCGCTTATCCACCCCTGTAGTGATACCTGCACCAAGTTACGTGAACAGGTGGGATAGCGGATTTCACATAATAACCTATTTGCTAACGAGACCGGATGACTTGTGGATGCACTGACACCTCACTCAAATTGCCGGACAATCAAGCAATACTGCCATCTAAAATAGACATACAACGTCAAAACAAAACGAAACGATAGGCTTCTGTTAGTGGTCTGTATAAAATAAAAAAGGGAAAATAGAGGTAACAAGGCGAAACACGACCATGTGATGGATACGGTAACTTACATTGCCTTCTAGACAACGAAATAACACATGCAACACCAGTCTGGAAAGTTCAAAACATTTTTAAAAAATCGCATAACTTCATGTAATGCTCAGCGAACTGAGAGAAAACTACAAGCGATACCTTTCTTCTCTTCTCCCTCTCACTGTCATCCGATCTTTTCATGTTCCTGGAATAGTGTTTACACAGCCTCGCTTTCAGTAAGGGCGGTCTTGGGACTTGTAGTTTTCCTTCTGCCGATGTTATTACACTCAAAAAAAGCAATGCATATGTTATTTAAATACAGAACAGTTATATTTTCTGTGAAAGCTGTAACGTGTTTTAACTATTTCTAAAACATATATCGAACGTATAAGTACAATTATGCCACGTTACCTTCATGTAAAACTACAAATCCCAAAGACGTATCCACAGGAAACAGGTCAGGCAGTAACTTCGCTTACACCGGAAATCTTTAAATGTACAACTCGTATGCAGCTCGTATGCAGTGCTGTATGCCCGCTTCCAGTGTACAGCTGTCAGTCAGCATGGGTTGCATGGAAGGTTCAGCTGTGTCTGTGAATGACATGTAGACAATTTTGGTAATGCAAAAAAACAATGAAAGGAGCGTGTTTTCTTATTATGTCTGGCAATATAACACCATAGTGTATCTGTGTCCTGTTTGCCATAATATGTTTAAAATGCCTGATTAGAACTGAATATTGACCTAACCAAGGCGTTTTGCAGGCATATGCTATCAGATTTGTTTTAACACACTAGCCTCAGATGCTGCTGTTTTTCCCTTATTTCTTAAAAAGAAAAAAAAAGAGTTCCCTTTGAACACGCTGTAGCAGCGTCAACTGTTGGCTAAATCAGAAACAGCACATTGCAACTTGTGTAAAAATAGCAGTCATGCTTTGAACATGTTCCAAAAAAGAGCAGTGCCAAACGTCTTTCAACTTTGTCTAAAGCCCAGGTGCTTTACAGCTAAAAGGTGGGCGTCCAAAACCGAGATGTTCTTTTACAACCAACACCACGAGCTGTGAAAGATAATGCAGAAAGCATTTGTGCATCACATGTACGGAATGCCCTCTCACTGAAGGTCACCAGAATACCTCATAACACATTTTGAATTGTGTTGAAAACCGCTCTGTACATTATTCGTTTCAGCTGAGGACAAAAAGACGTGTCTGTGAAAGACATAAGCCCAGGCCCCACTGGGGGTAAAAGGCTTTGCAAGGTTTGAAACACCTGCTATGTATTACCATTACAGACTTTGATCAGTGTCTTCATTAGTTCCCTTTGTAATCTCTTTTCTTTTATGGTAGAGCTGACCCAAGCAAGCCGGGTACAATGATTGAACACATGTGTTCTTTTCACCTGTCTTGTAAAAAGCTCAAAGCTCTCATACGTTCAAAGATTTCGGTGTCTCTGGCATCCTGTTGCAATAAACAGAAGGGTCTCTTTTGATTCCTATTTATAACCTACATTTCCTCTCTTCCCTTTGTGCTTCAGAGTAAAATATCTGCTTGAAAAGTACCTGTGGTAAAGTAGATCCATATGCATAAAAGAGCACAAACATATGGGCAAAAAGGGGTACTTTGTCAGGAAATTTGTACATGATTATATATATATTTTTTAAAGACAAGCTCAAGCTTGTAACTGCAGTTGTGTCATTCCAGCATCAGCTTGTTTGTGATCTTAACTATCCCGATCGTGTTTGTCCATCTGCAACATCTGTAAGAAACTGATTTTGGTTTTATTTTTTTAAGGAGAATTTTTTTAAGGAGAAACGGGTCTATATGCATTCTGTACATTTGCCACTTTACCATGTTGGATAAAAGATAATAAGATTAGAAAACAAAATAAGATTAAAAAACATCAGACAATGCAAGCTTTTTCTGATGAATGTTCTGTTTTCATTTTATCAAAGGGATGGTTTCTGTTAAAGTGCATTGCTTCAGCTCCGGATGACCATTTGACAAGGCTTCTTTTTTTTTACCCAGTGTTATAATGAGCGTATTTAAAAAGCTGGTCAGAAATCAAAGGTGAAGAGAGCACTGTGCCAGAAATATAATGCAGCACATTAAAGGAAGACAGACACTATTGTGTATGGTCTATATTGAAAACAGAGCTGCAGCTCCACTTTCCCCCACCCCCAAACCCCATCTTCGTTTTGCTTTATGTCTTCAAGTTTCACGTGGTTTGAGGAATAGCGTATAGGCCAATGGTCTCCAAGAATAATGATATGTTTCCTCTTTGGTATGTTATATTGGACCACCTAGGATTTAATATTGCATTACTGGTTTTGTGGTGTTGTTTAAACTGACCGGGGAAATAAGCTAAATACGGCAAGGTTTGGACTTGCCCGTAACATCCGCAAGCTCTGCTAAAGGTATTGTCCAGTGTCACTAAATACATATTGTTCTGGCCACCACACATTTTGCCCAGAAGTATATTTTTCTTTTTTTCTTCTTTTTTTGCATGGGATGATGCATTCATGGAGAGGGCCTTTTTGATTTTGATTTGCACTGAGTGAGCATATGGACCAAGTATGTGCCCCCCTGTTCTCTAACCTTCAATGATAAGCCTTAGGAAACTGTTATTTGTCAGTACTGTAAAGCAGATTGCTACCCAGTGGTTTCAATTAACATCAAAGGCCTCTTCGCAGGCAGTAATAGTTATATCAAAACCTGAAGTGTATTATTTTGGTTCCACACTGGAGTCCTCAAAATGATTATGCCCTCTCACAAAAGAGACTTTTTTGTTTTGTTCCCTTTTCATTCTTTCTTCTTTTTTTTACATTCCTAGCTTCCTAACCACACGAGGACGCACAATGGCCTTTTGCCAAGGGTATACAGCGCACAGTATGGACATCAAATGGTAAACATGAGAGATCTCAGCAACAGCCATCCTCTCCCTCATGCAGCCCTTGGTACTTCATGCAGTCTTGCAGCACGACAATGAAGGATTTAATTCACAAATTACAAGTCTTAAAGGTTAACAACCTTCTCTCTGAATGTCATGGTGGCCTGCGTTGGACTCCTGTCAAAGCCAGGGAAACCTCCTGGCCCAGGGCACAAAGAGCAGAGAAGGTCCTATAAAATGATTCACCAAAAATACATGCAGCATCCAAAAGCATGCTGATGAAGTCCCCTTTAAGGGCCCGCGCAACCACTGCAGGAAAAGGCTCACGGCTTGTGAACAGGGCGAGCGTGCAGCCCCTGCCTGTGATGTGGTGTACCTCCTATACTCAGGATCACTTCCAGACACAGTGAGGAGGAAGCATTTCACCATTGCAGTGATTTGAATACCATGATCACTGAACAGTTTTATAGGAGATCCATTAAAAAACGTGAGGTTTGACATACAAAGGAGACCCTGTTTAAAGCTCACGCACATTGTCAGTCTGAAAACCATTATATAAAAATACATATATATTAATATATATACATACAGAAGCACACATTCTTTACATGTGTGTACATGTAAGTGTGTGTGTGTGTGTGTGTGTGTGTGTGTGTGTGTGTGTGTGTGTGTGTGTGTGTGTGTGTGTGTGTGTGTGTGTGTGTGTGTGTGTGTGTGTGTGTGTGTGTGTGTGTGTGTGTGTGTGTGTGTGTGTGTGTGTGTGCGTGAGCATGTGTTCGTGCACACATGTGTGTGTGCATTTGTCCTGTTTCTTGGTTGAAGACAGTATTACCCAAGGTTGGAAAAGATGACTTTGTTTTTGCAGCTGGGCATCCCTGCCTTATGAAATATATGAATTGTCATGAGAGTCTTTATTTGTGTCAATGTTTCCATCTTCTGAGATATTTATTGAGACAAAGTATTGTAACAAATGCACAATCATAGGCTGGATCATGGTGAAAATGGGCTTTTGGAATATAGATACAAGCTGATTTTCTTGCAAAATGTTATTGGAAATGTTTTATAAGCTCCATCCAGAAATAAATAAATGAATAAAATGACATTGCATGACACAAAAAGCCAAATCTGACCCTCAATCCATTTATATTTGGTATTGCTTATGAGATGTCAGCTACTTTTCCTAATCCAATATAACCTCAATCTAGATCAAATGAGCTGGCAGGAGAACAACTGAAAGAGCATAAATGTGACATGGAGTTAAACAATAGTAGTCCCTAACTAATACATGGCAGTCCTTTGAACAGGGGGCTGTTATGCATTAGTCATTTTTTATTGGGGGATTTTCTTCTGCTTTTAATGTGTGGGTTTCCCCCCTGAGATGATGGTAAGCAGGTTTTGAGCATTGAGCTTTTTCGCAGTTCACGTCTGGTGGTCATGGGACAGGCCCTAAGGTACCAAGTGAGATGCTATCTTAGGGACTGGACGTGCTGAAAGGATGTTGTGTTTACACCAAATAAGGAAACAATACTCAACAAATGGAAATGACGTGTGTGTGGTGCTCAGTGGTGACACACGGCAGTGCCAGCATCTGATTCATATTCAAGGAGTATGTAATCAATTCATGTTTTGTTGTCATGCTCCGACAAATAAGATTGTCATTATGAGAGCAGTGGTCAGCCGGTGAGAAGCACGCGCTGTGTTTGACAGGCCACGTTGGCCATCATTTATCCAAATTGGTACAGGCCTGACCGCTCTCTCTGTCTCTCATTTTCCTCCCGTTTACTTCTTCGACGCACGCAATTATTTTCTGTGTAAACCAGCCCTCAGCACTGGAGCGCACACAACGAGATCTGAGGTGACTGTGTTATGATCTGAGATTATTATCACAAATAAATGAGACAATAAAAAACCTAATTTCTTTTTTTTATGTTTTTCTCTCTTGGCCCTTGTTTTGTAACCCTGCTGTCACGTTCGATTAGATTTAACCACCTGTTTGGACTTACAATTCTCCTACAGTCCCCAGTCACACAGATTTCATCAGTAGAAATAGCTTGGCAGATTTAAAGGTTGTGTGTCTAACCACTGCTCCCTTGAAAAAGCATGGAGTAGATTGAGAAATGTTTTCAGATTCGTTGCAGCGTGTGTTTAATTGTCTGTTTGGTTTTGTCAAAGCAAGAAAGCAGCTTCTGGTTATCCATAGTTTGCTAATGGCTTTGATGTTGAAAAACCAAATGCTGCTTGTTTTCATTTAAATCTTGTTCTTGTACAATGTTGATTCAACCCAGTACACTGGAAACCCTCGGATTCCCGCATGTGTTCAACATGATGCCTCATTAGCTCAAGCTCTTTGGTTCATTTATACGACCCGAAGCAACTGCTGTGTCACTGATCTGGACGGGATTGTTGTTCAGTGCACTGATGCTATCTGCATTATGGTCTTCATGCTTTGCAAGAGCACAGTTTCAGCATGGCCGGGCATGGAGGCATATTCGCAATACCTGTTTCTGTCGTCCTCTGCTGAGTGGAAAGGTTTGCCAGTCATCTGGAGGGCTAGGACACAGAGGCATGAGGCAGGCAGGCAGGCAGGAACACCACTCACAAACAACATCACAGAGAAACCATTATCATTATCTTTCTGTCAAGCAAACACTATGACCTCATAGTGCATAGCCACCTCCATGAAGAAAATGATGCCACACACCTAGCACTAACACTTTCCATGCCCAGCCACCACCACCACAAACAACCCCCCCCCCCCCACACCTACTCACACACACACACACACACAAGCACACATACACACACTTTTTATGCAAGCAGAGCAGTCTGGATAAACCTTTTGAAAGGCCATGAAGTGGTTTTGCAAATGATGCTGTTTGGTGCTGCCACAGCGCGCCAGATTAATAAAAGAGTGTGTGCGACTGCGTCAGAGCGCCGAGGACAAGAGTCCTGACAGAACTGCCGTCTCTGAAAACCCGCCGCAGCTTTTTAACGCGTGTAGATCACATGTCAGGGAGCCAAGTCTTCCTCATTTCAACATTGTGTCAGAGATTGCTCTTGGACAGCGGCCTGGGGTTTCTGCTTATTTGTCTTTTATAAAAAGGACAACCATCCGAACAGTGCCAAAGCACCCTCAGGCCTTTGATATCTAAAAGCTCCAGAGCGGCCTTGAACCTCCTCCTCAGCTGGTACGCAGATGTGCGTGCCGTGGGAGTCCTCTGTCTGAACCACGCGCAGATTAGTGACTTTTTTTTGTCCCCAACAATAAAAAAAGTGTGAGCGAGCACAATGCAATTGTATGTGTTAGGGGAAAATAATGCCAACCGCCAATAATTTGCAGGTGGCAATCAAATGGCAGAGCCAGTGGTGACCACACATAATGTTACTCTTATCATTAAAGAAAAAAGGAGAACATTACTTTTAAGTTTTACTGTCGCTGTGGTCGTGTTTTTTTTTTTTTTTCTTTCCGAGGGAGGGGAAAAAATGTTCTTGTGTTTTATTATTTTTTCCTATTGTTCAGAGTTGTATGCTAGAGGCAGTTGTGTTACTGGACAGCAGGGCCTGTTCTCAACATTTCCAAAGACCTGCAGATTGCCGCCTTAATATCTCAGCAGGATTAATGCCACTAATTTGCCAGTGGGAGAAATGACACATAATGATGCCAACCTTGCCAGGTGTTGGCAGTTACACTTCCAGAGTGTTTTTGGTTTTCTCAGTTATTTGTGTTTCTTTTCGTCTCTCTTTTTCTTTGTCTCTTTTTTGCTCTCCAAGCTGATGTGAACTCTACGGGTCAAACATCAAGGAAAGAGCAAGGAAACAGCTGTGGGTGAGCACCACACACACACACACACACACACGCACACATACACACTCACACACATTCACACACCCAACACCAAGAGGGCTTAGGGGTTACCACAGAGGATGCCATTACACATACGGTCACACGCCGTTCCAGCCAGGTTAGCAGCCAACATATCTTCCAGCTGTCAGTGGCATCTCTATGCTCAGGTCTGTTAACCAGTAAAACAGGTACCGATGAGGCTTTGCCGCCCACTCACCTGCCCTCACCGAGCAGTGCTCTGAGGGCCTTCTCTGCCCAGCACCGACTGAAATGGGATTTTCACCAGAGAGAGAAATGATGAAAGAGGGCCTTTGGAGGAGATGAAACAGCCTGTCTTTGCGATTCCCTGTGAGTGGTTTTCCGACATCTGCAAACCACTGTCCTCTTCCTGCCACCATCGAAATGACAATCACACCGCACGAGCCAGACAAGAGGAGCACGCTGTGTAACTGTTTAGTTACCTCAGATGTTGGACACTTTCTACTTGACATGACTCGGGTCCCCAAGTGCTGTGACTCATCACTGACTGGAAAGCAAAGCCACTAAAACGTCTGGCACATTACTTTGATTTGCTGTTCATATTAGAGATAATAGTCAAACATTGTCATACAAACATCTCTGGTGGAATTTAGGCAGATTATCCAGATGCATCACACATCTGAACAAGCCTATCGAATGACACAGATGAGGGAGGGGGAAAAAAAGTACTGTACATTGCATCCAACTCTGCACATTGCATCTGAATTGTTTGGTGGTGCCTTTTGCAGTGTCTTCAGAAATGACAGCCTTGTGCAAGTGAGATCCTTCCCTGAAACCTCAGCTTGTAAACTGCTGGTGCCGTTGCGTGCGTCGGATCACTCTGCGGCTAAAAGATGAACCCAGTGTTGACCCTCCTCTGCATCTGACCTCTGTTTCATAGCCATAACTCAAGTGTAATTAAAAATGCGAGAGAAGCAGTTATTCTTAACGCCGAACCACAAAAGCATAAGACAGCCATTTTGGGGGCTTTCCCAGCATCCAGTGCTGCTGGTAATTAGTCAGCCAGGGTAGATAAAACATGTGACAACAACGTGGAGATCGCAGACTGCGGTTTTGAATCACAGATTCCTCAGGGAGACACAAGTCTGTCAGAGAAGGAAACGCTTGATTTAAGACATTATTTCAGTAAATTATGTGCTCTCGAGACAGCGCAGGAGGTTTTAATTGCTGACATGAAATTACAGAGTGGAATTGTTGTGCATGTGTATTTAAGGGGAGACAGACACTCAGATGTATTTTTGGGTCGCGGTGCACTCATCTGTCGCCCATTTTTTTGCGCCCCTTCAACACCCACCCCACCCCATTGGCACGGTGCTTCTGTCAGGTAATCTTCTTCCTATCTAATAGGCAATTTGTCGCTCGAGTGCCCAGACTACGCCATTCTCTGAGAATCTCTCCACGTTTAAGGCATTATCACTGTGTGATAAAGTGAAGATCTGTATAATCATCATATTTCTCCACTTCTGTTGCACAAGCATACACTCACATACAAAAAAAACCTTTGGATAAGATCTGTCAGTAGTATTTCTTTCTGACAGCAAAATGCACAGCAAAGGGACATTTTGCTATGCCTAATGAATGAAATAAAACTGTGTGTGTGGATGTATGTATATATGTTTTAGATTATTTTGCAATTTTTCATCCTTACACAAGAGTTTATGAAAGGTACCTGGCTGGAACTGAAAAGAGCGGAACGCTTCGTTTTTTCCAGACGACAGCCAGGGTTCAGTGACAGGGAAGCCATAATCATTCCAAGGCCTGAGAAAAACCCCAACAGCCATTAGCAGTTCTCTGGTGGTACACACACAGAGACAAAAAACCTTCAAAAATGCATTTTTACCCCAGTGACTTCTGGCTTGGCAGCCTCTCTTGTGTCTCTGTTGATGATTTTGAGGACAGATGTATGTGTGTGTGTGTTTATGAGTGTGTGCGTTTGTGTGTGTATGTGTGTGTATGTGCGTGTGTGTGTGTTTATGTGCGCGCATGTTTGTGTGCGTGTCCGGGGCGTATGTGACAACCTTGTTGTGGGGTGAAACTACGTAATGTCAACAAACAACAACAACGAGTGCAGCAGCCGCTGCTGCAGCTGGGCTCAGTGCTATTCTGTAATCATGAGTGCTGCTGTGGTGACTGTGGGGGTGTTGAAGAGGACAGGCGAAGTGGTGGTGCTGGTGGTGGTGGTAAGCAGATGAGGTTGTGTGTGTGTGTGTGTATGTGTGTGTGTGTGTGCATGCGTGCTGGGGGCCTGTGGCAGGCCGATGGGTGCCTTTAACCGTAAACCAAACAAAAGCAACATTCTGCATCCGAGCGGCAGGCCGAACGCAGGGTGACGCTCGGCCAGACAGATAGGAATGCGGTCACCGTGCCTCCCCTCTGCCCGCCACATGCTGCTTCTTCCCTCTCTCTCTCTCTCTGTCTCTCTCCGCTTAGCGGTCCCCTTTCCCCGTTTCCCCCACCCACACACCCACCCCCACCCTTCCCCCGCCCTGGCCGGTTTGATCTGCTGTGCAGATGTGCGGCCCGGGAGAGGAGCGGAGTCACCTCGCTGTGCACTGCTGGGTCCGATGGGTCCCTGTGTGCCGGGCCCAGCTCAGGCCAGACCACTTTTTACTAGCCCTCTTTTATCTATTTGCATCTCTATGCGTCAACGTGTGTGCAAGTGTGCCGAGAGCATGTGTGTGTGTGTGTGTGTGTGTGTGTGTGTGTGTGTGTGTGTGTGTGTGTGTGTGTGTGCGTGTGTGTGTGTGTTAAGGCATGGAGGGGAGTACATGTGCACAGGGCACACTTACTTTGGGTGTGAGACGTCACCCAGGTTACCACAATCTGTCAGTCAAGGCTGCCCCCTGCTGGCTGGGGCTTGAACTGCAAGCATCCTCTTCAGGACTTGGCTAAGCACCCTCATTTACAGTGGCATTAGGTAAGGTTTTTGTGTGACT
>CM050207.1:30139407-30141907 GCA_027475355.1 Coilia nasus
TTGATTTAATCCTCTCAGTGCCCAAATGAAAAAAAAAAACTTGTCGCAGGCAGTGGAGAGTTTCGAAAATTACAGCCCTGTTTTTCCAGAACCAAAGTGACAATTGGATGAATTAAAAGATCAGTTCTGGGCTGTTCAGTTGAAGGGAGGAGGATTGAAGTGTATGTGTTGTGTGTTTGTGTGCTGATGTATGTGAGTGTGTGTGTGTGTGAGTGTGTGTGTGGGGGGGGGGGACGGGGGGTTTGTAATGGGTGGGCGACAGTGGAAAACCAAAGTGAGTCATGCTATGATGCACTGTGTGCTGGAAAAAGACACCGCTAAATCACAGCGGCCAGGCTCTGTAGCTGAGGACTGAGCCGCAGTCACTTGTTCACTTGCTTGTCTGTTATTTCTTTTTTTTCCTTTCCTTTTTCGGGTGGGATTTCTTTTTTGTGTGTGTTGTGTGTGCGAATGTGTTCCTTCAATCATTTATTCTACCGTGGCAGGAGCGATGATAATGTTTTATGCATGGCGTGATATCCATCTTAAAAGCAAAAAAACATTAGAAAAGACAGAAGGAGATGCAAAAGGCGGGGTATACCACCGACGTTTACTTATTCATGAGCGCTCTCCGCCACAAAAGCGCTGTGTTTAGAGCAAATCCGTGTTATCGCCAGGCGCATCTCCCTGGGACTCGCTCGGCAAGCCGTGCTCTTTAATGACAGCTCCGATGTGTCTACCGATCTGCCGTCCGCTGCAATCAATGCGGGCGGATGTAAAGAGCGAAACCAACTCGTTTTCCAGATCTATAAACGTGAACCCATCTCCATTGGCAGTAGGCGGTGAGCCGTTCGTCTTTTACAGCCATTTCAGGATGGGTTCTCCACTCTACTACTGATGTTTTATTTGCCTGGGAGTCCTTTATCAGCAAGTGTTCAGTCCAATCCCTGATACTCCAGGCCCCCATGCTGTATAGGATGTGCTGTGATGCCTAATGGGGCTTCTTCTCCCCAGAGAGGTTTTGACACTAGTCCAGTTGCAAAATCGCCAGTCTGACATCCTTAAGCACCATGTAAGCCTACGGAGATAACAGAAAAGCTGATTTTTAGTTGTGAAAAATAAAATCTAATGAAATGTTTGGACAAGATAAAATCACCACCTTTACACACAAACAGAACTACACACACATACATGCGCACACACACACACACACACACACACACACACACACACACACACACACACACACACACACACACACACACACACACACACGTCAGCCTGACTATGGAAATAATGAGATATCATTTTGGATGATGGGAACCATTTTGACATCATTTAGACTTTCACAATGTTTGGCGCTGTTGCTCATTAGGAGCAGCATGCATGTTGGTGAATGAATTGTTGTTTATCTTCACTCTGCACTGCCAACAAAACAGGCCATAATTCTTCCAAACTTTTCTGCTGGTTACTGTGTCAAGCTGTGCTATTTTTTTTTAGAAGAGAAAGATAAGGGACGTTTGCCAAGCCTGTTTACAGCATAGTCCTGTTGGTTTTTTAATGTTCATGTATGAAGGTTTAGTTGTGTGTGTGTGTGTGTGTGTGTGTGTGTGTGTGTGTGTGTGTGTGTGTGTGTGTGTGTGTGTGTGTGTGTATTAGTGTGCTGGTGTCTGCGGGTGTGAATGCTGGTAGAGTCTATTTCTCACTGCGTGTGTATGTTGTCCCAGATTTCACATGCTGTGTGTGTATGTACACATGTCTGCTCCTAACAGCTTTTGTTTGTGTGCATATTCACATGTGTGCACGGTTGTACAGCCAAGCATGTGTGTGTGTGTGTGTGTGTGTGTGTGTGTGCGCCTGTGCCTGTGTGTGTGTGTGTGAGTGTGTGTGCGCAGTGCATGGTGGCAGACCTCTCCCCAGCTCACCACATGTCACATATTGCTCCCATCCACCATTGTTTTCCTGAAGTATGCAGCCTGCAAGCTGAACTACGCCCAAACTGTGGGCTGTGGAAAAAGCCATGTTTGTTGTGCAAGTAAGCCATCTAATGGACAACAATGGAAAGGATCCCGGATAGAAAGCCACTGAGGCTACGGACCGAGCTGGATTAGGTAGGTACGTCTGCCTAGCCATGTCGGTGTAGCCCTGGCCTCTCAGGTGACAGGTGGGAGAAAAAGGTGTAGTTAGTCAGGACGTACGTACATCGTCAGTTATTTAAAAACCTTCATCCCAGAATAAGTCATTTTCTCTTCTGTGCGGTGACGCTGAGGTGAGACCCAGTCTCTGTCCGGGGAGTTTTACAGTGTACTGTGTCAGCGCAGGTAGTGGTAGGTGGGGTGGGGGGGTTGTCGTGGGGACATCGGGGTTGAGCCCTGCTGCCCCGCGTCCCCGTGGCAGCCTGCGGTCTGGGACTCGTTACGGGCCTCCTTCATCCTGTGTAAATAACCTCAAATTATCCATAAAACAGAGATGCCAAGAAATGTTCTTCCCACTTCATCTGGCTCTGATTAATGTTTTACAG
>CM050207.1:30146907-30159407 GCA_027475355.1 Coilia nasus
CGTCGGGGTACGGCGCAGGCGTCGGGGTACGGCGCAGGACTGAAACCTGAGCAAGCGGCCCAGCTGCTCCCCATGAGAGCAGCCAGGCAGGAAATAGGGAGCTATATCAAACGCATAGCAACACAGAAGACCATTTCCCCTCGCCTCTACCGTCCAAATAAAAGATGGAGAGAGAGAGAGAAAGAATGAGAGAAAGAAGTAGAGGGAGAGAGAGAGATAGAGAGAGAGAGAGAAAAAGAGAGAGAAAGAATGAGAGAAAGAAGTAGAGGGAGAGAGAGAGATAGAGAGAGAGAGAGAAAGAGAGAGAGAAAGAATGAGAGAAAGAAGTAGAGGGAGAGAGAGAGATAGAGAAAGAGAGAGAGAGAGAGAGAAAGAATGAGATAAATAAGGAGAAGGAGAGAGAGAGAGACAGAGAGATAGATAGAGAGAGGGAGAGACAGAATGAGAGAAAGAAGAAGAGAGAGAGAGATAGATAGATAGATAGATAGACAGAGGGAGAGAGAGAGAGCCTTCTCTTGCCCCCTGCACGGCACAGCTCCGATGGCAGACATGAAAGCACTGTTGATGTAAGTTACGAAGCAGAGCGGGGGAGGAAGAGCGCAGGGGTGGTGTTGGTGGTGGCGGTGAATGTTTTGTTTAGTACAAAAACACATTTAATGGCGAGCGACTGTTTGCCCTCTCTGTTTCAACCGCTTTTTGTGTGTTCTCAGATCACTCAGAGCCGAGCCATTTGTTTTACATCCCTCTTTCAACATCCTCTCACTTGGCTCGGGCCTACCCGAGGCCTGCTTGCCTATAAATAATAACTCAGCATCCTGCCTGTGTGTGTGTGTGTGTGTGTGTGTGCGTGTGTGTGTGTGCCTGTGTGTGTCAGCTTGTCTTGTATTGTGTTGTCTTGCGTGCTGTCGGAGGCGACGGCTGCTGTTAAGTCTCTCCTCTTACGAGCATCTAACACCACCAGCACACACGCACAGATGGAGCGCTGTCGTGTCATGGCTTGTTGTGTGTGTGTGTGTGTGTGTGTGTGTGTGTGTTGTTGTGTGTGTGGTGCTCTGCTGCTTCTTGGGTTCGGCTGCGAGTACTGTTGTTGTTTTGACCCTGTGGAAAACAGTGCAACAACAGGGTGGCTCAGGCCCAAAGAACACTGTGTCACCCCACCACAGGCTCCCGGCGCGGACAGCTGTACATGGTGGTCCGATGCCTCAATCTATGTGTTGGTGTGTGTGTGTGTGTTGGTGGGTGTGTGGGTGTATATCAGACCACAGTACCACTGACATTTCCCCACAGTGCTATTTCAGAGCCTTTTTAATCCAATATTCGTTTTAGTGAACAAAGCCTCAACACACCACAACATTTTGCCCCTCTGTTTCCTGTCAGTGGCTCGTTGGCATGGCTACCTGCTGTGCTCTGTCACCCTTGCTTGGGCTTGATCACAGCTGCTCTTCTCTCTGCCACCGTTTAATGAAGACCAGAATGTGTGTGTGTGTGTGTGTGTGTGTGTGTGTGTGTGTGTGTGTGTGTGTGTGTGTGTGTGTGTGTGTGTGTGTGTGTGTGTGTGTCTGTGTGTGTGTGTGTATGTGTGTGTGTGTGTGTGTGTGTGTGTGTGTGTGTGAGTGTGAGTGTGTGTCTCTCGCTCTGCATCTCCCTGGAGTGGGAAAAGGGGGAAAGTTTGACTAATTCAAAATTATGCTGCAATGATCTCCATGCTGAGGGAGGAAAAAAGCTTTAAAAGATACTGAGTCAGAGGAGTGCGAATTGTGCCATAAAAGTCCTCCCTTTGATGTCTAATGTCTCCTTTTTCGGTGTCATACAGCAGAAGATTATACCCTCATTACACACACACACAAACACATATACATACACACATGCACACACATTTGAACTCCATCATCTTGTTTCATACATGTTGCTCTCATCAATGAAAAAAGAAGCTTGTCTGTAATAACTTGCACATGCCCAGCTTTTGCCAATGTGTGGGGTTTTTTGTGTGTAGCACATACAGTGAAGGTATGAGGTACTTTTTTCTTTCGACTTTTTTGCCTCTCATCGACGCTTTTTATGGGTGACGTGTAAGACAGGTTTAAATGGGTGTAATTTGGGCTTTGAAGTGACTTTGCGACTCATTAAGCGGTGGCCATGCGGGTGTGTGTATGTGTGTGATACGCCACATGTGTTTCGTTTCTCTTTTTTCATCCACCCTCCCTCTCTCTCTCTCTCTCTCTCTCTCTCTCTCTCGGAGCGACACGTTGAGCGGGTAGAGCGGGCCGAGCGGGCCGAGCGGGCCGGAACCAGCGCCCCCATGAGTGGAGCAGCAGGGCCCAGGGCCCAGGGCCGTGTCCTCGCCTTCCCCAGTCCACATCTGCTTCCCAGTCCGGGTCGTCGAGGCGCGCGCCAACACGAACACGTTAGGCGTTAGAGCGCCGCTTTCAGCCCTCATCTAACACGGAGCACATGACACAGGCGAGAGGGGAGGCCCGAATGGAAAGCTAGAAGTTCACTGCGCTCTGGGCGTTTGAACTTAATTCCTGGTTTCTCGCATCGCGTCTCCTTCATCCTGCCCCTTCTGCCTTTCCTGTGATGACTGCAGCATTAGGCTCCATAATCATCTTTCATTTACACACACACATACGCACACACACACATACTGTACGTACACACACAAACACACATATACACTACATACACACACCCTCACATACACATTGGATTATGAAAGACATATTGTGCGAGGGTGCTCGATAGCGTCTATAAAATATCCTGTGGTCTGTCAGAGAAGGAACTGCTCATTTTGACATTCCAGGGACTAGAGGTGATGTGGTGAGTGGCACAGCCCTCTAAAAACACACAGACACTTACACATACACACATACACTCACACGTACACACACACACACACACACACACACGTGTGGCTCAGATGAGGTTAGTGTTCGCCTTCTGCCACTCCTGTTAACTGGTTTGTCATGTGAGCGCTCTCCGGAAGTCCTCCATGAAACAGGGAGAAAGAGGAGGGGGAGAGCAGGGCCCATCAACGGTTTTATCCACATATTTCCTCCCACAGTTTTCCTAACCTCGCAAAAGTTATACGGTGGCACTTACCCCTGAGGATACGAATGAGTATTAATTATCCTACTAACCGCACCGAAATGGATCCAGTCCTTGCTTTAACAAAAAAAGCAAGAAAGAAAACTTAAAAACTTGTGGTGTTCAGCTTTTGCCATGAAAAAGAACCCAACATTGCTATGAAACTTTAATCTGCCATAAAGCGTTGGCTCAGCATATTTAAAAGTCAAACGACTGCCTTATTCAAGCAATCAAAATGATTTGTTTGCTCTCTTAACATATACAGACCTATTTCAGAGCTGGAATGGATATGGGACCTGACTTGAACAGAAATGATGGACATAAAGACTAATGTAAATTCATCTCCATACATGGTCCTGTAATGTTGTTCTTACTATCCCAGTGGATACTGTCGGGCATATGGTATCACTATAAGATGCCTTTGTGCATTATTTGACATGGAGTACATTTTTAATGCGCCTCACGACATTCCTGGCCCATGTTCAGGACATTACCTTCACTGTTTGATCAGGTCATGTGCTGCATGTTGAGCTGAGGCACCAATATGTCAGCGTTTCGTCCCTCTGTGCAATGACCAGAAGCAGACCTCGGGCCACACTGTCTGTTCTGCCATTTTTACGAGGCACATAAAAACGACTTTGGGCTGAAACAGTTGCGGCTGGCAGTCACAGTTTTCTGACAGATATGCTCTTACATCATAAAAAAGTGACTCATTTTGCGATAAACATGTGCAGTGTTTCCCCGACTGTTGCCCCCGCCACCCACCCCCCCCCAAACACACACACCAGCCCCCCACCACCCGCAAAACCAACCCCTCTCCCAGTCATGGGTGGAGGCTTTCATTTACGGCCAACCGCCTATCAATAGCAGAGTGTAGCAGAGCCATTAGTGCACTGTGTCATAAATAAGCCTGCCGTGTGATAATGCGTGCCGTATGAGGTTATCGCCTCGCTCTGCTCCGTCTGCAAGTTCTGCTGCGCCTGCTGGAGTGACCATCCCGCTGCCAAGCGGTCGCTGAATATTTCCCTTTGTTCCTGCGTGACGGCTGCAAGACTTATGCTTTGTCAGTTGGTGGGCCAACAAACCCTATGCGGCTGCCTCATGGAAGGCAATCTTTAGTCGCTCGCTAATGGTTCCAATTTAGGACCATAAATATACAATGTGTCCTCAAACGTACATAGTTTCCAGAGCTGGCTGGCTCATCACCAAAATCGGTGGACTGCATGACAAGACACAGGCCAGCCAGATACGGAGGGGAAATATCGGGAGAAAAGGTGAAAGGTCTCAGACTTACTGGCTGGATAATATCTAGCTATCATCACAGAGAGAGTTTATCTGTCATGTAGGTGGTGTCCGTGTTGTCCTATGATGTAGGGGTTGTCTGTGTTGTAGGCTTGTGTAAGCCGTGAACCCCACTAAAAGTCAAGGCAAATATTTTACCATAGGTTTTGAAATGCACAATGTTTTCAAATAAAGACAACATTCCTGACTGCTTTCGGACTCTAACTGCTTCATAAGGCTGTGTTTAGATAAGACAAGCCGGTATGGCTTCTCTACATTGCTTAATGGTGAGGTGAGACAGATTTCCTCTTAGAAACGAAATGAGCTCAGAGCATTTGCTGGACCCCAAGTGGCATTTACCAAATCAATCCAGGCTAAAAAGGTTTAGTTAAATTGAGTGTGTGTGCGCCAGTCAATAACGTTATTTAAAGACAAAGTGTCTCTTGGGAACCAATGAAGTAATGGACACAGACGAACACTTCGTTTCTCGCCGATCATTAGTCCCAAATATTCTAAAATGAATCAGCAACACTATATGGTGTTCAACTGATTCTTTGTGCAAAACCTCTTATTTATAGCTGTCACTATTTGTTTTCGTCTTCTTCTGCGTTTGTTTGTTTGTTTGTTTGGTCGTTGTTGCCCCCCCCAACTACCCACTTTTTATTTCCAGAGCTCATTTTCAGAGGTTGTTTTTGTGCCACAGAAGTTGCTGCCTCATTGGTGTGAGCATTTAATCACCCTGTTTGTCCCTGTGGAATTCACTAACGATGCACGGCACCCCCCCTCCAATCACACACACACACACACACACGCACACTTACACCCCAAATCACAAACTGAGAGCATGCTCAGTAAGGAGCCGAGAGCATTCGCCTCTCTGGCTTTCTCTCTCTCTCTTTAAAATGCGCTAGGAAAAGCTGTTCCTATCGCCAGCCAAAGTCGTTGTTTAACAAGTGGAAACCCCATAGCAATTAAGTCCCAGCGGTTTGGTTTGGCAGCACTAGGGATGGCAGGAGCTTTCTCTCTCTCTCCCTCTCTTTCTCTCTCTCCCTCCCTCCCTCTCTCCCTCCCTCCCTCCCTCTCTGCTGGCATCTCCCGTTCACTTGTGGCTTTCTAGATTAAACTAGCAAACAAACAAACAAACAAATACATAAACTGTAGGTCTGAAAGCCCCCCCTCCCCCACCCCACAAACCCTCCTCCTTCCAGTGACAATAAATAAATAACAGCAGCGATGAATAAAAGCACCGCCCCGAGGCCAGATTAGGAAGGCCTCAGAAGAAGCCCTGCTCTCAGCTATCTTACACATGTAGATTGGATTAGCAAACAACATCTGAGAAGGACAAAAAGGAGGCGACCTCTGAAGTGGTGTGTTGGGGAGGGAAAAAAGTGTGTGTGTGTGTGTGTGTGTGTGTGTGTGTGTGTGTGTGTGTATGTGTGTGTGTGGAGTGTGTGTAGATCGAGATGGAGAGCAGTTGGTTGGTTGGTCTGACGGGAAAGGAAAAAAGTGTGTGTGTGTGTGTCTGTGTGTGTGTGTCTGTGTGTGTGTGTGTGTGTGTGTGTGTGTGTGTGTGTGTGTGTGTGTGTGTGTGTGTGTGTGTGTGTGTGTGTGTGTGTGTGTGTGTGTGTGAAGTGTGTGCAGATCGAGATGGAGAGCCGTTGGTTGGTTGGTTGGTTGGTGCGTCGGGGAAGCCTCTGGCATGCGCCTCCACTGGGTCTGTGGTTGACACCGCTGGACTGGCTTTGATCTCCCTTACTCAGGTGTGACAGGTCTTTGGCAGGCCACAGTGCTGGCTCGGCCCTCTGTCCCCCCCCCCCCCCCCCCCCAACCACACAACCACTCCCACCTCCACCCCCGCTACCACTACCACCCCAGTCCAGTCCAGGCGCCTGAGCCTTGTGCCTGCATCCAGGAGCATGAGAGCGGGCACCAGGGCCTGTCAAAGAACAAGAGCTTCATTTTTTTTCTTTTCGGTCTCCCAGAGAGTGTACACATGCACGTCTCTCTTTAAAACAGCCATCGAACAAATATGCCAGTTGGAGATATCGTTTTCATGCGGCTCGCAGATAAGTCTGAAACCCAAAACCCTCAGGCGTCTGAGAGATGGGGAATGACAAGTGAAGGGGATTTGAACTCGGCATTTATCAGAGTGTGCCATGCAAATCAAGAGGGCGTCCATAAGGACAACAGGCCTTTGGGGTAAAATGTAAAACAGACACGGATGCTAACCATCAGTAAAGGCAGTAAAAATCCTTTTAGATTGCAGAACCCCTCCTGTGCTCTATGCCACTTTGTTTTATGTGAGGATTTCTTCTTTTTCACGTAATAATAAAGCAGAAATAGAAAGATAGTTCATCAGCTAACTATAGACCCATACCTACAATATAAAACTGTAATTGCATTTACTGTAAGCTCGCAAGTAAACATCTATAAACAGATTTGGAATATTATTCTGCATACTTGTTCATGCAATCTTTGACAAGAGCGTAGTCCCATTTAAAATCGTCAGGAAGCAGCAGTGTGATTCTAACCAAGTAAGAAATTCATGAAGTCCCTCAAAGTCGGCTCCCCCTATAATCCCTTCCCATCCCTTTGTCCAAAATAGGCTTTATGAAAAATACTCTCTCGTGCTGCCGAGTAGAGGGGTCACGCAGAATTTAATAAGCTCTCAGGCCATAAAATGTATCTGGACCTCTTCTGTAATTGATGTTTAATGCACCACTACAGTTGCAGAATAACACCGCAAAAATACAAGCTTGCATATCTGGATACATAAAGGGAAACAAAATATCATTTTATGTGCTGTCTGCTGGACACACCTATTTTTAATAAAAACGTATATTTGATTTAGCCTACTAAACCTTGTCTGCAAAATAGGAAATTAGCGTATTGCCCTTATGGTTAATGAGTTGCATATTTTGCAAGAGGCCGAGGGAGCAGTTATTGCCATTTTGTCATAATTTGGCGGTTGGTGTTTTGCTCTGCATTTTATTATTTCTTATTGCCTAATTAAGACATTAGCCACTATAGAAATTCCTTTGCTCTCACAAATAGGGCTCAAGCTTGGTTTCCCTTTAATGTCGTTCCAGCCTCTCAGGGTAGGGTGATCCAGCCTAAATTATTACTGCGCCGTGGCTATTTTCAGAGATCTGTTGGTGAGCAGAGTGAAGCGTCCAAGTCCATGACCTTTATGAACTATTTACACCTATTAGTTTTGGACAGACACAACAGCCCAAAAGAGCTGGTGTCAGCTATTGCACCCCTTCAAATGTTGTGAGGTTATGGCACTCCTTGTTATTTATTTATTTATTTATTTATTTATTTATTTATTTATTTATTTATTTATTCTCTCCCTCTCCCCCACTCTCTCTATCTCTCTATCTCTCTCCCTCTCTCTTCCTGCAAAGATTTTTCTTCATGTTACATCTTTGCTTGCATCCTACTTGTAATTTGCAGGATGACTTTACAAAAGGTCACACTCTGTGTATTTTTCATTAGCGACTTTGCTCCACTAGCTTTTTGCACTGGGGGCTGGCTAATGAGAAACATCGCCTCGGCAAGATCTCCAGAAACATTTTTGGTGTCAGCAAATGTCGCAGCTTGATGGCACATAAATGTAATTTATCAGCATGTTTATGTTGGCTTTGGAGTGGGAGGTTTTTATGCCTCGGCGGAGCAGGGACGCAGTGTCAGTGCATTATGACAATGTCACTCCTAATAACACACAGATCTGCCATTGGTGGCGTCACCGCAATAAAACACAGCTCTAGGGCTGCTTGCGAACTGTAACAACTTTATGACCCTTTTTTTATTTCAAACTCCACTTGACGTTGTGAAATTACTGGTGCTACATTCGGAGGAAGCAAGATGTTCTTGTGCACAGGGTGTGTGCGTGTGTGTGCATGTGTGTGTTTGTGTGTGTGTGTGTGTGTGTGTGTGTATGGAGCGGGGGTTTGTGTGTGTGTGTGTGAGAGTGAGTGAGTGTGTATTGAAAGTGGGAGTGGGAGGATAGGGGCTTAGAGTTAGACTTTTATCCAGGCCAGGTTAAATTGGGCCCTGTGGTTTAAACCCAGTGCAGTGTTGTTGCCTGCGTCTGAACGGACTTCAGGAGCCAGTGCCTGTCTGCAATGCAAGACGCTCCGCTCCTCCCTGCTTCCCTTCATGCACCGCCTTGACTTGCACTTCCTTGCCATCAGCACGATGTGCCAGACCACAGATAACGCCAGACAATTTCCCATGAGGGATGTGTTAGATAAGGTGGGGTGGGGTGCGGTGGGGGGCAGGGGGGAGCAGACCAAGGAGCTGCAGTTTAATATTTATCTTCCCAGCATTACATTGAAAAAATGATGTGAAATCTGCAGAAACCGCCCTAATTCAAAAAACCTGCGAGGATGCCAGTTAAAACAGGATCAGCATTAAAATGCCACAACAGTAGAGGTTAGGAGGGGACAGAGAGAGGAAAGCTGTGCGGACAAGGACAGGAGTTTTTACTGTGCTGCAGCACCCAAGCAGATGAGAACCTGGCCATAAATCTCTGCTAGGGAGAGCTAGCAAGTAAGAATGAGTGACAGCAAGCAAAAGAGAGAGAGAGAGCGAGAGAGAGACAGTGAGTGATGATCCAACAAGCCAACAGCTTTGGAAAGCACAGCATCCTGCATTCCAGAGCTGTAGGCGTTGTGTCCAACAGGACCATTTATTCTGTTGTTGTTTGCAGTTTTCAGCGTTTATTGCTCCAGCTTTTAACAATGTGTTCTGTGGGGGATTGGAACTCTCTGCATCCCACATAATGACTGTGAGAGAAGAGAGACTGAGTGAGTGTGTGTGTGTGTGTGTGCGTGTGTGTGTGTGCGTGCGTGCGTGCGTGTGTGTGTGTGCGCGCGCGTCCGTGTGTGGGTGTCTGTGTGTGTGTGTGTGTCAGAGAGAGAAAGAGAAAAGGAGACTTTTTTATATGGCAATTTTAAAACATTTTGGCCACGCTTCATCCTTGTTTGTGCTCTCTCTTAAAGACACATGGAATGCTTTGATACGACGCAGCGCCTTTCCATCCTCTGGTTTGTCTCAACAACAGTATCATCAATTGTCAGCCTGGATTACTTGCTCTTCCGACCTCAGCTCCCCCTGTGATAACCAGTTTTTCCAACCGCACTGTCTTAACCCGTTTGCTCTGGTCCAACCCCTGTCCCCTTCCATGTGGTTCGGGACAGTCGTGTTGGTTATGCCTTACACAAGAGGGTAGTAAAAACGGGGTCCATAAAAGATCTTTTGTGATACTGGGGGAAAAACAACCAGACATGATGTGTAGCAGTACGCAGTGTGACCTCTGCATTAACTCATTCCTTCTTGCATTTTTATCCTGACAGCATTGCATGAATTACATGCTCTGATAATAAAAAATCTAGTATCTAAAGCTGTAAAAAGAGGTTGTAAAGTCAATGCAATCTTTTCACTCATCCTGAATCATTCATGCCAGTCTATGCACCTCAAAAGTTTAGCTTAAGCCGTTCCTCAGATGTTGAAAAGTGTCAGGTGTAGCACCTCCTATGAATTAATTTCCCCCAAAGGATCATGGATGTAGGGTGTGAGATTTATAAACTGGTACTGACTTCTAAAGTGGTACTTTGTTATTTAATATTCACTGGGTGACAAAACTCAAATGTATATATAATGACCTAAAGTAATGCATATACTGTACCAAAAGATTTTTTTTTTTGGAAATATAGCCTTCAAGGTATTTCCTAAGCATTGCTTTGAGCCTGCTCTAATAATCCGGGAAAGGCACAATTATCATCCATGTGGCACCACTCCAATGCTAAGTTTCACGCAGATTGGTACAACCTGACTCTAAGGCCATGTCCAAAATGTTCACATATTTACTATATAGTTTACTATACAGGGTGTGAGTTACACTGTCCCCTACATAGAGCCCTATATAATGAACGAGTGAACATTCCGGAATCAGCGTAAGTATACATGATACCGTCTACCAAACAGTGGTGGGAAAAGTGAATAAAAAGAAAAAATAAGAAAACCAAAAGTTTGACAAACACTGTATGGCTGCCCTGTGTGTCTCAGCAGCAGTCATAAATACTTAATTGATGAGGAGAGAGTTGGATGTGGTTGACGCACGGCAAGAAATGCGGCTCTTCCTTCCTGCTCGGAACCAACTGATAAGCGCGGGCAGAGTGCTCGAGAGAAGGCTCAACATGATGTCAGCATTCTCAACCCCTTCTGTCATGCGGGGTGTGAGGTGCTGTGGAATGATCGTTTATCAAAAACAGATCTGGCTGATTTGGGGCCCCGGGAGTGAGGCGATTTTATATTTACCCACCGAGCTGATCTGTGCCACTCACACAGCAGATGTAGAGGAGTCAGTAAAGAAATTCTGGCGAGGCACTTTGGGGTGCCTAAATTCTGCCAGGCGCGGTTACTGTGCTGCCCTGGCATTCACAGCTACAGGGATAAAGTTCACAGGGACATAAATGGGCAGTGACATCTCTGAGACTGAGACCGCAAACCACAGGATTCATAGATATCTCATCTCCCATCAAGCAGATTGAGCACGACCTCCAGGAGGATGACACATTTCTAATAAACAATGTTCACACACAGAGACTGTCCATGGATGAGGAAATGTTTGGCTTGAGAAGAAAAAAAACATGGTTCCACCCAGGAAACCAACAAATCAACACCATCCTGCTTGTCAAACAACTCTTGACCTCTTAAATCGGTAGCAAATCGGCAAAGTCAACCATTGTACATCCACATACAGGATTGAACAACCCACACACTGTGCACACACACACAGAAACAAACACACATACACACTCGCACACACCTAGGCTCTCCGTCTTTGACATTGCGTAGTGTACGAGCGAGGGGCTCCTTGGCTTGTTGTCGATTGGGCGATCTTTAAGCGAGGACATCAACAAGCATCAGCGACGCTCCAGGCCAACCTTTTACAAGAAGCCAGCTTTCATGTGCGCTTGTAATACATCTCCGTCTGTGCCTGCAGCGCCGCTCTCCAGCAGCTGACGATGGATAAAGCAATAAAGGAGAGGAAGGAGTGGGCAGATGGCTCGTTCCTGCCCGTGTCAATGCTCATCGACTAGGCCATCGCTCTGACAGCCTAAGAGAGAGGGAAGAGAGAGAGGGAGAGAGACGGAGAGACGGATAGAGAGATGAAGGGTGGAACAGAAATGGGGAATGGTAGAGAGGATGGAGGGAGAGACACAATGATAGAGTGAGAGATGGGATAAGATGGGGAGCGAGTGATAGAGAGTAAGGGGATGAACAAGAGAGAAAGAGAAGAGTAGGTGAGTAAGCAAGAAAGAGTGTGGTGGAAGGACGGCTGGAGAGTAAGGGAGAGAGCGAGAGCGAGACTGATAGAAGAAGCGTTGATGGATCATTGCACACGTCCTCTATATTTCTTCCTGCTGACAGTCAACAGCGAGAGGCCATCAGGCTCCTCTTCTCACCTCACAAGGCTTGTAATTGTAATTGCTTTTAGCGCTGTCAATCCCACTAATGGCAAGGATGCGCTGACCACTGATCTTGATGAATCAATACTTCCCGACAGTGATGGCGGCGGCGCTGTTTTAGGCTGAAGAGGCCCTCCAGTAGATGTAGCAAGCCAAACAAATGCCAAGCACTGCAGAATCCTACACTGAAGAGTAAAGATGACATCAAGGGGGGATGATGTACACAAACACACACACGTACGAGGCTGAAGCATACACAACAATATAAAAGGAGGCCGTGTTCATGATAGTCTATTCTTACAATGCTTTATAAAGCAGATGCGTTATGCATTAACCACAACAAACATGTACTTTTACTACTGTGCTTTTGCTGAAAAATAAGGCACTGCGTATGAATGCGATTTCGAATGATCTCGTGCTCTGTGGCGTGAGGGAAACACACGCTCAAACTGATCTCCATCATAGTCCTGACAGAGAGAAGCATCTCTCACAGACACAGGTGAGGTAAAAAAAGAGGACAGACCCATTAAATGGAGCCAACAGTTTCCTGTGACTGGTCAGGCTGCATATTTTGTAGCGCTGGATACGACTCAGTGCTCGTCTTTAACAGTCACCAGTCAGAGAGATTAAAGACAGAGATTAGAGACAACCCCCATG
>CM050207.1:30171907-30176907 GCA_027475355.1 Coilia nasus
GGGGATAATTGGCCATTAAATCCACACCTGACAACTGTGAAAATGCCAGCCCGTGAGTAATCGCGCTGCCAGAGAAATGACAGCGTCTGGCAGTGGTGCAGACCGCTGGAGGTTGCGTCGCGATTGGACGGCTCTCATCCGCACGGGGGCTCGCTGTGTTAAAACGAAGAGACAATTCCAATTCTGTTTCCTCGCACGGTGACGTGTTTATGCTTTTCAGCTTTTCCAGAGTGGAAGACGAACTGTGATACAGATAAGCGCATAAGTGCGATTTTTTTTTTTTTTTTTTTTTTGGCTGGCTTTCGCAAGATGAAAAGCAGCTCACCCAAGCAAGATGGCTATATCCCTGGAATCTGAACTTTGATAGCTTTATACAAATATTCTAGACTCCTCTGCTTTATCGGTATTTTGAGCTTCTCTGTAAATTTCTGTAAAATTAGCTTAGTGTCTGTTCAACTTAACTTGATCCTTATCGGGAGTTCAAAGTCTTGGAGCCTACGATGCGTTCAAGGCCTCACAAAACCTCAGCCAAGGCATGTCAGAAGACGAGCATTTTCAAATGAATTTCTGTCCTTTGGTCTGTCCAAATGCCTTGGCTATGGCTCAAGCCACTAATGCAAATCAGACAGCACAGATAACTGTAATTATGCACAAAAAATGGAAAGAAAAGTAGGTCTTGGATATTGTTTCAAATATGAGCCATTGTTTGCCCCCTGGGTGAAAATTTTCCTTTATCAGTATTTTTTTTCTCCACACAAATTCAGACCAGATTTTTGATTTCAGCAATAGTTAAATCAGGATGAGATGTGGGTGAGGACAAAGACAGTGAGCGAACGAGAGAGAGAGCAAGAGAGCGAGAGAGAGATAGAGAGAAAGAGAGAGATTGGTTTGGATTGGGACACAGACGGTCTTTGATTTATAAGCCGAGAGAGAAGCAGCAAGGGTGGTGTTGTCATAAGTGACATTCTGGAGGGTGTGAATTATTTATCTGTTTATTCACATATTTATTTGCGTAAAACCTAGAGGAAAGGGGGGAAGTGTTACAATTAATCAACAGCAGGGTGGGTTTTTCCCTGAGGATGTTAAAAGAGCCCCTCTATTGTCTCCTACGCGTAGCTATGACACTGACACAAACCCACACACACAGGCAAGGACAATGTTGGATTGTCAAAGTATTTTTTAAAGAAGCCACAGTAGATACTGCCAGACCTTCGCGCCACAGTGACCTGAGAGCTTGGTGACCTAAAAATCACTATCTTCATGACAAAGAGCACAAGCACATTGAAAAAAAAAACTCTCAAAAAGGCTATTTCTCTTTTTCGCGCTCTGTGTTATGTCTTATGTAGCATGTTGTTCACTGGGTGGGCTGCTGAGTTTCTCTGACTTCGCTTAGAGAGGCTTTCCTGTCCTCGACAATGGTCACCGAATAGACTATACTTAATAATGCAGGCCTGATTCATGAAAAAATATGTAGAGAGCACCGCTTAAAATAAAACTGCACAAGAGAGAAGGAAATAGAGAGACAGTAAAAAAAACTTCTGATGATGGTGATCAATAAAAAATAAGGTAGCCACATTAGAAAGCTACAGCCTCGGATCTTTATTAATTCAAAACTGTGTTTTTTTTTGTTCTCACAACCTCTGTAATAAAAAATTCGAATGTTGTCCTGAGTGCACTTTCATGTTGAAGCGATAATGGGGCCGCAGGTATGCAAAGGTCGAATGACGAGAGCATCAGCTATTCACACTAAGGTGAGAGTCCTGACTGCTTGTTCCCTTCCTCCAACTAGATACCAACAGCCATGTAGGCCCACCCTGCATTTTTAACCATTTGTAGAGGAAGCACTTGTTTGTCCTCATGTGTGGAATAGAGGGAAAAAAAACTCTTTATTATTGTCACTCTACCTCTCCAGAGAGTTCTCTTTCTTGCACGAAAAAAACGTTATCTCCCCCTCGCCCCTTTCTGATGACCTACATTACATTCTCTTAGCATGGAAAAACATGGGGTTTACATGCTTTGCGTGCATAAAATCCAGGGTAAATGACTACAACAAAACGGAAGTGAAGATGTTTTGCAGAGGCAAAATAAAAGCATGTGGTGGTGAAGGACACGCAACCAATACCCAGTGCAGTCTAAACAGCACGTCACCATTGATGTTTGTGCTTGGGTGTAGTGTGTGCATGCATAATGTTTCCCTCCTGTTCACTTGAAACAGCCACAGAGATTCTCCATGGGGATTTTGTTTTGAAACCCAGCAGTCATATTCTCCTCCCTTTTTATATAGAGAACGCAGCCATCAAATCATAGTCCGAGGGCAACACAAACATCTGAGTGCATGTCATAACAAGCGCGTTGATCTTCATGGCCAGGCCTGCTCCGTATAGATTTTTGACAGAAGATGATTTTCAAATGAGCATTGTGTCTGTCTGTAGGCCCTTTGATGTTCCAAATCCAGGAGCAGGTGCCCCTCGGTTGACTCTCCAAACGGTACCAATGCCTGACACAAAAGTCTGACTTAATTCAGAGTAGCCTACATACCTCTGAGGCTTGTTCTGCATTTGCGTAACAGCAAATGGTACAAAGCCTCCATGGAATCATCATCACACAGTCCAGAGAACTGATGCCTATGTATGCCACCTATGCTGTGAAGAAACACACTGTTAGTGTAATACGTCATGTGACTGTCCATTACCTTTTTTATCTAGACGGAAGTACTTCTAATTCTTCGAGACATCTGAGGGCTTTAAACCCTTGCGTTCCCTTCCCAAAAACTAAAAGTTTGCTGTTATCCCTGTGAGCACAGCTAAATGAAAAGCGGCTCTTAAGCCCCATTACAAGTTTATACGCTGGGACGATCTCACTGAAAGTGCTGGATGAAAATTGCCCGGATTAATGTGTTAATCTGCCTCTTTAAAATGCTAATGTCCATTTTATGCACATTAAATCTCAGTGTGCATTTTCTTTGATGCGTGCAATTTCTATCAATTAAATACAGAGGACTGAAACAGGCAGAAGGGAAGATTAGTTGCTTTGCTTGAAGCGTGCCGTTTCTCTCTCTTCTGCCATATTTACAGTGTGAAGTGGTGAAGGGGGAGGATGGCTTGAGCTTGGATACTTACACTCACACTTTTATTCACTGCCATGAAGAGATCTGATATAAGATTGACAAAACCCTAGAGCATGACATGATTTCTGTGACTACCTCTCTCTCTCTCTCTCTCTCTCTCTCTATCTATCTATCTATCTATCTATCTATCTATCTATCTATCTATCTATCTATCTATCTATCTATCTATCTATCTATCTATCTATCTATCTATCTATCTATCTATCTATCTATCGATCATAGTGACATTACAGTGGTACATATGAAAACACAATTATTGTGACTTCATGAGGGGACCTAAAATATTACAAAATGTTCCAAGTGCAATATTAAAAGGCTATAAAAGTATATGAGTATGAACTGTGTGAAGTATATGAGTATGAAAATTGTGTGAATGTTTTAGTCATTATGCATGCCAATTGTGATGCCGACACAGAATCGAACCGTTATAGTTTTTGATAGAGGTGCATTTGACCTGATGCACTCCTTTACCCCCTTGATGGGTGTGGTCACAGAGAGCAGCACCCTCTACACCTCTGACAAGTAATGTGCTGAACTAGAGCGGAACAGACGGACCTGCTCACAGACGTTTGCCTCCTTCAGCTTGTACCATCGTGCGCCACATACGCCATGTGACCCACATGTGCCAGGTTACAAAAGTGTGTGACCGGCCAAAATGGTGGGGGGGGGGGGGGGGGGGGGGGGGGGGGGTACTAAGAGAATGTATGACCAAGTGTTACAAATATTGTCTGGTTTTCTTCTCTACAAACATTTAGTGCTTCATTAAATACTTCTTCAATTGGTCATGTATTGGGACGGAGATTTCGCTTTAGTGGAACACTAGCCAAACATGACTAACCACAGACACTTAGTCATGTGCTTGTGGCTATCAATGCCCATAAAATGACATTACCATGGAAGGAATACTTTAACAACTCAATAATAAGTAAAAATAAAATACTAAACATGAATATGTCGTTTGAGTTTTATCTTTTTTATCATCCCTTGTATTCTACTTTATTTTCTTTGTAATTTATGTTCTTTTTTTATAGACACATGTATGCTGGGAAACACCATATTCTGGACTTTATATGCTTCCATAAGTTTGTGCAGTACCAGGACCATTTAAGTACTGTTTGTGTAATGCATGTCACCGTCTTGGGTTTGTTGTGTTGATTTCCACCTCACAGATCACAGTGTGCTACCCATGGCGAAAGCGGCAGTGACGCACTGCAAACTTTTACATGTGCTATTCACTGGCACAGCACAACATAGGAATAATCTATACACACACACACACATACACATGCACGCATACACACACACGCATGCACGCACACACACACACACACACACACACACACACACTCCAATACTCTCATCCCTGCTGTCTTCATTCTCAATATACATTTCCAGAATATGGCTGTCCTCTGTGGTTAGTGACAGTAACTCAGGGATATTGATGATAATGTAGCCCCAGTTCACAAATGAGTGGGTCGTTTCATGTGTGTGACTGGCTGGCTTGGAGATGGAATAAGCATTTAGATAGAAATGGATGGTGTGGTGGGTCCTGCGGTGCCATTCTGACCCCCTCCCTTACTCTCACACACACACACATACACACACACACACATCATGTCCACACACACGCACACATACACATGCACAACACACACACACGTGCACACACGCGCACACAGATACACAAACACACGTATGCATGCACACACGCGCACACACACACACAAATACACACACACAAATACCCACACACACACAGCCACACATACACACACCCACACGCACACTCCCCCTGCTGATGGAGTGATGGCTGTGCAATGGCCGAGGGGAAGTTTAGGCAACGCTCTTCAGACCAAGAAGTAGTGACACGGAC